>VDFB02000003.1:133422092-133544342 GCA_007258455.2 Sequoia sempervirens
TTATGGAGTTGCAGAGTGCCATTCAGATGTTGCAAATTTTAAAGAAATACAAAATTGAGTACATGAGAAAAATAGTATTTTAGATGCTTTCATTCACTTCAAAAATAATTCATATTTTTCCAAAGATTCATTTGATTTCATGATCAGAATGGTATTACAACATTGCATTCAAGTGCATTTTCTTTTCAATCGAAAAGAAAAATTGAAATAAAAGATCCACACAAGCCATGGATGTGACTGTGACTGTGACAATATATTGCTAACAACACATTGCACTACTAAAGATGCGAAAGGAAAGCACATAAGAAACAACATAGTCATCATTGCCTGATTATCGACACTTGATGTTGAATGGTGCACCTCATCATCTTGAGCTTTGTCGACCTATAAGAAGAAAAGAGGGGAGTTAGTGGCTCTGACTATGATGTAACTTATATGATGCACCTACAATAGTATAGTATACTATTAGAAATGCATTGAAACAATCAAATCCTATCAAGTGCAGTATGAAGGAAGTGAGTTGAAGGAGGAATAACAACATCATAATCATCGTGTTTCATTTTTATGCTAACATTGTTTGCTTCCTTGTGCATGTATAGGTAAAATCATGAAGCTGAACATTATTCAAAGACCAAGCATGTGGAGTAAAATGGGCTCCCACAAGGGTAGAGCTCAGCATGCTGCCCTATTCATCAAGT
The DNA here is from genome assembly GCA_007258455.2 of Sequoia sempervirens. NCBI lineage: Eukaryota > Viridiplantae > Streptophyta > Pinopsida > Cupressales > Cupressaceae > Sequoia > Sequoia sempervirens. The sequence continues at coordinate 133,422,791 of VDFB02000003.1, forward strand.
GGGCTGATTTTAAAAGATATTTCAATATATACATTGAATGAAATGAAATGCAACTAAAGAGTAAAACAGAGAATCCATCAAGTAACGAAGCCAATTGTGCATTCATAACAATCAAGATTTCTTTATGAAGGCTATAGGTGAACAATGAGTTTAGTTCACTTAATAAATTCAACTGAGTATATTTATATCAGAAATTGCTAAATAACTACATTTCCATGTTGATTGTAATCATATGTCATGTGAGTTTCAATTCATCATTTCTCTTTCGGATAGTGAATAGGCATACATATGCCTTAATGTTTTGTTCTAATTTTCATCATCAAAGAGGACAGATCTTGAGAGAAATTTTGTACAGTGAAATATAAAAATACATGAAGAGTACCATGTTGCTCAAGAATACAAACACAAATAGTGCATTTAAGTATTGAATGAATTTCTGGTTCCAGTTGACTGATTAAGTAAATACTGCATCATGAATAAGTAATAACAAGGAGATCATTCCAGAATAATAATGGTGGAGTAGGTATTTTCTTTCTAGAATGATTATGAATTACCAGTCATACATATAAATTGATGGGTAGAGGAGGTTTGTACTAATGTAATGTTTCAATCCAAAAGCAATAGGTAAAACCCTTATAGAATTCAAATGTAGAGAGTGAAAGCTGTTGTGTTAGAATTAAGGAAGGTTAAAAGAGACATTGCTATTTGTACACACAATATACATGGGGAGTTATAAGTATTAAGCTAGTGATCTTCATAGACTATCAAGGAAGGAGCAAACAGTTTGTTTCCAGAAGAAGGTTTTGAGGTGTCATTCATGCTTGAGAGTAGAAGGCTAGGTACAGTCCATTTTTAGCTCAATGTTTCAGCTAAAGCCCTACATAGGTGCTAAAAGAGGAAAGTCATGAGTTCACTTTGGATCAATTGTGTTTTGAGATCTTAACTGTGACAATTTCTATCTCAAGGAAGTAGCTAGATACAGTAACAAGCATTAGTGATACAATACTTAAATATGGGGTACTGGTTATTAGAAGTTATAGCAAAGACAGTGAACTCATTCTAATTGAGATGGTGCCTCAAACGGGATCGTATATCAATGATTAGTGGAAGACAACAATCAAATGTGATACACATCCTTTTTTTTCAATGAAATGTCAAAGTAAGTCATCACTTGTAGTAGGTCAACCATGAATTAAATACAACAAATATGCAGGATTTTGGTCATTTTCAGATTACTCAGTCAAGGTCTTGTCAGAACAGTAAGGTAAAGGTTCTATCATGTTTATAGGATGAGTAATAGAATATAGTTGGGGACCATAATGGAATGTTCAATTTCGAGCTTAATACACATATGAGACTTTAAATTCAAGACAGATCTTTCAGAATCTTGTGGACATCATGGAGATTCATACTGACTTTCAACAAAAGTAACAAATGAACATTTTTTCTATCAAGATTCTTAGTACCTGGAGATTTTTCTCAGAATGTGTATTGGATGTTCTTTTTAAGGATAGTTTATAGCTCCGTGTCAAGGACAGTTCTATGAATTGAGCTCAGAATGCTAAGGAGGTTTAAAGTAAAGACAAATATTCAAGGCATTTTTTACAAAAGTAAAAGTAAAAAATCACTGGTTATTTGAGTCAAAGCCTTTGGAACAAATGCAAGCAAATATACAGTTTTATCACCATTTTCAAGTAGTGTGGGAGGTCGAGTTCTGTTAGACAATGTTTTCAGTTCTAGGGGTAAACAATGATGAACAACAATTTCTTTATATTTTCAAATTGCTTTCAAAATACAAGAAATGCATTAATTTTGACGTCCCATGTGAGGGTTTACCCAAAGTAGTAGTGAGTTTCAAAATATACAAATTTATGTGTTGGTTTGAGCCTCAAAGTAGAAAGAATATAGCTTTCATATGATTTTCATAATAACCACAAAAGAGACAACAGGGAAAAGCAATGAATTGCAATTTATGTGATAAATCAAGCTCAAAAAATGGAGGAAATGCAGCTCTCATTCATTTTTTTTAATACCCACAGAGGGATTCATTATCAAATATGCATGAAGGAAAGTTTCTTGTTGTGGGTCGGGCCCAAAGCTTCAAATAACGTTCTCTATAACATACATTTGGCGTAGCCTGAACATGGCCAGAAATTCACAAGGAATCTTTTAGTCTCTAAAAATGAAGTAGCTAGAGGTGGCTTACCAGTCCAGAATTATGGAGAGTGTGTACAACTGCATTCAAAAAGAAATACATAGAGTTTCCAATGGCCCAAATTTGAGCTCTCAAACTGGTGCTCAAGCTTTAAAGGAAGATGAACACAAAAAATAAACACAGGAGACAAAAGGCATCAAATAATCATTCCATGGCTGCGGCCTGTGAGGCCTTCACTTTCTTCTGAAGCTCAAGGGATGAGGAGGAAAAACAATCAACAACACTTACTGTGAGTTGTACAAGTTAAGTGTGAACAAAATTAGAAAGAAGAAGCTCGATTGAAGGCTCGAATAGAAGTTTCCAGCTCGAACCCTAGCCATGCTTGGCGGTGTGCTCCCTTAGGCAGAGCTCATTTTTTCCAAAGTTCTGAGTGCATAATGAAATACTTAGGTTTGACTTATTTTGTGCATACCCTAATTCGACCCAACACCATAAGCATCCAAAAAGTTTAGTCAATGCACATGCCAATTTTCAAATGGAGGCTGAAATTCATTATGTTTCATTGTGACTTTATTAAAATCCAAGTTTAATACTTATGTGGGGGTTGAGTTTCTTTGTTAGGTCGAAGGTTAAGTCTTTTAGACTTATTCATTCCTTAGTATTTTTGAAGGGCTTGAATATTGAAAATCAATTAAGGGTGAGTTGTGAATACCCTATGATTTAGGGTCATTTATTCTTTAGGGTTTTTATCTTCAATTGATTTTGAAGAAATCAATTGTGGAGTTGAGGATAGAGAGAGATAATAATGTGTTTTATTTTCATGATTTTTTGAGAAAATCAAATATTGTAATTGGTGAATAAGGAGATTTTCTTTTTTGCAAAATATTTTCAATATTTGATTGCAAAAATAGGCAAATTGTAAAATTTGCATCTTGTAAAGCAGAATCATAAAAGCAATATTCTATAAATTGCTTTGTGTTTTCTTGCTATTTTTAGCAGATCTTTGACTGACTTTTCCTCTTGGTCAGATTTCAGACTTGTCTTGGAGAGATAAGGTGTTTTTTGAACTTTTAAAGTAGGATTTGCCTATTTTTAGAGGCTTGATAGTGTAATCATAAAAGCATTATGCTTTTTTCTGCTTTTAAACAGTTTTTGAGTTTGTTTGAAGCCTTTTTCCTGGAGTTTTTTTTCTGAGCTCAGATTAGGGTTTCTTGAAGAGTTCTTTTGATAGACTTGTTCTTTCAACTCTCCATTATCAGCTGTTCAGTTTGGAGTTTCTTACCCTCACACATTTCAGGGAGCTTGTAAACCTTTTGATACTCAGTTTTGATAGATTGACACTCTTCCAGTTTTAATAGAGCAACATATTTCTCCTTCTTATTTTTTGTGTCAAATTTTGTAACATTTGGCAATCTGATATATTTGTGTTTTCAAATTAGAATCCTTTTATGTCTTGTTGTTATAGGTTGTGTTTCAGAATTACATGTTTCAGGTTGCATGTTGTATTTGTTTTCGAGATCTTCATGCAAATCATTGATGGGATATGTGCCAATGAGATTGTGAGGATTACTATAATAGAGAAGTCGTTATGAGTGGTTAGGTCTGAATTCTTATAAGTTTGGTGAATTATCTTTTAGAAATAGGTTTTTATGTTCAGTCATCTTTCATCCCTTTCATCAGAAGTTGTTTTAGAATAGAATTCATCATTCGGAGAACCAACTCACTCTAGAGATTCCTCTTTCACGTAGATCACCCACATTTGAAAGAGGTTTCCATGTTTCAGTAGTTTGTTGAATACTGCATTCAGTAGGGTGTAAAACTATTGATAACATGCACCTCGTAGCTTTTTGTCTTGACTCTTTTCCTATCCCCCCCATTTTTGTATGCTCCTCACTACAGACTCTACTAGCGCTGAAAACCTGTTGCAATTTTATGTAGCCATTCCAATGAACCCACAAAGCATGCCGCTTTTTCTTCCCAACTAAGTAATATGACATGACCCCATCAAATATCTTGATTTTGATGTACTTAGCCCTTTTTTCCATTCATCATTAAATATATTTTCCTTTTTCTCATGCGTAACATCATAATCTAATAAGGCCCTGAATTCAGTTCCCAAATCCCTAAAATTCTGCCACATGTTCAATCCTTCCCTCTTAACCCCCTCATTCGCAAAGTAATCCACCACGCTGTTAGCTTCCCTATTGACATGTGAAACTTTAACTTTTTCAAACTTGTCTATAATAGATTTTGCTTCATCAATCCAATTCTTTATATACCAGGAGGGTGGTTCCTACCTAGGAGATAGTCAATGATGTTTTTGGAGTCCCCATCAAGCCATAAATATTTTATATTCAAATTATGAGCTAACTTTAAAACTTGAAAAGATCCTATATCCTCCACCACATGGTTGGTTTCTTGACCTAGGGAAATGGCCACAACCGCCATAAAGTTACCATTTAAGTCCCTTAACACACCTCCACTTCCGGCCGTCCCTAGATTTCCCTTTGCAGCGCCATCACAGTTGGCCTTAAACTAGCCATTTGGAGGAAAGGTCCAACACACACCCTCCCTAATTTTCTTAGCTGGCTTGGATGCCATAGAAACATCCATTTTAATACTCCAATCCTTTTCTATCATTAGATCATAGGGAGTACATGCCACAACTTCAAGGTTAAGATATTTTTGGGGAATAGCATTGAAGTTTTCCTTTATAAGCCTAAATTTCTTTTCAAAAACAATAGTCTCTGACATCTCCTTACCCCTAAAAAGTCTGTTATTATGTTCTTTCCACACTCCCCAAACAACAAAAGGGAAAATAAAAGCCCATAACCTTCAAATGAAGGGATTTTGAGATGGAGCTTTCCATTGTAAAAATAAATATTCAATGAATAGGGGAAACACCCAAGAGATATTCCAGAGGGCTAATAATTTTCCCCAGATTATAGAAACAAACGGGCATGGAGAAACAAGTGGTTAGTTGACTTCACCTCGCACTTGCAAGGTAACATCTGTTGGGGATTTGAAATCCCTATTTACAAAGATTATCCACTGTAAGCACCTTATTTTGAAGTAGAATCTAGAAGAAGATGTTGACTTTGGGAGTCAAGTGTTTAATCCATGCTTTAGACTAGAATGGAGGGGGAGCTTGAGAAAGGGACACCAAAAAAACAACCGAAGAAACAAAGTAGTTACCCGAAGGGTTGTCCATCTAGACAAAATTATCATCCTACTGAATCTGTCCCAAATTAGCAGTCCTTAAGGAAGATTGAAGTTGAGCCAACTCTTGACTAACCACACAAAAATCCACTCAGTCTCCTTCATACCAATAATCTTTGACAAACTCCCCAAAAGTCGCTTTGCATAACTCGTCCCATCTATTGAATCTTTCAATTTTGATTAGGGGATCCTTAAAAAGCCATATGTCCTCCCAGAATCCAGCTTGATTGCTGCATCTAATGTGCCATCCTATCCCCAATTCCAAAATCATTCTACCAATAATCATATCATTCCAGCATGCTAAACCACTAGGTAGAATAGGAGAATCCAACAATGCTTTGAGGGACACACAATTGGTCATATTTATTTTTTAAAATATCTTTCCATTCTCCAATAGATGAGAAGGATCTCCATATTTGTTTAGCTAAAAGAGTCTTATTAATCATTCTAATTTTTCTAAGACCTAAACCCCCCAAGGTTTTCGGTCTGCAAAACAATCCCACCCTATAAGAGGCATCCTCTTTCTCTCCTCCACACCAGACCAGGGGAATATTTTTTAGATCTTTTCAATAGCCTCAGTATATTTAGTAGGAATTTTGAAAAGGCTTAAAGAATAAATTGGGAAGTTCTAAAGAGAAGCTTTGAGAAGTTGAATTTTTCCAATTTGGCTCAAAAGAGCTCCTTTCCATCCTACCAACTTCTTTTTGAACATGTCAACCAGTGAACACCAAAAGGAATCTAGAGGTTTAAGACATAGCGGTAGTCTAAGATAAGTAGAGGGTAAGGATTCCACTCTACAATCAAGGATTCTTGCAATATTGACCTATCTATGCTCAAGGTATTAAAGAAAAAAAGCGAAATCTTCTATCTATTGACCATCTGCATAGTCGCCTTCTCATACACATCCAAAGTTTTTTTCAAAGTCTTAGCCTCAATCACTATAGATCTTCCCACTAGTATAGTGTCATCAACAAAATTTTGGTGAGAACAAATAAAATTAGAAGATGAAGGACTAAGACCAACAAGAGACCTTTGTTCAATCAAAATTTTAAGATTCCTTCCCAGGCTTTCAGCCATAATTGTGAAAAAAATAGGAGAGATGGGATCACCCTATCTTAGGCCTCTTTAATTTTGAAAGAATCTAGAAGGAGACCCATTCACAATAATAGAGGTGGAGACTGTAGTAACCAAATAATTCACTAGCTGAATGACTCTACTACTAGAACCAAACACCCTAAGAATTTTAATAAAAACTCCCAGTCAACATAGTCATAAGCTTTGGATATATCTAGCTTAAGAAGAAATCCTTCAGTTTTAGATTCCACAAGTGAATGGATATTCTCATGGACAATGACTATAGAGTCTAAGATTTTCCTTCCAAGTACAAAACCATTCTATTGAGGGGAAATCAACGAAGGAAGGATATTAAGGATCCTTGAAGTCAATACCTTTGATATGATTTGATAGAAAGAGTTGCAAAGACTAATGGGTCTAAATGCCTCAAAATCCATAGCCCCAAGTTTCTTGGGAGTAAGGACCGTAAAAGTAGCATTTAATTCCTTAAGAATCCTTCTAGACCCAAATAATTCCTTCACAAGATTCACAACATACTTTTCAACAATATCTCAAAACCATTGAAAAAAGAACATAGGAAACCCATCAAGGCCAGGGGCCTTATTTCATTCAAAAGAAAAGTCAGTTTTCATGATTTCCTCCTTAGAGGGAATGGCAGCAAGCTTTTCATTATCTTCCCTCCCAACAACCTTAGGGATAGCATCTAATAGAAAATATTGATCATTATGATTTATTTCCTCATTGTTCGAAAGAAGGTTGTTAAAGAAGAGGACAACTTGATTTTTGATGTCTTTCTCTTCCTCAAATATCATGCCATTAACTTCTATGCTAGAAATTCTATTGGCCGTCCTGTGTTTTGAGGAAGATAGATGGAAGTACCTAGTATTTCTATCTCCAACTAAGAGCCACAAAACCTTATATCTCTTCCTCCAAAACTCCTCCTCTTTAGCTATTATATCATGCAGTTTCATTAGCAACTCATTTTCTTTAGCCTTATTATTTTCAATGTATCCTTCCCTCTGAATTTTATCTTGGATCTCTGCCAGCTCCATTTGAAGTTTAGATTTAATGCCAAATATGTTTCCAAAGGAATCTTTTTCTAGCTTCTTATGTTTTGTTTAACTTCTCTCATTCTTTTAACAATTTTGAAAATAGTAGTACCCGAAACATCAATATTCCACCATTTCTTGATTTCATCAAAAATACGGGGGTGGGACAACCACATTCTTTCAAATATAAAGGGAGAGTTTTTTTTCAACTTTATAGGTTTTGCCACAAAACTTATGGGAAAGTGATCCAACCCCACTCTAGAAAGAGCTTTAATAGAACAAAAGTAGTTTATAAGCCACTGATGAGAAATTAAAGTTCTATCTAACCTTACTTGAATTAGTTCCTTACCAATTCTTCTATTCGACCATGTATATTGGGCTCCTTGAAAATCTAGATCAATTAGCGCCTTATTGTTGATGAAGTCAAAAATATTAGATTTACTCTCCTGATTCACCTAAGATCCTCCAAATTTGTCTTCATTCAAAAGGGGTATATTAAAGTCACCCATTACAACCCAGTGGTCATTATCGAAAATCCTACAGAAAGCAGAGAGCTCATTCCATAAATATTTTCTAGCTCCTTTCCCATTAGGAGCATAGATATTTGACTAAATCCAACAAAAATTATCTCTGATATGTGTGAATTTAGTAGCCACATGATTAGTGCTCTCCAGCAAAGGTTCCCCTTTAATAAGGTTCTGGTTCCAAAAAGTTGCAATTCCACAATTCTGAAACATTTTAATCTTCTCCACCTTCTCTTTAGACATTTTAGTTTCTTGGATGAGAAGAATATCAGGTTTATGATCCCTAACAAAATTGTGCAAAACATCCCTCTTATGAAGGTTATTAAGCCCTCTAATGTTCCAAGACATAATCTTCATATCTTACTAGGGGATTGAAGAATCTTCAGAATGGTCTTTTGAACACTATCTGCTATGTCCTAAAAGCTTTCATTCTCTCCCTACCATTTACCCGACCTTCTGCCTTGGCTTAGCTTAGTGGCACCACAATCTGCCTTTGCTCTTGTCCTGGTAACAACTCCACTCAGACTATTCTGATGTTTACTTCTCTCCTTTTTCTTTGAATGAGAGAGGATTTCTTCACAATCAATATCTTCTTGGCTATCAAACTCTCTGCTAGATTCCCATTCTTTATCATACATTCTTGTTTTCTCCCAGGCAAGAGTATCCATCTGACCATTCTTGAGCTAGTTCAAATTGTCACTTGAGAGTTCGATGTTCTAGCTCAGATTCTCAAAGGTGTCCTTAACAAAATCCAGAGTTTTTTTTCTGTAAGTTTAAGTGGGTCACTCAGAGGGGAGCATTCTACAGATGTAGTAGTTAGGATAAGAATTCCAATATCTAGAGACAGACCCTGAATAGGAATATCCTCCAATCTAGGATACCCATTATCTTTTCCTTCTGATAAAATCTAAACAGTAGAAGAAACAAAGTCCTTGTCCTTTTTACCATCCCCCACATTCTCCAAGATTCCTTCTCCATCTTCCTATGGACCTGAATTACTTTCTGCCCCTATTTGTTGATTCTTTTGCACATCAGGATCCTTGGGTACTATTTTTCCATTGATACCAGTGGTATTCCTCTGAGCTTCAGGTTTCTTGCCAAAATCCTCATTAAGGGTATTGGTATTGCTTTCTTTCCCTTCCCCTTTAGACTTCTTTCTCTAGAAAATCTTAGGGTTAGACTGGTGGTTTTCTTTGTCTTTGCTAGCATTTAATGGGAATTTCTTAGCCCAATGCCCTATTTTTCTACACTTAAACCAAGCAAATGGAATGGACTCAAACTCTATAGTTTGCGTCCAAGTTCCCAACTTTGACTACATATCTATTGAAGAAGGGAGGTCAGCATTTTGTGAAACTCCCACACAGATTCAAGAAAACACTAACTAATTTCTAGATTCTATTATAGGGTCAATAGATAGAAGCTCCCCAAAAGAACTAGAAATTCCATTGAAGACATCCTTGTTCCAATATTCTAGAGGGAGACTCGAGAGTCTAGCCCAAATTAGAATGTTCTAAAAACTTGAGTCAAAGAGATCCAGATGAGGGGTCCACTTCTTAAGGGCCAGGGAAGATTTTCCTATGACCCAAGGTTCACCACTCCTTACAGCTAATATATCCTTCTTGTCTAGGTGAACTCAAAGGCAAAGAAACCTCTAGGAAGAGTGGCCGCCATTACCTCCCCATTGATTCTCTACTTATTTTTGAAAAAATCCCTAACCACCTCAACATTTGGTCTAGTGCACATAAACTTACCGACCATAACTTTTTCCATCAAAGAAATATTCTAATCAATAATCAAATCAAGCACAAAGATGGAAAACTTACCTTTCACTAGATCAAAAAATTTACACATTGGAGGGAATATCGATTTTCCATTTGGATTAACACCAAAAAAAAGAAAACCAAGGTTTTTGCTTTGATCCTTCCCTATCAGCGGTCCCTACCACTTCATTGGAATTTTTTCCTTTTTGTCCTTCAAGGGACCCCCCTAGATTTGTCTTCCCTCTCAAGTCCACCTGAATTTTGTTTCTAGTGTCCTTCTCATTTGATTCATCCTTACCTTTTTGCTCTCTTGGAACATGCACTGATTCTACCTAGGATTCCTTAGATCTTGCTCCATGGCCTGCTCCATTGTTTAGAGATTTGAAATCCTATTTTTCCTACCCATGATCCACAGTCCCACCCATAAAGTTATTCTAATGTTATTATCCCATAATAATGAATGTTGCTTAAGAGGGATTGAAGGACAATATTTTGTATCAAGGAGAACAAGGCAAGCAACCTCAAACTCTGTTGTACCTAAGTATGATAGTACTTGAGCTTTTGGTGTTTCTAGATGGAACCTATAGTCGAAAAGTGTATTCTCCATTTGAAGGAACCATCTTAGGAGCTCTTCCCTAAAATGAGGGTTGACAAAATTAGAAGAAAAGAAATACCATAATTCTAAAGTAACAATTTGTATCAAGACAAATGTCAGAAAGTATAATTAAAAAGACAAATCCTTACAATTGGACCTCCAATTGGACCAAATAAATTTATGATTTTATCTTTGGAATGTAGGAACTTTCTCTATCGGAGCTTCACGACTGAAATTGGATCTCCAATTGGACTGATAAAATTTATTATTTTATCTTTAGAATATAGGAACTTTCTATGTTTGATATTCATGACCTCACATTATATCAGAAGCTGGATAAGTAGATTTATGATTTTATCTTTAGAATGTACAAACTTTCTCTATCAAATATTAAATATCTTATGTTGGATGAGAAACTGAATAAGTAGATTTGTAATTTTATCTTTGGAATGTAGGAACTCCCTCTATTGGATATTTGGAAATTCCTACACACAAGTTTTTCTTCAGAGCGAAAACACCCTAAAGTGTTTCACACCAACTCAAGGTACAATCCAACCTAGTTATGACACTGATAGCAATCCAATTTTTTCCTGAACCATCCATACTCGAATGTTGCATCACAATCTATTCTTCTTGCACATAAAAATGCCACATATTAACTCCTTATAAATAAAACTCAAAATACCATGAAACAGTGAGTCCCCTATCTTAGTAAGTCAATAGGTAGTCTATAGGGAATAGTTTGATTTTATACAAGGATGCTCATGTAAGGAATCTTTAAGTGACAGTGAGTGAGTTGTTTGAGATTGCAATTGATGGCGCAATATCCAATCTTAAAGGAAGTTAGCAAAGCAGTAAATGTGCAAGAAAATCAAATTCTACACAACAAACAATTCACAATGTTATCTTGCATAATGCCTTAAGTTTGAAGAAAAAAATCTCATTGTATCTTGAAGAAAGTAGTGACCTTAATGGTCAATCACTCGCAACCATGATTTTAAAACATGCTATTGTGCTTATGGTGGAAACATTTTAAGCAAGGCGGTGAGTGGTGGTTTAGAACAATGGAAGGTATGGAGGACTTGCTTTATATGCATACTATGTAGTTTAGCTTAAGACAATGTTCTTAGAAGAGATTGAAGGTGGATTATGGAACTCAAGGGTTACCATGATAAAGATTAAAGCAAATATTGAGATCTATTTAAAAGCCACTATCATGAAGATATTAAAGATGTCAAATGCAAAACCCTAGTAGCTGGAGTAATGAACACAGTGCGAAAGAGGAAAGTGTGCTAGGGAAGATTCAAGAGATCCCCACATTATCTAATCACAAGAAAATACATCATTTATTTATTTTTTTAAATTAAAATATAAATTATTATAAATGCTATATAGGACACATTGATACTTCAAAAGCATTTGATTTATTTTTAAATAAATTAAAAGAAGTCATTCTAAAACCTATATAGGATACATTGATACTTCAAAAGCATTTGAAGGAATTTGAGATTATGCAAACATATGTCAATTAAATACCTAGATTATAAACAGTAGCATGCACATTGTAACCCTTGTTGAGTAGAGTAGGAATGAGATAAACAACAATGAATCCTATGCCTCCTATCATGCACATCTCCTTACCATTCTCTGTCATTCTTTACTGAAACACTTCTCCATTTTGGTGGGCTAGGCTTGAAAATAAGGTTTCAACAAAGGTTTTATTGTATTTTTATTAAAATGAAAACACCATTCTAGTGGGATATGCCTGAGAATAAGATTCTGATGAAATTTTTAGAGTATGTTTATTAGAGTTTTAGAGTATTTTGGCAGGCTATATTATTGATTCCTTAAATGATTTATTCAAATGGATTGTGATTGACGTGATTTGCTGCATTTAGTACTGTAAATTCTAATGATTCCATGATTACCATACTACCACCATCGCTTATTATACCTGTTGCGGTATGGTGGTGTTTTTCCCTTCCCTTCTGCTATTTACTGCACTACTACCTTGCTCAAGGCTTCTTGTTGTGGGGTTGTGGTGTATACCACTCTACCGCATATGTTGCTCACCTTCCCGGTGGTCTAGAGTGGTACATTATTTTGATCATTACTTGAAGAGTATTGATGAGACAATATTATTTATCTTATCGATATCTCAATGTCTCATCAACATTACTTCGTTATATCCAAGAGTTGTGTTTCATCAAGAGCTTGTAGATATACCTTGTCGATGTGACATAAGTGATTCTCTCCTCGATATTCCTATATCTTGTTGACATTTAACTTGTTACATCGTCGATGAGACATATAAATAAGTATCTTTGACATAGGGGTGTTTGAACCAATGCTAAACCCAAAGCTAAACTTGAAGCTAAACTCGGAGCCAAATGCAATGCTAATGGTGACACCACACTCGAAGCTAATATCGACGCTAAAGGTGGCACTAATTTTAGCACAAATTTGTGGTGAAATTAGCATCAAATTGTCCTGGTTGTCGCAAATAAATGCCAAAAATAGCACCATTCTGATAAATAGCACCAACATTTATAAAAAAACAAAAAAAAAACATTAAAACAGTGGGTGGAAGCAAAAAAAAAAGGAGCAAAAAATGGAGAAAATCATAGGGATTTGTTGTAGTGATTTAAGACAAAATAGGGACTATTCAAGTGGTTGGTCATGCCCTACAGGCTTTGCAATGCACCAGCTACATTTATGAGAGTCATGAATGATGGATTTCATCCTTTTATCAATGATTATGTCATAGTCTAGTTAGACAAGATATTCTTGTATTCAATCGAACTTGGGAAGATCATGTAATCCATGTAAACAAAGTTTTTGATGTACTGAGAAAAGAAAAGTTACTCTTTGTAAATATGTCTAAATTTGAATTTTCTAAGACTCCTTAGTGTACTTAGGCTATGTCATAAGTGGTGGTCAATTGAAAGTAGACCCTACGAAGGTTGAAGTTATTGTAAAATGGCCTAAGCCAAGTACAATCACTGAAGTTAGAAGTTTCTTAGGTGCATTCTAGTACTGGAGGAAGTTCATTGCAAACTTCTCCTACATTGCATCACCATTGCACACATTGATTAGTACGAAGACAACTTTTCAGTGGGGAGGTCCACAATAGAAGGCCTTCAACACTTTAAAGGAAAAGTTGAGTACCACACCAGTTCTGGATTTACCAGATTTACATCAACCGTTCGAGATTGAGACAAATTCAAGTGGGTTTGGCATGGGAGTATTGTTAATGAAAGGACGTAAACCAATTTATTATCACTCTGAGACCTTTACAAGTACAATAAATAACTATCCTACTTATGATAAGGAACTTTATGCATTAGTTTAGAGTGTTAAAAAATGGAAACACTACTTAATGGGGAAATATTTACTGTAACCCACACTAATCATCAACCACTTTAGTATTTGCATTCACAATCCAAACTGCAACAAAGTAGACACTTTAAGTGAATGGTTTTTCTTCAACAGTTTCATTTGGTAAATAAGTACAAAAAAGGTGCCCATAACAAAGTAGCAGATATGTTATCTAGGCCTCATGTTATGAATGCTTTGATTATCCTTAAAGGTAGTTCCATGGTACATGAAAGTTTTCAGGAACAAAATCCTAACAATGAAGACTTTAAGGAAATATATTCAGTTCTAATTGAAAGCAAACATGTAGAAGAGAAATATTACTATGTGCAATATAAACTATTGTATCACTTGGGAAAGTTATGCATTCTAAAAGATGAACAAGCGTAGGTAATCAGAGAAGCACACACCTCATTGATTGCAATACATTTTGGGGTAAGAAAGAAAATCACTCAGCTGCAGAAGTATTGTTATTGGCCTCATATGCAAGAAACTATAACTAAGTATATTAGAGGTTGTGTCATGTGTGCAACAAGTAAGCCTAGTAACAGGAAATTAGGGTTGTACACACCTCTACCTGTACCATCCCATCCATGGGAAAATGTACCAATGGATTCTATTGGAGGGTTACCTATGTCTAGGAAGGGAAATTATTATCTATATGTAGTAGTTGATTGATTCAGGAAAATGTGTATTCTAATGCCTTGTAAGAAACAGGTCACTGTTGAACTGACAACTCATATGTACTTTCAATTTGTATCAGTTTATTTTGGGTTACCTAATTCTATTGTATCAGATCAAGATTCTTAATTCCTAGGGGAATTTTGGTCAGCTTTGTGGGGACTCATTGACACCAAACTAAAGAAGAGTACAACCTTCCATCCACAGATCAACAAATAGAAAAAGATAGTAAATAGGACAGTTGTTCATCTGCTCAAAGGTTACTATAGAAAACATCCCAAACTATGGGATGGGAGTCTTCATTATGTGCAGCATGGTTACAACCATGCATCACACTCTTCTAAAAATAGGTCTCCTTTTGAGACTTTCTTTGGTTATGTGCCTAAAACACTGATGGATTTTTCTTTTAGGAAAGATGATGTTGAACATGGATTCCATGATGTAGAGAAGGCTTTGAAGTTCATCCAAAAAGTCCAAGCAATTCATCAAGAAGTGGAAGCATAGTTAGAGAAGAGCCAAGCCAAATACAAGGCTCGACATGATAAGCATCATAGTGATCACCATTTCCAAGTTGGAGATAGAGTTTCGTTACATATTAGAAAGGAAAGAATGCAAGGTGAAGGAAGGAAGCTCAAGCCAATTCAATATGGTCCCTTTGAGATCTTAGAAAATATCAGAACCAATGCCTTCCGCCTTAATCTTCTTCTATACATGCACATTTATTTAGTTGTCAATTTTGAGAATTTGAAGTTGTACGAGCCTCCAATGATACTGGATGAAGGCATAGACATTCAGGTTCCATTAGTTGATGATCTTTCACCAGAGTACATGTCAGAGTTTCCAGAGGATGTCATCTTAGACAAGAAAGTAAAGACTTCACAAAGAGGAGTTGTTGAATACCTCAAAGTGGGACTAAAGGGGATAAATCCAAGCAAGGAAAAATGGATGGAGATTAGTAAAGTGAGAGAATTCAACACCATCATAAAGAGCTCAAAATCATAATTCCAACGCAACTTGAATAGAGTCGAAAGGAGCCTATATGCTCAAGTTACGATTGATCAAACTTTGATCAAATTGGTATAGGAGGCTATCAAAAAAGCAAAAAAAATGTTCCTAGGAATCAGTTGAAATTGGCATCAAGTCGAAGAGCTCATTGAGACCTTTCCAATGACATTCATTTCATCAAATTCTGAGTTCATATGCCCAAGATATCGTGAGTCAAAGTTGCAGTTGACTAGGGTGGACTAATGGTATGATTGATGAGGTTAGCATGACATCAACACAGTGACTCAACAATCCGTACAGTATGGATGATGAAGTGGACCAATCTTGGGCTGACACATGTCTATCCGTACAGTCAATAGAGTAGGTGACGTGGACATCTGTACAGGTCGTACGTTGAGGTGGATCCATCTAAGCACGATGCGTGGCAAGTAGTAATCCAACATAGCTGACAAAGCAATGATGTGGTGTTGATGAGGCTTGATGAGGTGGTTGACGAAGTATTGGAAAATTAGAGGATGCCACGTGGCCCTATCATAGGGCACCATGTGGCACCCCCATCCTTCCTCCGGTCATGAGAATATCTCACCAAAATCACCAAAATTATAGGTGAGGAGATTCAATCCCCCCACCTCATGGATATAAGCCAGCTACCATGCCTTTACACTCGCATACCTGCCTTTACCATCTAAGGCAACAGGTTTGTTTTGTTCAATTAAAAGTGTGGCATCCATTTAAAAAGGAAGGGAACGAGGGTCAACTGCCTGACCTCCCTACCCCCAATATTGATTGCCACCGTTGTGCCACCGTGTAGCTTGGCAAGGATTTCGAGCTTAGTTTTATTTTATCACTATTAAAAGCCTGAAATCCATTAAAAAAATAATATTTAACCCCTTTAGTTAAAATTAAAAATTAACCCCTCAACTATAAAAACCAAAAACAATTTAAAGAAGCCCAAGAATACAAAATTGAAGGGGCTTAAATGAATTTCATTATTTTTATGGTTGTAAGGGGGATATTTTATTATTTTATTTGTAAAATAAGGGGATATGTTTGTTTCCCAAAATTATTTAGTTTTAGGCCAAATTAGGCCAATTTTATGTATAAAAAGGGACGAATTAGGCCTTAGAGGGACATTCAAAAATCAAGTAGGTGATGACATTGGGAGAATTACATTAAAGACTTGAATCCATTTCTGTGTGTCGAAGGAAGGTTATGCCACTAAAGTTTTGGAAGGGAATGCATCTGTTTTGCAATTGTAATCTTGTTCTTGGAACATAATAGGATCAGTCACTCTGTTGGAGAGGGACCCAGAGACTTAGCCTTTTGGTGAACTCCATTATCAATTCTGTTTTGTCATCTATCTCTTTCTCTCTTTCATTTTGTTATCACCTTGTTACGCTATGTTGTTTAAGTATTTCCATTATGTTAATTTCATTTGTAAAGCTTGAATCAATTGTTATAATAGTTAAGCATTCATTAGCAATTGTTATAGATCCTAAAATATATCAGTGTTTGTGAGGTTGTTTTTCCAAATACCAAGAGTTTTGAATTGAGTAAGCATACCCATTTCAGTAGGAATACCATGGAGTTTATTTTCTCCTAAATACAATTCAGTTAAAGATGATACGTTTCCTAAAGAGGGTGGGATTGTGCCTATCAATTGATTTTCTCATAAATTAAGGATTTCTAATTGTGAAAGAAGGCAAAGATGGGAAGGGATAGTGTTGCTCAAAAGGTTATAAAGTAGTTTGAGAACTTGCAATGAATGACAAGATTTTAGAGTGGTGGGATTGGAGCCTTCCAATTGATTTTTAGACAATCTAAGTATTCTAAGGTGAGACAACCTCCCTAATTGAGGGGGAATTTGACCTTGGAAGCTGTTATTGCAAAGAGAAAGTACACTAAGAAAAGAGAGATTGCCAAGTAAATGAGAGATTGGTCTGAGTAAAGACATACCAGTAAGATTCAAAGAAAGCATGTGGTGATGGTGAGAATAGTAGAGAATCCAAGACCAATTGCAGAAGGATTGACGAGGAGACCAATCAAGCAAGGAACTGTGAGGGTCACGGGAGAGGGAATGCTTAAAAGCTAGTAGAGATTTTTCTTCCTAGCTATTTAGAAGAAGAGGAGGAATGGGAAGAACAACAAGGTAGTGCAGAGAGAAACAAGAGTAAGACGAGCGGGGCAGAAACTAGCAAACCCATCTTCATCTCTATCCAACTCAGAAACAAGTAAATGGTGTGTATGTTCTCTGAAATCTGATTGTTATAAAGCTGTGAAATCTTACTGTTATAATGTGTAGTGGTCAAACGTCTATTGTAAAGTCTACACTGGTAAATTTAAAGTCTCTTGTTTTTTGCGGACAAAGTCTCTTGTTCTCACACGCACAAGGAAAAATATTCCACAAAAGACAACGGCATATTTATTCCATTCATATTTAAATTTAAAAATAAAAAGAAAATTTGTCGAAAGTTAGCCTGCTAACTCTTGCTTTCCAAGCACAATGTTAGACAATAATTAAGTTGTAACTATTATTAATTTTAATTGGAGTGTTTTCAAATGTGATGGATAGCAAGTTAAGTATTTACGAAGTATTTTAAACAGTTAGAATATTTATTGTGTTTTTAATTAAATTATAATGTTAGTATAAATTATAAATTATAAATTATAAATTATAAATTTAAAATTTAAAATTTAAAAAAAAATATTTTAGACTATAAATTGTTTGTTTGTTTTTAAATTAAGAATTTGAATTTTAATAATGAAAATAATAAACAAAATGTATTTTAGATTTAAAATTATAATTAAAATATGTTCTTATTATAATTTGTTTGTGATTATTAATTAGTGATTGTATTATTTAAATATGTATTAGGCATGTCAATGGGAGTAATACAAACATCTATAAATTGTAAATGAATTAAGTGTGAGATAGTTTGGTTTTTTATGGTGTAATTAAAGTCTCGAAGAACACATAATTTTACATAAGGTGATACAAACATGTGTAAATCATGAGTGGAGTAGATGTAAGATTTTGGGTGATTTCAATTTATAGCTTCCTCATTGTCGTACATTCTTGTCCAAAATGAGATAGCAAATGTCTTCAAGTGAGGCAATCTCCTAGACCTTTCTTATATCTTATTTTCACATAAAAAGATTGATCCCATCATATCTTTGCTTTCATGATTAAGAAACGTAGTTGTATGTTTGTTGTCAAATATTTTAGGAAATTTAAGTCTATTTCAAGTTTCAACTAATTATTTCTAAGTAGCTTGTAATAAGCATTAACTTTCTTTATATGGTTTCATGTATTTTGTTATGTAGTAGTTCCTAACTGATTCATCATGAAATCTAGTATGACAAATGTCACCCATCCATGGGATTTCTCATTGTAACATTCACTATATAAGGATTAGATCATTCAATTATAAAGATTTTGCAATAGCTAGGGAAAATATCTATAATATATGTATTTTTAAAAATAAATATAAAAGTATATCAAGTTCTTTGCCAGTTCTCTTTTTTAAAATCTTATCTCTAGCTAAGTGACATTCAAATGAATTTTCTCAATTTATGGTTATCTCCTATGTAGTGTTGCATGCTTTTGAAATAAGTAATTAAGAGTTTTGAGTTTCTTCACACACATTTGTTGTGTTGAATTATTATGTACTAGTCATATTCCAAGAATAATGTAACTCTTTAATAATGGGGAATACAAATTCTATAAAAGATTATTAAGTGGGATATGAATTTTTCGAACTAGATTTGTAGATTTCATCATAGTAAGACAATGATAAGTGTTTATAAATCACCAATCTGATATTTTTGATAAGAAGGATTAATGATAGTTAGAAATTGACTGTATATTTCCTCAAATAGACAACAATCAATATGCAATAAATTCCTTCCAACCTGTTTGATTTTAGAAATGACAAATCCATTATAGAATAATTTATCTCTGTAATTATATTAGATTCACACCAGAATGTTAAAGATACACGAAATAGATTAATTAATCTCCATAATCTTACAAATCTTTGCACATTTGTAAGAATCTCCATACTTCTTTTGCACTATAATAAATGTTTTAGAACTCATTCGAATCTAATGTGCTTGATAGTAGGAGAGACTCTTATTTCTCTAATTTATTGACCAACCATTTACTAAACTTGATCATAGAAATTCACAAATCCTGATTATTGAAAGTAAGTTAGAGAACCAATAAAATGAATGGATAAAAAGAACTAAGATTTCTCATTTTTGTACAACACCTTAGTATGAAAATTTAAATGTTTCATATTTTAGTGTATAATTAACAATTGATAGGAAGGGAGTTAACTTGGGTCCATAATTGGATTTGAATTTGGAAGTATAGTGGTCTGCAATTGTGTTTCTAAATTAGATGTAAAACCACATTTGTGGATTCATCCTAGGTCAAGGAAAGAGAAGCCTATTTATTGGTTACAAGTATGGACTCTGTAGATGGAGAAGGAAACAATGATTGTCAGTTAGGGCGTAAAGCTCGAAATGGTTACAAGAGGAGAAGAACCCATGCTGTGATGAAAGTTCCAAGGACAAGCTTTTACACAGAAATTCTAGAACAGGATGGAAAGGAAGATGTGTTTAATGGAGTATTGGTTTCTGAAGTAGTGAAGTAGGAGCTAAAAATATAGAAGAAACAGTAACATGATCTTTCAAAGAATGCAGAACCTTTCAAGTCAAAGTTGCAGATCTCAAGCAACTTATGTATGTAGAAATCAGCACAGATACATTTTCTAGTTTCTATTGATGGTGTTAAAGATACGTGGAAAGGAGAAAAAAAATCTGAAATTAATTTGTTTCCTAAGATTCATATTGGCTGGATAAGAATGCTACTGAGAGGCCACTGCTTTCTGGTTGATGTTTATAATCCTCAAAATTGAAGACCTGAAAGACACATTGTCATTGTAGTCATCTTTGTCGACCTGAATTACAAATTACCGTGATCATAAACTGGCTTGTCTGCTAGAATGAGCATTTACCACTTTAAGCCATATTTTGAATTGTCTTTTCATTCTTGCAAAGATACTATTCGGTAAGCTTTTTCAGTTGCTAGCTTCTCTTTGATGTAGACACACCAATTATTATGTGTCCTTGAGCTTCAAATAATTTATATTTCTTTTCCTTTTCCATGTATAGTTTGAACTGGAAATAGCTTGCTAATTGGTCCACTACATATTTATTTTCCTAAAGAGGCTAAGTGATTATCTCAAAATGCCTTATCTAGCTCACTGTTATAATAATTTTTTATTTTTTTTTAAGAAAAACAGTATATAAAACTGTGATTCTGTAAAAAGCAGATTGAATCGTATGCAGCACTGTAACTTTCCTCAGTTGATCATTTAATAAAATTATATCCTGAGGACCCTGTTTGAATTTTCTAAAAATATATATTTTAGATCCAGAATTAAGTCGGGATCATACTTCTGTAGCTATGGATTTTAATGCCTCCTAAAGGATAACCTCGTGGCTGAATGTTAATTGGTGGCATTTGCAAGGTGTTTACTCTGGTTCAAACCTTCCCCGCAACACTAAGGTAGCTCGTAACATCAGAAGACATGCATCAAACTAATGACGTAATGATTATGGGGCACATTAAAGCCTGACCCATGTTTACCAAGAAGATAATACCAAATCAAAATTAAAAAAAGCAAATCTTGTAACTTTATTTTTTATGGTGAAAGTTTGACAGAACTACCTTTGAAAAT
The DNA here is from genome assembly GCA_007258455.2 of Sequoia sempervirens. Classification (NCBI taxonomy): domain Eukaryota; kingdom Viridiplantae; phylum Streptophyta; class Pinopsida; order Cupressales; family Cupressaceae; genus Sequoia; species Sequoia sempervirens. The sequence continues at coordinate 133,443,975 of VDFB02000003.1, forward strand.
GCAAAATTTATAGCATGTATTTCAAATTTTATTATTGATGTGTAGAGTGATTTTTTTAATTTTTGAAGTTATCTAAAAGGTTTTCTAATAATTTTTTGGTCTTGACATTTCTTATTGATTTGTAGAGTGGATTTTTTTTTTTTTAATTTAAGTATTTTATAGAGGAGAAAAAATACACCTCAAGAATTAAAAAAAATAGCTTTCATATTTATGACAAAAATTTATTGTGTGAATTTTCTCTATTGTAAATTTCTTAAATTCTTAAGTGGAAAATGGATTGCTATTTTTTTTAGATTGATTATTTTCTAATTTCTTTATATTATTGATTATCCTAAATCATGTGTTTTCCACACTCCTAAATTCTTTATGGAAGAGGGTATTTGGAAGTCGAATTTTTATTACAATTTCAAAAAGCAATCACATAACACTGTTCAAAAGAAATACAATTTCACTATTAAATATATTGGCCCTGTATAGCATAAACCATCTTTCTAGAGTTCATTAGACTCTCATCTTGATAGGAATAGTAAATTAAGGGGAATTAATATATAATCTATAGAAGCTTAAAATTAGCTCACACCCAGAATCACTTACAAAACTAAAAGATAACCTTCCACAAGATAGTATGTAGAGATAATAGCTTTCTTGATATAATATGATACAAACATACATGATCCTTGCTTAAATAGACAAGGTGAGAGATAGGATTATACAAGATCATGACATGTGTGTTAATCTTATAACATGAGACAACTAGCTCAAAAAATATTAAATGGCATAGGACTCGATAATTAAATGTCAAAAGATAAGATAAGGTCTAAATGACAACTAAGAATTCTAGAATGAATCCTAAGATCTAAGTAAACTTAACATGTGAATAGGACCTACTAGTGAACTAGAGAGGTAAAATACCATATTCAAACTAACACAATCAAGATCTAAACAATATATGCAAAATTATAGCTCTCTAACCCATACATTGTGTTAAATCATATCTCATTAAGGGAAAGTGGCCCATATCATATCTATAGTGGGTAGGGGTCCAATGGTGGGTATAGAAGTAGGTCTGAGTGGGCCCCATAGTAGATAGGCTTAATATCCAATAAACTTACACTTAATATCCAATTTCAAAACACTTTTATCCATAAAGTACACAAATTGACAAATCATGTGATGCCACATCAGCACACCAATAATACATGACTTAGTGACCCATTATTGGTCTCGACTTTTTTTGGAACTTTTTGGATACCTTGACAAAAGTATGTTGATGTGGCATCATATTTGATGATGTGGCCTTGAAACCAATTTTTATAAGAAGAGGACTTGCCAAATAAGCTACTGTACAAATTTGGGAGTGATTATAAATTTTCACATAAAACTTTGAGAAGCACAAAATGAAGGTGACCCACTATAGGCCCCTCTCCCTTATTATGATTAAAAGATTTCAATAAAGGACCTTGTAAGACTATGGTGAATATGAATTCAATTCATTTTACATAAAATCATCAAACCCCCCTGATCTTGACAAGATTTGAAGTGACTCGGTGTGTGGACAGTGGATCTCTCCCAGGAATGGTAGTGTTTTTCTTCTCACTCCTTTGTGGCGGCGTAGTGGGTATAATATGGTACGATTGGAGGCTCTGGGGGCTATATTTTTGCTTGACTTCGAATTTCCTTCTTTTGGCTTCTAACCAGTCAAGATTTCTTTGAAGTTTCAAACAAAGAAGGGTGTATGGCGGATTCGGATGATCCATCTCAGCATGGTGATGTTGCGTCTAATAATTATTCATTGTCTATAAATGCTTATATGGTTACTAAGAGGTTGTTTGCTCGTGCTTCTTGGCAGTAAGGCTGTTTTTTTTCGGGGTTACCAAGGGGGTTGTGATGAACAACTCAACGAAACTAGCGCATCACAGATAGCATACCTATTTCAGAAGGGGGATGTGGATGCCTGTATGGCCATCATGAGAGTTATCGAAGACAACTTCTGGGGTGGTGCCATATCCATGACGGACTGGTGTATCAACATTTTTTCATAAACTATATCAAAGTTCTGGGATTCAGGGTATGGGGGATTCAAGTTGGAGAACACACGGTTCGTGGGGAGCATATAGATGACGTGATGACTGCCATGGATAATGTTGATGCCGATTCAACTTTTAGTTTCGTGGTTGGGGTTTTAAGTCCACGCACTGAGAAGAAAAAAACTGAAACTTCGAAAGGCCTAGAAGATGTTTAGAAAAGGGGCGGAGGCTGAAAACAACACCAGCGCCTTTATCACTTTTTTGGAGGCCAATCCTGATCTACTCCTGCAAGATATTGTTGCTCGGCTGGTGGAGATTGCTAATGGAGTGGGTTATCTTTACCACTCAATGTAATGCCTTGGCTTCAATCTATAATTACAGGAAAATGATGATAGACTATAGCTTTTTCATTGGTGTGGATACTAGTGCCAGCAACTATTTTGGCCTTTGATGGCATTGTAACTATCTTTTTCTTTCATGGAATATAGGGAGCTACCTATTTTTGAAAGCTTTGATATATATTTTTTAAATATGACATATATTAATATTAATAATAATATGTTTTATGTCGAAGGCATATCTAATGTGAAGATGATCAAGCTAAAATATTTAATTGATGGTTTAGAATTCTCAATACCCCTTGGGAGACGATCAAACTGATCATTTATGTCAATTTTTCCATCGATCTTTTGTACCTTATTTTATATTTATCACGACAATGTGTGGTTGTATTGTGTATATTGAAATGCAATTTGTAGTTTATGGAGGCTATGCCAACAACTTCATCTTTATTAGGAAAGGGTAGATGCTTAGAACTGGCATGACTTTAACATACATGACTTTAATTATTTTGCAATCGCCTGGGTTACAATCTTTTTGCAAGTTGTTTGCCATATTTATTGTTGAGTCCAATCATATTTACACTAAATGTGCAGGAGTGACTTTGCAGCAAAAAATATGATCACCTACTATGAAAATATTTAAATAATAGCTGTAAGGAGATTACTTTTGGTTAGTCTCATTTTAATTAAAAAAAAAATTGTATTAATGGTTTTGTAAGCTTTTCTTGCAAATTATGTTGATTTTATCATCACACAACACAATAATCTAAGGTTCTTGCCAAAATGTTAGCGATGAAATCCCCCTAGAGTGCCCCAAGCTCGTGATCTATCCTTCATAAGTTATAAACCCTACCAATACTTGAACAAAATTAGTTTAATTTGTTTTGAATTATCATATTTTTATGTGATATTTTCTTTTTTTGATTTAAGATACAAGTTTGGGGATTCTATATTTGGTAGATTTCGAAAGGATAAAGTTGTGCACAACTTGAAAAGATTTCATTATTGTTACAAAATCATGGTGTCGACAATTGATATGTGCATTTAACTCTTGTTAACTTAAATTTGGTTGAAGATTCAGAAATATTTTTTTCCTTTTCTACTAAAAAATTAACCATGTATTTTTCATTTGAGCTAATGCATTGTAAAGATATGAAATCTTTAAGGATTTTCTATCCTTAGGGATATTTTTTTGGTTCCATGTATGGTGAGTTAGATATACTGTTTGTAGTGAGAGGGTTATACAAGATTAGTGGTGGTTCTCAACATATTAAAGTGGCCTATATCTCGGGTCTTGTTTGGCCCTAATTGTGGCTATGTTGTTTAGATATCATTTTACCCACCATTGTTTTATGGTTAAGGTATGTGTAGGATCATTATGGAAAAAACAAGCCCTTAAGTGGTGAAAAATTCAAAAAAATCAGAGTCGGGCAGCTTGATGTAAAAATTTGCATAGGTTATATATATTATTTTAAAAATATGTAAGATAGAATCTGTATAAAATTGAATGTAGTTTCTAAACTACTAAGTTTTTTTTTTTTTTAAATCTATTTGGTGATTCAAATTTGAAATTTCAATGCAATAGTATTTAAATTTCAGGGAAAAAATAAGAAGTAGGTGTCTGTCTAACCACCCTAACCACAATAAAATGATTGTATTTTTTTATAATATTTTAGATATAAGTAGAGGACTCATGTCCCGATGTGATCCTTTTTTTTTATAATATTTTTCCAAGTAAATAATTAATTATGATTTTTTTATTACAACTTTTAAAAAATATAAAAACTCATATGTCTGACCACCTTAACTTGGTCAAAACTTCAAGAAATTCAAAAAAATAAATTAATCCTATATTATGTTAAGCATATAATGTGACGTATATTTTGGATTCTATATTATGTTAAGCATATAATGTGACGTATGTTAAGCATCCTTGCAACTTGCAACTTCATTATGTTAATCCTATATTATGTTAAGCATATAATGTTAAGCTATAGATGTTTTTCAAAAAAATAAATTAATCCTATATTATGTTAATCATAATTTATATTCTTGGAGAGCTGAGAATCTCTTTTAAAAACTCTTTTCGTTTCATCAATTTTGGGTAGAAAAAAAGTCGTTAGCCACATACCCTACACATACCCATCATATCACCACTTTTTGGCCCATCACGATCCTGCACATACCCATTAGCTTAGGGTTTTATTAAATAGAGTATTGTAAGAACATATCATTGGCACTAATTTTTCCTTTTTCTTTTTCATGATTGGAAGCAACAATATCCAATTTGGGTCAGTACAAATTATTAAAAATTCTGAGAGAGGTTCATATATAATTGTTTCTTAATGTTTGATATTTTGTAAACTTGATATGTAATGGTTTGTGCTTGATGTTTGGAGAATACCCATATTCGTGAATGACATGAAATGCTCAAAATGAAGTTGCAAGGATGTTTGATTGCAATCTAGTTGGAGGTACAATAGGGTGTCCCCCACAACTAGGAATTAACTTATGTGCAAGACAATAGGATGCATTTTCAAATGGTTTTGGTAGTTTTTCTACTCTTTGTAAAAACTTCTAGACTATGTATACACAATATTTTTATAATGTATAACATAGTAATCAATAGACTACATACAAATCCTAGACTTTTGAGTTGTATTTGAATACTTCAATTTAGGGTTAATGTTACTATAAGGCTTTATCTCTATGGATCTCCTTCCTACTACCTTCTTTCATCCCAAACAATATTGATAGGGTTATCAAGAAGATACATCCATATGAATACCAAAAAGAACCAATGAGAAAAACAATCCTTCAATAGCATCCTCTAATTAATGTATGGTAGTAGTCCATAGACTACATACAAATCCTATACTTTTGAGTTGTATTTGAATACTTCAATTTAGGGTTAAGTTAACATTACTGTAAGGCTTTATCTCTATGGATCTCCTTCCTACTACCTTCTTGCATCCCAAATAGTATTCATAGGGTTCTTAGAAAGATGCATCCATATGATTGCCATAAAGCACCAATGAAAAAAAAAAATCCTTAAATAGCACACTTCAAATTTATATGTACAATCTTGAGGTAAGTCACTTGCCATTGTTTCATAAGTTAGATTTCATTTATTGAAGTATGGTTTATAATTTTATTCATTACTGGATAGAATTTCCAACAAATTTTTATTTTTAAATATACATTTCATTCACATGTATAGATTTGTGTGTGTGAATATTGTGTATGCACGCACATTGGGACTTGTAATTAGAGCATGCATAGCATCTTTGATAGAGTTCTTATTAGTACAACTTTTTAAATATTGATAGATATAAATAAATCATGTACATTTATAGATATACAATCTTTATACACATAAGATTATGTGTTATACTTGTAGTTTGCTTCAAGACATGATATAATTATCTGCAACTATGATTCCTTATTACAGATGTCATTGATGACACCTATCTGAATACTGATTGGGTGATACACCTTGTTGAAAAAAATATAATGTAAGTGGGAAAATACTCCTGCGTACATTGTGGATCTCACTTGGCCAAGGAGAGAACACATAGTTTAGTAGGCTTATAGGATATTGTGTCTTACTTTAGAATACCCATTTGATTTAAACATTAAATACACATCTACATGCATGTGTGCACATAGTGGGTCTTATGATTAGTTGAGAATAGTTTATTTGGTAGAAATAATTGCAAGTTTGGTTTCTAAATACAAATTTCATTTGTAGACATATAGCATGGACTTATATGAACATATACATGTATATATTCTCATTGATACAACACCCACATCCCCCTCCCCAACCTCCACCCTCCCTGCCTTCCCTCTCTCTCTTGCTTTCCCCCCTTTATTTCTCCTACTTTCTATCTCTATCTTTCCCTCCCTCTCTATTGCAAACATAACATGAGCATGATGTTAATGGAGCCTAATTATCTTCCTCATTCAGAGGTTTTGTTTCATTCATGTTTGGATCCCTATAAAAGGATGCATAGTTGATTTGAAGCTATCGCTTCTCCAATGATACCTTTTTTGTACAAACATCATTTTCTAAGTGACCTACCAAGCGACCTCATGTAATAAAAACTGTCTAAAAAAGACCTTTTTTTCTAATTGACCTTCCACATCTCTTCGACATACCCATTGCACACCAAGGTGCGCTTTCTAGTATATTATTATATTAAATACATGTACTTAGTCTCAAAAAATTGTAAGTTTCGAATAATTGATATCCAATATATATAAAAAATATCTATTGTTAAACCCAAGTAACAGATATCTGCTATTTATAAATCGGATATCCATTATAACTAGATATCCATTTTTTAAAAAGCACATATCTTCTAGTAATGGATATCCATTATGCTTCGATCTTTACCTTAGCAAAATGTATATTTTACCAAGACAACCAAAAAGTCAAACGTGAATTCCACAATTTCCACTTCCTCATGTCGCATTTTTTTGTTGTATTGCCACTATTTTCCCCCCATGATCCTGCACAAACCCTTTAGTTAATAATGAATCTAACTTGAACATATGCAGTAAGATTTGCTTGAAATGACTAAAGGGAGATCCATCAAAATTATAGTCATTCAAAGTTATTAATAGAGGATTTGATAATGTGGGTAGAAGTTGTGTATACATAATTACTTTTCCCATCATAGCTCGTTCATGTACATTGGATATATTGTTCCATGTGACCTTGGGAATTTTTTTTGACAATGTTCATTTAGGGCTTCCATGATTTCATGCTATGAGATTCATACCATCTTATATTGGTGTATAAAATTTTGGTATAAGGGTAAGAAGTATCATATATATGTCATCTCTCAACCAATCAATCTTTTCCAAATGATGGATGGTTCTAAAAATTCTATTAATATAAACTTGTGTTACACCTCTATAAAAGAAATGACCAACAAAAATATAAATTTCTAACTTTGACCGCATAAAAGTGGCCTTTATATTTTAAAATTAAAAATGATATAAACTAATGAAATGTAGAACCCTTAATGAGGTTTATGATTGTATTTTTTTCAAAAAAAAATTGGATTGATATATTTTTAATAAATTTAAGAGTAGATATTGAATTGTTGAAAATTTTAGAAAAAAAAAGTAAGGTTGATGGGACGTCACAAAATAAATAACGAACAATTTTTTTCCTTAGTTTTTTTCTCCAAATAGCTAACTTCAATATCTAGTACATGGAAAGAAATAATTAATTTTCATTGAATTCCCCAAAATGTCACATTTTTCATCATGGGATGCCAACTTTTGTCTAATTTTTTTATTATTAAAAAAAATACCCTTTTGGAGAGGATTCTCTCATCTAGTGCACCATATATTTAAAAAAATAAATAAATATGTTTTAATATTATTTAAATTACTAATCAACCTCGTATTTGATTAGAGAAACTCAACAACAATATTTTCTTACAAAATCATAATAAAACTAATCAAAATATCATTTTTTTTGGATTCTACACTATGAATTCTACAAAAAGGTATTTTCAAATTTTCATGAAAGTGTCGCTAGTTGGATAAATTCAGAGTTGAAGCTAGAATTTTTATGAATTTCCCCAAAAGAGGGGTTAGATTACCACATATGCATCCACATAGATAGTTTTAATCGAAAGCATTTTTCCTAAAACCATGCAAATAAATTGAACCATGATTCAATTTTTCAATGAAAAAATATTTAATAGTTTTATCCGAAAGCCTTTCACCCAAAATTATATTTGCCACATATGTGCTATGTGATTTTGGACCTTGTTGATGGTTATTTTTGCACAACAACAACTCATACAAGATACAAGTATGATCCTATCTCTCTTGAAAGGTAAATCTCTATTAGCAAGGGGTGATCCCATAATAATGGTTTACAATTTTTGGCCAAACTGGACACTGAAATTATTATTTTTAACTAAATCTTCACATTCAGGCACCTATAGCAGCTAAACTGTGAGGAATTTGAAGATGGTGCAAACTAGAGTCTCATCAAATTTTGTCTGTAGATTCTAAAAATATTTTTTTCAAAATTTTTGGAATCAAATTGCACTTTTTCCATCTCCCATGAAAATAGATTTTTTTGAGAAAACAACATTTTAAAAAGTGGCGCACATTATAACGCATAATTTTTTTCCATGAAGGATAAAATTCTAATTCTTTCAAATTTAGATTTGAAACTTTGATATCTAGTGCTTCCACTTGATTAGATAGTTTTACTAAATATTTTTTCCTTAATCAAGTTTCAAAGTCAAACAATTACAATTTAGACACAACGCTGACGATAACGCTAACTTTTTGTATATATCAAAATTTAATTTAATTTTTTTGTTGGATCAAGGACTTCAATATCTGGTGCACTCATATTTTTCAATTTTTTTTGATAATCTTCTATTTTTCCACATGTGAAGAATAAAAATTCATTTCGATGAAAAACCTATGTTTAATAAAACTTAAAACAAATACATAACAAAACCAAAACATATTAAAATTATATTCATTGGATAGCTTGTTCTGAGGAATACCATAATCATTTAAAATAAATTTTAAATGAATTAATTTGATCCCCCAAAATCTAAATCAAAAGTTATTTTTTATCAGCATTTTGATAGGTGTAAAGGAGACGCATTTATAGGTATGGTTTAAAACTAGCGAGGTTCTATCTAAGGGGGTTTGATCTAAGGTGATTTGATCAAAACCTCTTCAATTTGAATCCTTAAAATGGAACTTTTTAAGGCTTAAATCATTATATTTTCTAAAAATATGTGATTTCAGCTAAAATTCATTCCTCTTAGGAATTGTAAACCACTATTATGACAGCACCCCAAGCCTCAAGAGATAACCCCATGGTCTCTAATGTCAGGTCTTGACAATGCATAAAAAGCTTAGACAATATGTGAAAATGCTGGTAATCACAAAGGGACCTTACTACAAGCAAATACTAAATCCTTAAATTTATCAAATCTAGCAATATGGTGATTCTTCCAATCCTAAATCTAACCTAGATTCAAAATAAACAACAAATGAGATAAGGGTTTTAAGAGACTTCTAAATTTAACACTAACCCTAAGATTGACAATGTAAATGATAAACACTTGAAATGGACCAATCCCTCAAAAATTGATTTCTGCTTGACCTAAGTGAATCTACAATCTTACAGAAATAGTACAATCTTATAAGGTATTAAATATTTTTAAATCATGAACACTCATCCAAAACAACCTTATTGCAATTGCAATGAACAAATATTCACAATTGAACTTAGCACAATGAATGTAAAAGTCCAGGCTAACTTTGCAAAGCAACCAACAATTAGTTAGCTACAAAAATTATGGACTAGAGATTGTTGCAAACACTTCAAGCATCAAACCATAAACATCATCAAATAATATAATATTAAACCTAGCATATATCAAATAAACTTAAGCAATTTCCAAAGATAGAATCTCAAGAACCAAGCTAGATAAAATTCAACACAAGAAAGGCACCAAATCACAATGTCTTTACTTGCATTAAATCACCCAAAGTAGCAACAATTCCAGTCTTCTGTTACAACACTTGCTTGAAAATGATACTAACTCCTAACTCTAACTCTTCCTTTACTGCTTAATCAAATATCAAAACTATCTAGCCCTTACAAATGAGGAAGAATGTCATATTTATAGAAATCCCCCAAGATATGTTGGCCCAATTAAGGTTTACAATAATAAATGGCCACAAAACAAGTCAGCCAAGAGGAATTCAAAATAAAGTAAAATATGCATTAAATACATGTACTCCATCCAGGTCGGCCTGGGATCTCCAACATAACCCGGTCCAATGCATGTGAAGGAGAAAAGAAATAATGGGGAAGCACAAATTATGATGAAGAATTGTATGAACTACTTCCCCCTTTATCCTTAGCATGCTCCATCCTATCATGCACTATCAAAAATACCCTGTCCAAATCAGCGACAGGTGACATAGCTAAAATATTAATTCTCTTTTCAATGGACTTAATATCTTCTCTTGACTGTTTTACCATTTTATCCCAATCTACCTTACTAATTTGATATTTATCAATTATTGCAATGTAGGTAACTACATCATCCAACTGATGTTCAGTAACTAGGCCTTCATTGACTAGAGAATACACATCTCACCACCATTTTCTCAGCTACTCCAAACTAAGATGTTTTGGCACAAATCTCTTTCTCCCTGTCATAACCTCAAAGAAAGAAATGCACTTGTTGTATATTTTAGTCAAGGTGTCCTCAATCTGTTTTCCCTGCTTATACACCTTCTTTAAAAAAAAATTCCTTATTTGCAAAACTTTAAACCACTCCCAAGGTTTTGCAACTCTAGATGAAGGAAGAATTCCATCACTTATCAATTTGTCCTCAGTATATTCCATGATGGCCTTAGTCTTTTGCAACAGGAGATCCACATCCTCCTTATCCTGAGATAACACATTTCTTAACCAATCTATTGATCTCATAGCATCTCCTCTAGTTGAAAGGATATCTTTAATAACATCATCTCCTTTAGTTTTCACTCCTTGTACCAACTGATTGTAGCATGTGTAGTGGTTTTCATTCTCTCCCATTCAGATACTATTTCTTGTGGCAGGAAGCTTGAAGCAAATGATGAGGAGCTGATGGATTGCAAGGGTTTGATCAACTCTTGCAGATATCTCATGAGTTTATCATTTTCCTTCTTCAATTCTTGCTTAGTCTATACTTCTTTCCTCAATCTACCCAAGATCATAGCACTAGAGCCTTCATACTCTTCAATCTCTTGTCTCATGGAAGTAGACCCTAGGTTAATAGTCTGCACATTGTAGTCACTTTTGGTTACATCATCCCTATTCTTATTAGGGGTAGGAGTAGCAATATGAACCACCCTATTATTTTCTTCATCTCTTTCAATCTTGGAGATGACCTTGGCTTTCTTCTTCGTTTTACCCTTTCAAATATTTTCCAATAACTCATCCCAATTGGGATGAGTATCATCTACAACAATCTATTAACTCTTTAATTCCTTTTCCAACCAACATGGAATAGTAGAATCTGATTGTACATTGCTCTATCCTATTTCATCCTATTGATCCCTGGGTATATCTTTATTCAAATCTTGTTTCTCAAAAATCTCCTTAACTTTATCTTCTTTTCCTTTATCATGCTCTTCTTCTCTATGTACCGGTGATGGAGTCCTAACTAGAATTTCCTCTCTCTAAGGAGGTCTATCTTCTTCACTTCTAATAGGTGAATCCTCACAAGTTACCAGGGGAGACTATAACACCTTCTCTATTTCTACCTCAGCACTATAGAGCTCACCTTCTTGAAATTCTTCCCCTTCTAGATCTTGATGACTCTCTACCTATTTGGATTCACTTGGTTCACCTGGTGCACCGTGAGCTTCATGGGAAGGAGGAATATTGTCACGTTGTTCTACAACAGGGGTAACTAAAGGAGCATCCTTCCTTGGTACACTATCCTTGGGAGAAGGATTCCTTAAGCTTCTTGTGTATACTTGTGTTCTCTCTCCCGAGCTCTCCACATTTATTACTAGTTGGCTAACTTCATCCCCTACCTTAGAGGATTCCTTCTCCTTCTATGATAATTTTACTATTCTTCTTCTCTTAGGCAAGGAGACACTAGCCTCTTTGTCTTCCTTTTCAGCTTCATCCTTTGCCAATATCTTTGTCCTTGAAATATGTTTCCTTTTCTTTGCAATGGGATTTCTTTTCCTTTCTACCTCATGTACTTCCTCCGCATGAACATCTTTAATTTCTATCTTAAAAGGAGAGCTCATCTTGCCCTTACCTTTAGGATCCTATTCAATTCACTCCTCAGAAGAGGAATGAGACTCCAAGTCTCCCATTAGATCATAGGTACATTGCACACCTTCACTTTCCAACTCCTACATCTTATGCTTGAGCCATAGCTTTGTATAATTAATCACTAGAGTCATAATTTTCTCTAACTCTATTTTCTCTTCCTCTAGCCAGTCTATTTCTTCCACAGGTTTATCCTTCACAGCATCATAATCATGGCCCTGAATCAAATCTCCATCATCTTCAACTTGATCTGGAATGACCTTCATATTATATAGACAAACTAAGTTAACTGGTAGCCTAGAAAACTTCTTCCTTCTAATCTCAAATTCATCACTGTAATTGGCCCAATAGTCCTCTATATCATCCTTATGACTATATTCCCTATTGGCCTTCTTTTGTGCTTCACCAGTCCTATCAAATCTAAATCTCTTGGAATCAAAAGATAAACCTAGAGTACTCATTCCTTCTTCAGAAGCACGAGTCGAATTAATAGAAGGGAATGCCCCACTACTCCCTATCCTTAGAGGAAAATCACTTCCAAATCTAATCTTATGTTTATCCTTTTTCACAATTGCATTGAAATCACATATCTACCTTGTGACCTCCAGAAGTATAATGTGATCCGTTGGGTACCTAGGAAGTTTGTATGGAGCCCTCTGACAACCATCTATCCTTATATATGAAAAGGTGGGAAATTGTATAAACCAAGCCCCAAACCTTTTGATTAGCTCCTTGGAATTGTCAGATATTCTTAAATGCTCTACACCTTGGAGCAACCTAGTGATGTACATGGTGAATGCATCATTCACCCTCCTGTAGCTTGAGTTACCTAGGTGTAACTATGGATAGACCTCATAAATTACATCCTGCCCAAACACACCCCTTGTACTTAGTCCTTTGTATGGGTGGAATCTAGCAAGTGCATAAACCAAGTAGGAGGTCATTGTGAAGGTCGTTGTCTACAGGACATTACACATCTATTCATAAATCATGGCACTTATAATGCCTTCCCAATGGTAATCAACATTCTATTCCATTCTCACAATGTCATGGAACATCCAATTTTCAAACACTTCTGCACTCCTCAACCCTACCACCCTACTGAGAAGGGTGATAACATCATAGTATTCCTTCTTAAATTTAGCTTTGAATAGCTGCTTGGGTAGCTTAGAAAAGTGGGACTTAGGTTTCTCCATCCAGGAATCGATGACTTGTTGGTACTTGATGGTATCTTCATCATAGAACTTCCTTGCCACATCCATATCAAAACCCACCACATGATATTTGTTGGGCATGTCAAAGGTTTGGGCTATAGACACAGGATTTAGGTTTGCCACAATTCTTCCTTGAGGACCAACAATCCTTTGCGTACCTCTATCATAGTGTCTAACACATTCGAGGACCAACTCATAACATTACACTGTAGGAGGGAATGCAGCTACATGTGCTAATCCTAATTCCAATATCCTTTTGTCTAGCAAAGGGAGATTTTGTGCTTCCATCCTTGTATTAAACTCTTCATAATCCCACAATCCAACATTTGTATCAGTTACCTCTAACCAGATGGAAGTCAGCTTTCTCTCAGGGATTCTTCTCTTTATATCCATTTTAATTCTTTCTACCTCATAAATAGAAGACCCTTTTGCACTTTGATCCATTACTCTGCCCTTGGTTCCACTTGTCACTGCCTTACTTGATTCAGCCTGCATCCAACAAAGAAACCATAATAAAGATCACATGAAATCCAAGATAATCGATCACAAATGACATATTCATCTTCAATATAAGTCCCATGATGAGAATAATTCTTTAAAACCCCATAGGAATTGTTCATCACAAAGTTCGGGCTTTCATTCCTCTCGCAGAATTCAGGCTAGAGAGGAATTTCGGAAAATTTCCAACCAAACAGATTTCAATGAAATAAACACAAAAGGCCTCCAATAATCGTTTAATCAACCATCATTAACTAATAAATAGCATGATACATCTTTAAATAACTTAAATTGATCATACAATGCATAATGACTAGGTAATAAACCATGCTACCTCTCGGTTCTTCATTTTCACTAAAGTTTCAGAGAATTCTGCCTAGGACGGAAATCTGCAAAAATAATAATAGTCTACAAGTTCCAAGAAAATGAAGAGACAAAGAAAATTTTGGGAAAATCTCGAGAGAACGGAAATCTGTGAAGTAGGCATAACTCTAGATTAGCGCACATTTCAGGAAAACGAAGAAAAAATGGAAAATCAGGGAATTCTGGTAGTTAAGGAATTTTGCGAAGACTTTGAAATTTTGAATGTCAATGTTTCTTTGTAGCTTCACTCAAATTGATCAAACGATCAAAAATTTGTTGACCTTGGGCTTGAAACTAGCTCGATTTGAACCTCTTATAGATCATCTTTAAGTTTGAGACTTATCCTAAACTAAATCGAGAGGAATTGGTGATGCCCTAAACCTGAAACCCTAAAATTTTTCCATGAATATACAGGACAAGCTTGGGCCTAGCTTACTCATTGTGCTAGGTTTTCAAAAATTTCTTTATGGCCTACACAAGCAATCTACCTCATAATGAAACTAAAAAACAAGCTCACAAACTCACTTGGGATCCTTAATCTAACAAAATCATATAACCCTAGCTTCAAGATGTTCAATGCCCAAACATGCAAAAATTTGGACTCCAAGCACACTCAAGACACCAAAGAATCATTCACATTCAACAATTGAAAGCAAGGCAATGAATACATACCATTGATGAAGTGAAACTCGATTATAGCAATGAGAGATAAAAATCTTTAGTGCCCCAACAAACAACACTAATGATGATGCCTAGGAATATTACCACGAAATCCAGGAATCCACAAATCCAACACGCCAAGTCCAGCCAAGCACCCAAGATCAAGCACCTCAGATCAATAGAAAGCGAATGATAAAACTTAATGGCGCAAAACTCCCCAAAATTGATTAAATAGATGTCACATAAATCTTACTATCGAGCATTAATGCAATCGACAAGACAACCCTGACCAAAACCCAGGAATCCAATAGGACAATGAATGTTCAGATAAATTCAACCAACACAGAATTCCATGAGGTCCTAGAATTTTTGAATTATAGTGCAAAGCAACCACCACCGGGTTTTCAAAGTATCCGGGGAATTCCACCAAGAGAGGATTTTCCCGAGAATAGCAAAATACCCGAAATGAGTCTAAAACTTGAGATTTTCAATCAATATCACAGAGGGATCACCAATGTAGGTAAGATAAACATTCAAGTTCATGCCAAAGCAAGTAATTCCTTAAGATCAAAGGGCCAAAACACTAGGAATGAAATCAAAAGAGGGTCCCTGCTTTTAGTGGGGCGTGTGTGCGAAAAAATACACAAAAAATGGTGACTCAGCTAGGGAAATGCTCTAGAGCATTTCAGTGAAAAATTAGAATCAAGAATCCAGAATCTCTAGTTTTAGTCCTTGCATTAGGTCATCAATTTGGAAAAGTTTCAAAACTCAGAGGAAAGCAAACCATTCTTGTACTAGGGTCAAAGTGTGTGCATATGTGTTCATTCTTTTTTTCCTTGGTTGCAATGAGGATCAAATTTGGTCTGACTAGGCTACATAAGGATTCTAACTCCAAAAGAAACTTGGATAGAGTCTTGCTGCTAGTCAAGTTTCCATAGCCTCGATGAGGTTATCGTTGCGATTCCCCCCAAGCATAGCTCTACTACCAGCCAAGCGTCCATAGCCCTAGTAGAGATACTTGGATACTCCTGATAAGTTGAGTTCATGCTTTTGATTTTCAATATATTTCATTTTTTTCTTTTTTTTCTTTTTTTGATATTTCTTTTCTTTTCACTTTTTTATTTCAACATGTGAACAATGAATTTCACACTCAGGGCTGAGAACCATAGTAGTGCTAAAGCATAATATAAGATTTTTCACCTAAGTAGACTTCATAAGGACCCCTTGCAACCTTGGAATTTTAAAAGAGCTGTGTAAAAATGTAAGACCCGAATAAATTCCAGATTTAACTTAATTCCATGGCTTATCCACTCAAAACACTTAATACATATGACACAAAATAGAGGAATTTCACCAATGGACTCTGGAAAAAAAGATTGAAGTTTGTTAAAGAAATATTTAGAACAGCCCCAGATAATAATATGATTGCCATGAAGGTGCAACACACCCAAAAGAAAACAAGAAAATCCCCAAAGCAAGAGCAAAGAAAAAAAAAACCAAACCAAAAGCAAACCGAAATAGAAGCAAACTAAAAGCAAAGCAGAAAGGGAAACCTATTCTAACCAAAGCGAAGTAGAGCAAACCAAAAAAAAAAGAAACCTATTCTAACTATGTATAGGGAAAGAGCTGAAAATAGCTCAGGATTGGAAGTAATGCTTCAAGTACTGCCCATTGATAGGTAGTGGGATATCTTCCCTAGTGAGGGTTTTCAATCAAAAATCATTATCTCCCAGGATCTCTAAAATCTGATAAGGGCCAAGCCAAAGTTTTACAAATTTACCATGCTCCCCTTTTTGGTCATGTGCTTTATCCCAGTAGAGAACCAAGTTAGAGATCCTAAAGGATTTTACCTTGGCTCTCCTATCAAACCATATTTTAACTATGCCCTAATGCTTGGAAAAGTTTTCTAAAGCTTCATCTCTTCTTTCTTCAAGGTGCAACAACTCTGCCAGGTAGGCCTCATACCTATTCTCTTCATCATAATATTCATTAATGAACTGCAAAGTGGGAATCATCAATTGAATAGGAAATACAAGTTCTAGGCCATACACAAGGTGGTAAGGAGAGGTCCCTAATGAAGTCTTCTATCTTGTACAATTTTCCCATAGAGAAAATCTAAGTTGAGTATGCCAATCCTTGGGATTCTTCTCTAATAACTTATGGATGACCATTAAGAGGTTTTTACTGGAAGACTTAGCCAAACCATTACCTTGTGGATAATAATTAGATGTAAACTTTATTATGATCCCATGATCAAAGGCCCAATTGGGAAATTTCAATGATACAAATGTAGGACGATTATCACAAACTAAAGATAAAGGACATCCAAAGCTATTAATAATAATTGATTCAATGAAATTAATTACCACTTAAGAAGTACATTGTTTGCATGCAAGAGCCTTAGTCCATCATGTGAAATAATCAATAACAATGAGAATATACATGTGGCCCACAAAAGAAGGTGGATTGATTGGACCTATGAAGTCCATTCCCCACTGTGTGAAAGGTTTTACCTCAAAGACCGGTTGAAGTGGAAGAGCTAAATACTTATCCCCAGTTGTTGCAGTTTGACACACATGGCAAGTTCTGACATGATTGTGTGTGTCCTTGAACAATGTGGGCCAATAAAAGTTGGCCCTCAGAATCAGGTTTGTAGTGGAAGGAGCAGATCCATGGCTAGTACCATATCTAAAATGAAATTCTACCATGACTCTTTCAACCTCCTATTGTCCCAAACATCTTAAATATACACCTTCATGGTTCCTTTTGTATAGGACAGCTCCCTTCAACATGAAACTATCACTCTTCAAATGTAATTCCATTCTCTGTACTACATTAAGATGGTTAGGACACCATTGAGTCAAGAGATAGTGAATGATATCATCATACCAGGCCCCTAGAGAAACATCTTCAATATTGTAATGTTCAGCTGCAAGGTTAGGGCCTATTTCTACCATTGTTCTCATAAGCCCTTGCCTTCTTACCAACTTCATGGGTTGAATCTTAATATCATATTCTTGCAACATGGTAACCCACTTTGCTTGGTGTTCTCTAAGCTCATTTTGCATCAACAACAGCATGGTTGTAGGATCAAGAACTATTGCAAATACCTTGTTCCTAAGAATATAGTGCCTAAATTTCTTCACAGCTCTGACCAAGGAATAATCTTGTTTCTCCACACTTGGATACCTTAGTTCTACATCTTTCAATGGTTTGCTCATAAATGCAATGGGGTGTTCATTCCCTTGATTAGACTTTTGAGTCAACATGTCAACATAGGAGTGATCAGAAGAAAATGGATATATGTAAAATGGCTTATCATAATCAGGACTCACCAAAACTAGAGCTTTAGCAATGGCCCTTTTGATTTCTGCAAATGCTTCCTCAGATTCTGCACTCCATTGAACTTTATCTTCCTACTTCAACATCGCATTCAATGGCTTGACTATTTCTATAAATCCTGTGATAAACTTTCTTACAAAATTAATTTTGCCAAAGAATGACTTCATCTCTTTCTTGCTAGTTGGTGGTTGAATCTTAAGTATGGCTTGCACTCATTTAGGGTCAATAGCAATACATTTTTCTAAAATAACATGTCCCAATATTTTTCCCTCAATAACTCCAAAGATGCACTTCTTTGGATTAAGAGATATACCAAATTCTCTACACTTCTGAAACACTCTACATAAATCAACTATGTGATCAGCTCTCTTCTTAGAAAAGACTGTCAAATCATCCATATAAATAATTATGCATTTACCGATTATATCCTTGAAAGAAATGTCAATAGATCTTTGGAATGTAGCTCTTGCATTGATCAAACTGAAAGGCATCCTCCTATAAGTGAAAGTACCCCACTTTGTGGTGAAAGCAGTTTTATGTCTGTCTTCATACTGTACCATAACTTGATTGTATCTAGAGTAGCCATCCAAGAAAGACATCATTTGAGACCCATTAACAATCTGAAGTACCTCATCTAGAGAAGGTACTGGATAATTTTCCTTTTTTGACACTTTGTTAAGGTTCCTAAAATCCACATAGTCTAATTTCACCATTCTTCTTTCTCATAGAAACTAGGTTTGCAACCCAGGTTGAGTGTCTAACTAGGAATATGATTCTGGTAGACAACAACTTCTACACTTTCTTTTGGATTATGGGCTCTAGCAAAGCATTAATCGGTCTTTGCCTCTTCCTGAAAGGTCTTACTCCTAGCTTCAGAAGGATAGTGTGAGTTATAATCGAAGTTTCGTATGTCTTCAAATCCTCATAACTCCAAGCTATCACATCCTGATATGTATGTAATGCATCAATTATTCATTTCCTCTCCGCTAGAGTACATACTTTGCCAATGAAGATATTCTTGATATCTTGTGTCCCCATGTTGTATGTTTCACATTGTCCACTGATGGACTCTTTCTTGGCATCTTGTTCTTGATCTCTGACCTTATCTAGATCAAAAATTCTTTCTAGCTGCACCATTCCTCTAGGAATAGTATTAGTTTTCAAATTAATCACCCCCTCCAAATCCATCTTTGCTTCTTGAGGTTCAGTTTCATCAATAATCTGAGAAGCAAAGACATCTGAACTTGTGATAAAATCCTAAATATGCTTATCATGTTCAAACACCTAGAAATTGGTAACATTGTCAGGTACTGAAGGCACCGAGGTCAATTCCACTATAAATTTCTTCAATCCAGAAAGACACAAAGGCTACAACGTACTGGCTACCTAAGCAATGGAATCTGATGTTTGGTTCTTATTATGGGGTATCAACTAAATGTTGAAGGCATCAAATCCTTCAATAAGGTAGCATACTCTATGCCTATAATTGGTCATCCTCCTATCATGACATGAGTACTACCTTCTGACTTGCTTAACCACTAACTCAAAATCCCCAAAGACCTGCAAAATCTTGGCCTTTTTCTTTAGTTCCATGACCAACCCACAAATTAAAGCCTCATATTCTGCTACATTATTAGTACAATGAAACTAAAGTCTATGAGCAGCAAAGAAAGTTTTTTCTTTTGGACTGATTAACTCAAATCCTGCCCCGGCTCCTTGCTTCGATTTAGATTCATCAAATCTTAAGGTCCAACAACCAGCAACTACAGACTTCCTTGCTGCATCTCTTGCACTATTACTGCTGGAGGGCTCCTTAGATAGCATCACTTTCTTCCCTCTAGGATCCTCTTGAATATTTTGAATATTTATTTTGACCACCAGAATAGGGTTGATACATTTTTGCACTTGTTCTACTGCAGTTTGACATAAGTAACAATCCAATTTAGAGTGGGAGGCATTATGAACTCTAAACCAGTTTGGAAAAATTAATTCTTTGAAATTCATTTCCCTACCCAACTGAATCTGGTCTTCAATGCACTTTTGAATGAATTCTTGGAAATTATCCAACAAGCTGAGTTGATGATCCTCAGGAACATCATCATCAACCGGTTCCACCAGAGCTCCAATACCACTAGAATCAACTATGAGATCCATGGGTGTAGCATGTATCATAAGGATTTCTTCCACATCGGATTCCTCAAAAGGGGTTGCAAGTATGTAATTACCCATACTCACCTCTGATATTAATATTTCATTGGAAGTATTCTAATATTTTGTGATCATATATTTCATCATGGGTTCTCTTTCAATCCTAATCTGATTTGGCACTCCCTTCCAGAGAAGCCACATATGAGAGTGATCGGTTGATACATATCCATTTAAAGCCCTGGTGAAATCTCTTCCCAA
Source organism: Sequoia sempervirens (assembly GCA_007258455.2). Classification (NCBI taxonomy): domain Eukaryota; kingdom Viridiplantae; phylum Streptophyta; class Pinopsida; order Cupressales; family Cupressaceae; genus Sequoia; species Sequoia sempervirens. The sequence goes on from VDFB02000003.1 coordinate 133,464,670, forward strand.
AATCATACCATTAGCATCAGGTATATTTTCCACCTATATATAAATAACTTGTTGAATTCTAGGGTTAGAGACAACCTGCATATGAATCATGTTAAATTCCCCTACAACATTACCCTCAGTTCTATCTAGTTGATTAACTTTCTTTTGGGATTTAGCAGGAGTAATACCTAAGGCTCTATAGACACCAAAAGGTATTACATTGGTAGAAGCACTTGAATCCAACAAGATATTTTGCAAGTTCTTACCAAATATACAAACAGAGATCAGAAATGGAGGAGTGTCTGTTTTCCCCTGGAACAAAGTCAAGGGAGTATCCACCTGAGCAACTTGAGTTTTATCTTTCTCTTTCCCTTTATCTCCAGGTGGTATGTGAACCTGATTGTGAATCTGATTTTGGCCTTTTACTAGTTGAGAACCGGATGCTTTATTGACACTCTCACTAACCAATTTATCTTGTGATATTGAATTTGCATTGTAAGCTCCTAAAACTACATTTCTAATAATTGGAACTCTCAATAACTCAAATGCAAAAATACTTACCTTTAGCTTCTTGAGTTCTTCTACAATATATATGGCCAATTGTTTTGTACTCACATCAACATGGGCCTCTTTTGGGTATTCCACTACCTTATCCTTACTTTCTTCAATAGTCCACCCTTTTGACAGATCCATTGGTCCTTGATCTTTAGATAAGTACTGCCTAGACACCTGAGGATATGTTGAATTATTTTTGGCATTAGGATCTAGAGGCATAGTAAAGTTGTTTGGAGGAATAGAGGTGGTGAAGGGGCCTCTAGCCTACGGACGCCTATGCGGCAGGTCCCTCAAATCATATTTTTTAATAGGCCACTAGAATGTTTGTACCTCTTCAATATAAGCTTCTTCTCCATCCATGGGGCCATTGTCATTCATTGGATTTTCATTGAACAACTCCATTGCACACCTGATTTGCCTTTTCTTTAAGCTGGTTTGATTCTTCTTCAGACACATTTTCCTTGCTCTATGGAAAAGGAGCATGATTTAGCACCAACACTGATGAATCATAGGGAGTAGATGGACCCATCTCCTGACTACTTGCATTATTCTCCACCTCGTACTGGAAGATTGAATCCACTATTTGAAATTCTAGATAGTCTAACTCAGAATGTTGACTAGTTTTATGGAGCCTACACCATCTTGATAAAGTAGCCTCAGCTAATTATACACCACTTGGAGGTTTTTCTTGATTGACCAATTGATCCAATGGGGTTTGGACACATCCATTATTAGGCCTTGTATTCCAAGTTTTTTTCTATTTGGGTGGTTGTCTCCTATCAAACCCTTGTCCACCAGCCTACCCCCTATCAAAGTTTTGGCTTGAAGATTGTCCTTTATCATAATTTTGTCCTCTATCATTACTATATCCTCTTTCAGGATGTTGACCTCTTTCAAAATGTTGTCCTTGTTGAATTTCTTGACTTTCTCTGTTATGATTGGACTACATACTTCTTTTAGTAGCCTGTAGTTGATTGTTCTAGTTTCTCAAATAAGTTACCTCCATGTTCAACTTCTTCACTTGTTCAGTCAGTTTATCCAATCTCTCCTTGTTAATATTTCTATATGGAGGCTGGTTTGCATTTTTTTGAAGATATCCTACTATAGTACTAGCATTCAATGACTGGTTCAATACTTTAGAATTATGTAGATATGTGGGAAAACTAGCATGAGGCTATGGATGAAGAGGTTGATTTACATTTTGTTGAGGGTAGCTGGTTGTGGGTGAAACTTGACTCATAGGAAGTCCTAGGTGAGGAACCAAAGGTAGTTGAGGTACTAGATTCATGATTGGAGTGTGATTGGCAAGAGCTTGATTAAGAGCTAGGACCTGCCCAGGGTGAGCAGTGGGTCCTTGTGATGGTAAAGGTCTAGATAAATGTTGTCTTAAAGTAGTTCTAACCTTCACAACCTCTATGTATGCATCAAGTAAGGTGGTAGGGGGGTTATTTCTCCACTTCATGAAGGTGGTTGTCATACTATCAAGACCCTCATAATAGACTTCTAAAGCAGTGGCTTCATCAACAACATAAGGAGCCTATAGTCAGGTATAGGCACGATGAAACCTATTGTTAAAGGATGCTATGGGCTCATGGACTTCTCTCTTAACATTGGTGAACTGAAGATAAAGCTCATTAGGACTAATGGGAATCCTAAAATTTTGTAGAAATGCAATCTCCAATTCAATCCAATTCTGAATAGACCTAGCAGGCAAATGATTGTACCAATATAATGCATCTTCTCCTAAGGAATAAGGAAAGATCCTACATGCTACATCCTCATGATTGATTCCTTTATCTTTAAGGTAAGTCTGAAAGATCCTCATGTGTTCCTTAGTAGTTCTATTAGAGTCATTAACATAGAATTTGGAACAAAAATGTTCTGGGTTCTTTGGCATGACATTGTAATTATTAAAGGTCAAGGGAGACAAATTGTTGGCAAGGAAATCCATTGGTCGAGGTGGGGGTGGTAATGGATGATTTATGGCTTGTTGGGGTTGAGAAATATGAATGGCTTCTAAATTAGATGAGGAAAATGGAGATGATGGAATTGGCTGGGTGGATGAAGATTCTCCCCTTCTTCTGGACCTTCTATACCTAGAAGGAGCTTGCAATTCTTGAAATTCCTCTTCCCCTGGGGTAGATCTAGTTACTCTTCTGAATATTTTAGGAGAAATTGCAAAAAAAATTGACCCAGCATGCTTATTCAGGCCCTCCTTCTAGCGCCAATTTGTTGATGGTGTTTTCTGCATAGCAAAAACTCAGACAAGATACAAGTATCCTATCTCTCTTGAAAGGTAAATCTTTAGTAGCAAGCCTCAAGAGATAACCCCAAGGTCTCTAATGCCAGGTCTTGACAATTCATAAATAGCTTGGACAATATGTGAAAATGTTGGTAATCACAAAGGAACCTTACTACAGGAAAATACTTAATCCTTAAATTTATCAAATCTAGCAATATGGTGATACTTTCAATCCTAAATCTAACCCAGATTCAAAATAAATAGAAAAAGAGATAAGGGTTTTAAGAGACTTATAAATTTAAATACTAACCCTAAGATTCAAAATTTAATGATAAAGACTTGAAATGGACCAATCCCTCAGAAACTGATTTATGCTTGACCCAAATGAATCTACAATCTTACAGAAATAGTGCAATCTTCTACGGTATTAAATATTTTCAGATCATGAACACTAATCCAAAACAACCTTATTGCAATTGAAATGAACAAATATTCACAATTGAAACTATCACAATGAATGTAAAATTCCAAGCTAACTTTGCAAAGCAACCAACAATTAGTTAGCTGCAAAAAGTATGCACTAGAGATTGTTGCAAATAGTTCAAGCATAAAACCATAAAAATCATCAAATAATCTAATATTAAACCTAGCATATATCAAATAAACTTAAGAAATTTCCAAAGATAGAATCTCAAGAACCATGCTAGATAAAATTCAACACAAGAAAGGCACCAAATCACAATGTTTAAACTTGTATTAAATCACCCAAAGTAGCAACAATTCCATTCTTATGTTACATCACTTGCCTAAAAATGATACTAACTCCTAACTCTAACTCTTGCTTTACTACTTAATTCACTCTAATATCAAAACTATCTAGCCCTTACAAATGAGGTATAATGCCACATTTCTAGAAACCTACCAAGATATATCGGCCCAATTAAGGTTTACAATAATAAATGGTCACAAAACAAGTCAGCCAAGAGGAATTCAAATTAAAGTAAAATATGCATTAAATTTATGTACTCCATCTAGGTCTGCCTGGGATCTCCAACATAACCCAGTCCAATGCATGTGAAGGAGAAGATAAATAATGTGGAAGCACAAATTCTGATGAAGCATTGTATGAACTACTTCCCCCTTTATCCTTAGCACACTCCATCCTATCATGCACTATCAAAAATACCCTGTCCAAATTAGTCATAGGTGGCATAGCTAAAATCTTAATTCTCCTTTCGATGGACTTAATATCTTCTCTTGACTATTTTACCATTTTATCCTAATATATCTTACTAGTTTGATATTTATCACTTACTGCAATGTAGGTAGTTTCATCATCCAACTTATGTTCAATAATTGGGCCTTCATTGACTGGAGAATACACATCTCGCCACCATTTTCTCAACTACTCCAAGCTAAGATTATTTGGCACAAATCTCTTTCTACCTAACATAACCTCAAAGAAATAAATGTACTTGTTGTAGATTTCAGTCAAGGTGACCTCAATTTGTTTCCTCTACTTCTACACCTTCTTTAAAACATTTTTCCTTATTTTCTGAACTTCAAACCACTCCCAAGGTTTTGTAGCTTTGAATGAAGGAAGAATTCCATCAATTACCAATTTGTCCTTAGTATATTCCATAATGGCCTTAGTCTTTTGCAATAGGAGATCCACATCCTCCTTATCCTGAGCTAACACATTCCTTAACCAATCTATTTATATCATAGCATCTCCTCTAGTTGAAAGGATATCCTTAATAGCATCATCTCCTTTAGTTTGCACTCCTTGTAATCAAGTGATTGTAGCATGTGTAGTGGTTTTCATTCTCTCCAATTCAGATATTGTTTCTTGCGGCAGGAAGCTTACAGCAAATGATGAGGAGTTGATGGATTGCAAGGGTCTCATTAAATATCATAGATATCTCTTGAGCTTATCATTTTCCTTCTTCAATTCTTGCTTAATCTATATTTCTTTCCTCAATCTACCCAAGATCATATCACGAGAGACTTCATACTCTTCAATATCTTGTTCCATGGAAGTAGGCCCTAGGTTAATAGTTTGCACATTGTAGTCACTCCTGGTTACATCATCCCTATTCTTAATAGGGGCAGGAGTAGCAAGATGAACCACCCTGTTATTTGCTTCATCTCTTTCAATCTTGGAGATGACCCTGGCTTTCTTCTTCACTTTACCCTTTTAAATATTTTCCAATAACTCATCCCAATTGGGAAGAGTATCATCTACAACAATCTGTTAACTCTTTAATTCCTTGTCTAGCCAACCTAGAACAGTACAATATGATTGTACATTACTCTATGCTATTTCATCCTTTTGATCCCTAGGTACATCTTTATTAAAATCTTGTTTCTTATAAATCTCCTTGACTTTATCATATTTTCCTTTATTGTGCTCTTCTTCTCCATGTACTAGTGATGGAGTCCTAATTGGAATTTCCTCTCTCTAAGGAGGTATATCTTCTCCACTTCTAATAGGTGAATCCTCATAAGTTACTAGGGGAGACTGTAACCCCTTATCTAATTCTTCCTCAGCACTATAGAGCTCACCTTCTTGAAAATTTTCCCCCCTTCTAGATCTTGATGACTCTATGTCTCTTTGGACTCACCTGGTTCACTTGGTGCACCATCAACTTCATGGGAAGGAGGAATATTGTTATGTTTTTCTACAATGGGGGTAACTAAAGGAGCATCCTTCTTTGACACACTATCCTTGGGACAAGGAGTCCTTGATATTCTTGTGTATACCTGTCTTCTCTCTCCTGCGCTCTCCACATTTATTACTGGTAGGCTAAATTCATCCCCTTCCTTAGAGGCTTCCTTTTCCTTTTGTGATAATCTTACTATATTTCTTCTCTTAGGTAGGAGGACACTAGCCTCTTTGTCTTCCTTTTCAGCTCCATCCATTGTTGATTTATTTGTCCTTGAAATATGTTTCCTTTTCTTTGCAATGGGTTTTCTTTTCTTTTCTTCCACATGTACTTCCTCCACTTGAACATCATTAATTTTTATCTTAAAAGGAGAGCTCACCTTGCCCTTACCTTTAGGATCCTATTCAATTGAATCCTCAGAAGTGCAATGAGACTCCAAGTCTCCCATTAGATCATAGGTGCATTGCACACCTTCACTTTCCAACTCCCACATCGTATGCTTGAGCGATATATTTTTATATTTAATCACTAGAGTCATAATTTTCTCTAACTCTATTTTATCTTCCCCTAGCTAGTCTATTTCTCCCATTGGTTTATCCTTCATAGTCTCATAATCATGGCCCTAAATCAAATCTCCATCATCTTCAACTTGATCTAGAATGTCCTTCACATTATATAGCTAGACCAAGTTAACTAGTAGCCTGGAAAACTTCTTCCTTCTGATCTCAAATTCATCACTGTAATTGGCACAATAGTCCTCTATATAATCCTTATGACTATATTCCCTACTGGCCTTCTTCTGTGCTCTGCCAGCCCTATCAAATCTAGATCTCTTGGAATGAAAAGATAAACCTAGAGTACTCATTTCTTCTTTAGAAGCACAGGCCGAATTAAGAGAATGGAATGCCTCACTACTGCCTATCCTCAGAGGAAAATCACTACCAAATTCAATCTTATGTTTATCCTTTTTCACAATTGCATCTAAATCACATATCTACCTTGTGACCTCCAAAAGTATAATGTGATCCGTGGGGTACCTAGGAAGTTTGTATGGAGCCCTCTGACAACCATCTATCCTTATATATGAAAAGGTGGGAAACTATATAAACAAAGCCCCAAACCTTTTGATTAGCTCCTTGGCATTGTTAGATATTCTTAAATGCTCTGCACCTTGGAGCAACCTAGTGATGTACATAGTGAATGCATCATTCACCCTCCTGTAGCTTGAGTTACCCAGGTGTAACTATGGATAGACCTCATAAATTACATCCTACCCAAACACACCCCTTGTACTTAGTCCTTTGTATGGGTGGAATCTTGCAAGCGCATAAACCAAGTAGGAGGTCATTGTGAACGTCCTCATCTGCAAGACATTACACATCTGTTCATGAATCATGGCACTTATAATGCCTGCCCAATGGTAATCAACATTTTGTTCCATTCTCACAATGTCATGGAACATCCAATTTTCAAACACTCTTGCACTCTTCAACCCTACCACCCTACTAAGAAGGGTGATAACATCATAGTATTCCTTCTTAAATTTAGCTTTGAATAGTTGCTTGGTAGCTTAGAAAAGTGGGACTTAGGTTTCCTGAGCTAGGAATTGATGACTTGTCGGGACTTGATGGTATCTTCCTTATAGAACTTCCTTGCCACATCCATATCAAAACCCACCACATGAGATTTGTCAGGCATGTCAAAGCTCTAGGCTATAGACATAGGATTTAGGTTTGCCACAATTCTTCCTTGAGGACCAACTATCCTTTGCGTACCCCTGTCATAGTGTCTAACATATTCAAGCACCAACTCATAAAACTGCACTTTAGGAGCGATTCCAGCTACATGTGCCAACCCTAATTCCAATATCCTTCTATCTAGCAAAGGGAGATTTTGTGCTGCCATCCTTGTCTTAAACTCTTCATAATCCCACAATCAAACGTTTGTATTAGTTACCTCTAACCAGATGGAAGTTAGCTTGCTCTTAGGGATTCTTCTCTTTATATCCATTTTAATTATTACTGCCTCAGAATCAAAAAACCCTTCTACACTTGGATCCATTACTCTGCCCCTGGTTCCACTTGTCACTGCCTTACTTGATTTAGCCTACATCCAACAAAGAAACCATAATAAAGATCACATGAAATCCAAGCTAATCGATCACAAATGACACATTAATCTTCAATATAAGTCCCATGATGAGAAAAATTATTTAAAACCCCATAGGAATTGTTCATCACAAAGTTCGGGCTTTCAGTCCTCTAACAGAATTTAGGTCAAAGAGGAATTTCAGAAAATTCTCAGCTAGATAGATTTTAGCGAAATAAACACAAAAGGCCTCCAATAATCATTTATTCAACCATCATTAACTAAGAAATAGCATGATATATCTTTAAATAACTTTAATTTTTCATACAATGCATAATCACCAGCTAATAAACCATGCTACCTCTCGGTTCTTCATTTGCAGCAAAGTTTTGAAGAATTCCACCGAGGATGAAAATCTGTGAAAATAACAATGGTCTACAAGTTCTAGGAAAATGAAGGGACAAAGGAAAAATTGGTAAAATTCCAAGGGAGTGGAAATCCGTGAAGTAGGCATAACTCTGGATTATTGCACATTTCAGGAAAACGAAGAGAAAATAGAAAACAGGGAATTCTCGTAGTTAAGGAATTCTGTGAAGACTTCAAAATTTTGAATGTCAACATTTCTTTGCAGATTCACTCAAATTGATAAAATGATCACAAATTTGATGACCTTGGGCTTGAAACTAGATCAATTTTAACCTCTTACAAATCATCTTTAATTTTGAGACTTTTCCTAAAGTAAATCGAGAGAAATTGGTGATGCCCTAAACCCGAAACCCTAAAATTCTTCCATGAATATATAGGACAAGCTTGGGCTCAACTTACTAATTTTTCTAGGTTTTCAAAAAGTTCTTAATGGCCTACACAAGCAAGCTACCTCATAATGAAACCAAAAAAAAAGCTCACAAACTCACTTAGGATCGTTAATCTAACGAAATTGAATAACCCTAGCTTCAAGATATTCAATGCCCAAACATGCAAAAATTCAGACTCCAAGCACACTCAAGACGCGAAAGAATCATTCACATTCAACAATCGAAAGCAAGGAAATGAATACATACCATTGATGAAGTGAAACTCGATTATAGCAACAACAAATAATAATCTTTAGCGCCCCAACAAACAACAACAATAATGATGACGCCCAGGAATATCACCACCAAATCCAAGAATCCACAAATCCAACACGCCAAGTGCAGTTAAGAACCCAAGATCAAGCACCTTAGATCAATAGACAGTGAATGTTAAAACTTAATGGCACAAAACTCTGAAAAATAGATTAAATACATGCTTCAAAAATTGTACAATCAAGCATTAATGCAATCAACAAGACAACCCCGACCAAAACCTGGGAATTTGATAGGACAACGGATGTTCAAAGAAATACGACCAACATGAAATTCTACAAGGTCCTGGAATTTCTGAATCATAGTGCAAAGCAGCCACCACCAGGTTTTCAAAGTATCTGGGGAATTCCGCCAAGAGAGGATTTTCCCAAGAATAGTGAAAAGCCCGAAATGAGTCTAAAACTTAGAGATTTTCAATCAATATCACAGAGGGATCACCAATGTAGGTAAGATAAACATTCAAGTTCATGCCAAAGGAAGTAATTCCTTAATATCAAAGGGCATAAACACCAAGAATGAAAGTAAAATAGGGTCCCTGCTTTTAGCAGGGCGTGTGTGTGAAAAACTGCACAACAGACCTTATGGTGTTAGTTATTACCATGTGGACCCAAAATATTATAACATTCTATCTCTTTATATGGATCCATCTATGGAAAAACACCTAAATCATATAATGTTGATTAAAAAACATGTGTGTGATAGTGATTTTGAGGGTACTGCAATTGAACCATCTTATTCCCCACCTTCACTCAAGAAATTTTATGGCCTTGGATATAAAATCATGCAAAATATCAATTGTAAGGGTAAAAAACTTAGAAAATGTGAACAAGCTAGGCATCACCTAATAGCCTTCTAATAGACTAAACAACATTGTGGTATTTGTTAGCAACTTGAAGATATGACACATTGGATGGAAGAAATGTAAAGAGAAACATTATGATATCTCTAGTTTCATGATATATTTTATTTATTTAGTGATGTAGAAATATTCAAAGGGTCCAATTAAGGATTATGCAACCATAAATCCAATACACAAATGCACACAACATAACTTTATCGATACAAAAAAAAATGGAAACATATCACATTGATTCATAGTTATAAATTATAATATGCCACAATGAGCTTATGACTTGAGACCTCAACCTTCAAACATACATGGACAATTTTCTTCAATATTTTTTTGATTAGTGATAAACAAGTTTTGAAGGGGCCCTAAAACCCTGTACAAAAAAGAGCAAAGGGAGCTAAGATAAAGAAAATTGTTTGGCCACCCAAACACCAAAAAATAGGTTGATTATAGGACAATCAACACCCCATCAACAGATAATGACAAGCCAAAACATAAAACCATGAGATAAAAAGAGAATAGGACAAGCAACAATTAGAGAAGTTCCTTAAGCATTTTGGTTGCTTCCAGATCCTTAGAGATCACCTTGTTGTGCATTTTCATGATCTCCTCCACATCTTTCCTTGGCATTGATTTACACTTCTTGGTTTTTCTCCAAGTGCGAACACTTGGCCTCATGCCCACATTAGCAACTTGCAAGTCCTTATTAAGATCCTCCGCCACCTCACTAAACAGAGACCTACCAATCCATTCCTTCACCTTCTTATTCAAAAAAACAAGCCCTTCGATCGAGGATTCAATTTTCTCCTTGCTAAGGTTGATAACCGTGTTAAGGTTTTTACGTAGCAGCAAGGATCTCCTCTCCAACATTGACAACCTCACCATAATCCCTCTTAAAATTGGCCATTTCCTCCACCATAAGGCCTAGATTGGAGTTCAATGATTTAACCATGCTACAAATGGAATCATTTTTCTTAAGGCTTCTGCGTGTAGAATTGCACTGGGCAATAGTATCATGTTTGTTATGGAGGTCTCGAATCTCCTAAACCAACCACATAAGAAATTTAAAAGAAATTTCAACCCCTTCCTTAACCAAATCAGAGGCCTGTGTGTAGTACATGGCACCCTAGAATAGACCCCTCCCCTGATGGGAGCTCATGTGTGGATCATCTTCTTGAAAGCCATCAGTAAAATCAACCTTGGTCTTACCCTTATCTTTGGAAGTTGATGTATCAAGTCACTCATCCACATCCACCACACTATTCACTTTCCTAGTAGTAGCCCCCCCAACCTTACCATGACCCAGGTCCATATTCCCATAATCTTCCACCTCCCCAACCTAGTAATCCCTTAAAACCTCTAACATATTTTCCTCATCATCCTTGGAGAAAATTGGCTCCTATTTCTTAGCCTTCCTCACTACTACCTCTACCCTCCTCATCCATATCATCACAAGCCTCCTGAATTTTTTGTTTAACATGTGGATTGGAGGGTTTCACCTTTCTAGCAGATCCTTTCTTCTCACCAATAGAAGGGGTGTAATCTAAGTCTGTGTGGTAACCATCCAACCATGCAACAGACTCCTCAATTTATGTACCTGCACTCTCATCCACCTCCTCAATCTGCTACTTCCCACTCCCTTTCTCCATCTTCTTGCAATTAATAGGGATAGAGGCCTCAATAACACAATCCTTAATATGATCCACAATTAGTAGCATTAAACCCTCATGAAGAAAATGGTTCCTTAAATTCTTTATATAATTTTCAATCCCCTCTTCTAAAGAAAGCAATAGATAGAAAGGGAAGGAAATGAGCTTACTATGCCAGAAGTGATTGAGCATCACAAAATGATGGTCGTGTAGAGCCAAATACCTACCATCCAAAGTGAAATATCTCATCAATGCCATTGCAAACTCTCACCAAATGGGTTTAATTTTGGGTCGATCGTAACATCCATAGTCAAGCCTCGCCATCTTAGCTTTCTCCCTATCCTAGAGAAAAATCAATCTAGCAGCCCCGCTGCTATTTTGGGGGGAAATGTGCAATCTTTGGTTGCTGGATCAGAATTTGAAAGAATCTCTAAAATATACCTATGGGAGGACTAAGATTCCCTTGGTGGTGGCTTAGTCCCATTTGGAATTTCTGAAATCTATGAATGTGGTCCTAAGCTCCAAGGTCTATAGTTGCTTCTCCTCAAATCTGAGGTCTTTAAATTTCTAGATCTGGCCTATAGGTGAGTTTCCATGAAAATGACAACTTTGCAACTTTGAAAACTTTGGACTTTAATTGATCTTCAATTCTTCAACCTTGACCTACAAATACAAACACACAAGAGAGGAAAAACTTGTTGATTGTTATTAAATGGGGGTTTTCCTTGGTCAAACCCCTTGTTGGTGAACCATCAATTTTTGAGGTGTTCTATAGACTTCTCTTTCCCTCTTAGGATTTTTCACCTAAAAGGAGAGAGATAGAACACCAAATTGAGGTGGTTCACTCAAATAAAGGAATGTAATATGGAATTATGACTAAATGGAATGCTCTAAATGCAACTAAGCTATTAAATTGATTGATTATGAATGCAAAAATAATGAAACATGCAATGTTTGAAAACATAGTGAGGTATGCAAAAATGAACTAAAAAACACAAAATAATGCAAACATAATTGAATGAAGTTTTTTAGAGTGCACCTCGAAGTTGAATGTTGATCTTGGAAGGTTCTGGAAACAAGCAGAAATCATTGTAAATCATCAGTGGGACTCATTCACCACTGACGGTGAATCAGTCATCCTACTAGTAAAAACACCTAAAACTGCTTTCTGACTATTGGGAACTAGATTCTTAGAAAATCAACTTTTTCAGCCCTCGGATGGAACTCATTCACCACTGATGGAAAATCAGTCCTCTTCCAAAAATTTGCAAATGTAAGGGTCAATCCTATAGGTCCAAATCTACACTTGTCTTGTCGTGTTAACAGAGTCAAATCTGCAAAAAATAGGTTGTAGGTTGTCTCCAAGCTTGAATTAGGGTTGAGTTGACTTGAAACACTTTTTTGACTTATTGACCACCTTTCAACACCTATTTTCTTGACAAATTTGCATACAAAAGTCTACAAACACATATACAAAATGGGAAAAATGGTTAAGGGTTAGAGTATAGGGATTTTCCTTGGTCAAATCCCACTTTGGTAATCAAACCCTTAATAAATAAATGAAATGAAATGAGCAAGGAATGATGAATAAATAACATGCAAGTGTCCTAAACTCATCAAATATAGTTTGTTGAAATTTTTTGAAGATATGTCAATGGTTGCTCCAAGATACTTGATATTTGCTTGATTAAATGATGCTTTGATGGATTGAATGCAAGAATGCTAATTGATTTGGAATGAGTGAATGCAATTGAATTAGGTGAATGCTTGAATGAATTAGGATTAAAATAGGTAGAAAAACACTTCTTTATACACTCTTATGCCCTAATAACCCAATAACACCTCATCACATGCTGACATAAGGTCTTTTTGAATAAAAACCCAAAGGAAATTTTGAGTTATTTTGAGTTTGGAGTCAAGAGGGACTCATTTTCCACCCATGGTGAATGGGTCCCACCTTAGGCTTGTAAGTGGGTGTCAGGAATTAAGTTGCATTTAATATTGTTTTTTGGGTTTACATTCAAAAATACACTTCATTAAGTCTTATGAGTGCATAATGGGGTCAAATAAAGCATAAGAAAGGTGTAAATAGTGATAAGAAGCCTTGAAAAGCATGAAATCTTGTTACAAGACTTTACAACACTTTAAAATAGGACTTGATAAGGAATAAAAAGGTGATTTTTAGATGAATTATAATGAGAAGAGTCTAGGAAAGTGTAGAAATGTGTTACAACACCTTCACAAGACATCATAATTTGAATGTTTAGGACCTAATGTGAATGCATAAGCCACATTGCAACATTAACTCAAAGCAAAATAAGTGAAGCATCATAGGAGAAAGATCTAAAAGACCATGAAAATTTCAATGATCCATTTTTCTATGGTACATTTAGCCCTTACTTTAGTGAGAGGATGAACTTTCTTCACACTCACACTAAAGTAGTCATGCATATTGAGAGGGAGGTCCAAATGCACTTATGCTAGCAAAATGGAGTAACAATGACCAAGAGGGATGATCAAGCCCCTAGGGTGGAGATCCCATGTCAACTAAGTATAAGAACAAAGGAACACAAGTGTGAAAGAGAATGAGAGAAGGGGGATGAAAAGGGAAAGTTGGATCAAGCTTCGATCATTTTTTCAGCTAGTTGTGAATAAGATCTAGGCTATTTGTCCAAAAAAGAAAATGCATACTCACTCTAGGGTGATGAAACTCATGGCAGTCGACTGGGTGAGAAGGCCCAAAAGGCGAGAAACATATGCTAGTTGGTATGCACTCACAAACACATCTAGGTGGCTATGTGGAAAGTTGTGCCGCAGAATGGGCTTCCCGCTCAACCATATCAAAGTTATACCTCCTGATAACTTTAACAAGATGCCACAAAGGAAAATGTTAGTTTGTGCTTCATGAGACAAGAAAAGCTTCATATGCATAGTATTCATGAACAAAAAGTATGGTACCATAGACATGCAAGTTGCGTTATGCAAGGTGGAAAAGATGCAAAATGTAAAAATGTAAAATGAAAAATATGTTCAAAGGAATATTTTTAAGTTCATGCAAGGTGTGTCACTTAGGGAACAATGTGTCTAATGTCTCCAAGAGAGGACCAATCAAAGAATAGTATATTCAAAAATTAGGGGATGCAGTGCATCACATTAGGTCATTAAGAGGAATGTAATATGCTAAGAGAGATCATGCTTATGAAGGAAATCGCACCTAATGTCATCCACAAAGAGACAAAATGCATTGTATAAAGTGACAAGGCTGCACTAAGAACCAAGAATTCCAATGAAAAATTCCAATGTATGCCCCCCACTTTAAAAGAATTTCTACACACCGTTCTGTGAGCAATTACTTTTAAAGTAGCAAAGGGAAAAGAAATGGAAGAAGAAAACAAGACATGAGAGCCAACTTGGAAAGCCCCAATTCCAAGTCATATGTTTCCAAGTAGGGCTGCTTCATGTAAATGAAAAAGAAAACAAAATAAAAAGAGGATTTCCCCCCAGAAAGGAACACACCAACCACATAAGGGGTCTATGAATTTGGGGTCAGTATGTTCATTGTTGCAATTTTGTTATTAAAGAGCTCAGAACTATCATCATTCCCAAAAACACATGGAAGTAGAAGAATGACACAAAAAGAGTGAAAACAAAAGAAAAATCAAGTCCATTTTGGGTCAACATGGAAGAGACATTGCAGTCTCAATGCTTTACATCATCCCCAAAAGGAAAACACAAGTAAAAAGAAAAGGAAAAGGAAAAGATTTTGGGTCAACATGAAGGAGACATTTCGGTCTCAATGCCTTACATCATCCCAAAAGGAAAACACAAACAAAAAGAAAATGAAAAGGAAAAAGAAAAAGGAAAAGCTTTAGGGTCAACATGAAGGAGACATTTCAGTCTCAATGCCTTGCATCATCCCCACAAGGAAAACACAAGAGAAAGGAAAATGAAAAGGAAAATCTTTTGGGTCAACGAGAAGGAGAAATTTCGGTCTCAATGCCTTGTGTAATCCCCAAAAGGAAAAAATATAAGAAAAGATAAAAAAATGAAAAGGAAAAGGGACCTTTTGGGTCAACATGGAAGAGACATAGGGCGTCTCAATGCTTTGTGTCATCCCCAAAAGGAAAACATAAAACAAAAGTGAAAAAGAAAATGCAAATTGTACACCATATAGAAGAATAGAGGTACAAATAGAGGAAGTGTACAAAGAGAGAGAACATCAAACACATAGTATAGGGGAACATGATAGGCACATACAATCACACAAAAGGAAAATAAAAATGAAATTTAAAAGGCTAGCAAGGTGAATTCAAGTCAACCATCTAACAAGTCATCTACTTCCCAATCATGTTCAGTATGTTGCGAGGGTGGTTGACTGTCGAAAGGGAGAATTGCAAGTGTCGAACTAGGGGAAGTACCAAGTTCTTCACTTGGTGTAGAAGATTTATCATTTAAGCTCATGGTATATAAAATTAAATATTTTAAATAATTATGCACTTCTTCATCTATTTTAGTGATCTCCTCGTCATCATCATGATCATCTACATTAATCACGACGGGAGGACGGAGATTAATTTCTAATGAAGGATGTATCAAGAGTTGTGGTTGTTGTATCTGGTCTTTTTATTGTGATTATTGTATCATACTATCTTGTGGTGGGTCAAGAGGAGTAGGGTGATCAATTATTACTTCTATCAAAGGTGGAGGTTGGTTTTCTTTGTTGTTTCCAATTTGCATTTGATGAGCAAGGAGATGATGACAACGCCTACTCTCCCTAGCATTGTGATTTCTTTTAATTTTATTTTGAAGTTGTTGAGGTGTAAGAGTGGGTTGATCCACTATAGGCTCCTTTTCATCTTGAGTAGGAGGAATCAAAGGAATCGAAGGTGATGGGTCAGTCACTTTCTCTTTGGCTTTTTAAACTTGTTTAATGTGACAAGGCATCACGAGGTTGGTTTCATAATCTCTTAGATGTTTATAAAATGAAGGGGAAGTGTCTATGGTTGGTTTCTCATTAGCTTTCATTTTTTTTTAGGTTCAGACTCATGTTGAAGCATTGTATCACGTAGGATAGGAGTAGGGGAAGTGGATGGGAACATGTGGCGAAGAGACAATTCGGCTATTTGTTTGGCTTTGAACTTTTGATAGGTAATGAAAAAGAAGTCTCTTCGAGGGGTGATGGGTTCCATAGGTTCAAGCCAAAAGGCTTCTAAGAAAATATTACCTTTACAGGACAATGGGTTAAAGCCACTATGGTGTATGATAAATATCTCATTGTCATGCTGAAACTAAAAACATTTGTGAACTGAAGGAATAGTTGTCATTGAGCAAAGCCAAGGATGACCTAGCCGCAAACAAAATTGATTTGATTATGGAATAATAGAAAATGTCACATCCAAAGTTTTTGGTCTTATATGTAATGGGAGTACGATGGATCCGATCATAAGGCATGCAAAACCAATGTGTTTTTTAATCCATGTAGTTGGTTTGTTATAATCATCTTGATAGAGATCATGTAATACTAAAAATTCTTCTATGATCACATTCTCACCACAGGAAAGATCTATTAATATCTCATTGGTGGGATTATCATAGATTCTATTGGCTATGTAAAGAGGACCATTAAGAAGCTTTTTAAGTATATCATGAGAAGAAAAAGTAATATCAAGATATTTTTTGGTTGGGACCTTACAAGGGATAATGTCTATCATACCCACAAGTTCATCCATAGGATTAACTTGGTTAACATTTGGAGTAATAGCATGTTGTTCAGTATTTGTATCAATGTTCATCACATGAGTGTTTGAAGGTTCACTGGCTTTGAAAAATGAAACATTGTGTTTAGGCATAGGGTTGGTACAAATTTGTAAGTTCTAATTGGCAGGTGCAATGAACTCATTGCCTTGATCATTGACACTCGACAAATGGCCAAAATCAATGAGGTCTTGAACTAGGTGTTTGAGACGCTTACATTGTTCAGTGTCATGTCCATTTTGGAAATGAAAATGACAATAAGAATTTGATTTAAAGGTGGGTGGTAAGGGCTTGGTAGTATCAAGGAGTTTAACGATAGGAAAAGTGATCATCTGTTGTTGTAGCAGTTGATTCATTGTGTTATGGAGTGTATCGGGTAAAGGGGAAATTTCTCTTCGAGTCCCCATAGGTAAAGAGCACGACTGCTTTAACAATGGCCACTTGATTAGGCACTAGTTGATTTGGTTGTGGTAGAGGTGGATTGAACTGTAAAAATCCTCTGTTTGGTTTTCTAAAGTTTTACATGTTGTTCTGGTTGTTTTTTTTAGACTTATTACCTCTGTTAGAAGTGGACTTTGAATCATGACTAATAACTGAGTTGTGATAGTCACAAGGGGTTGTGTATAAATGCATGAATGAAGGAAATTTCATCATAGTCAATTTATCTTGAAGGTGGGTGTGCAAGTTTTCAATAAACATCTTTTGAAGATGTGAATCAAGAATCTTGACATCTACTTGAGCATACAATGACTAATAACGTGAAATGAAATTAGTTACTTTTTCATTTACATTTTGTTTACATCTCATTAAATCATCCATTTTCTTTTTGGGAGTCATATGGACTTGGAAATGACTTATAAAGGGATCCAAAATTTCATTAAATGATCAAATTGAATTATTGGGTAATTTTGAGAAACACTCCAATGTAGTGTCTTTTAAGGCCCTAGGAAAAAGTTTGGCTAATAGTTTGTTGTCAAGGATAAAATCACTGCACAATGTTGTATAGGAATAAACATGATTAGGAGGATCTCATTTACCTCTGTTCTTCTCAAACCTAGGCATATCAATTCCTTGTGGCATCTGTGTTCTTAAGATCTCTAGAGATAAGGGGCTACTACGAAAATGATATGTGGGTGGAGCATTTTTATTTTCGCTAATGGTGGATATTTGTTGTTGCATGGAAGAAACAGTGTTAAATAGTTGTATAATAAGGGGATCAGTGCAAGTGGTATGAGGCGGAAGAGAAAATGGTGATGGATTGTATGTAATGTTAGGAGAAGTGAAGGGGACACTAAGAGGGATGAAGGTGCAAGAGGGAAAATTTGATGCAACAAAAGAACTAGGGATGCTAGTTGGAATAGAGAAAGGAGTCACATGACTAACCTGTTGCATGGTTTTTGTAACTTGAGGAGTGGTATAGGTGGGGATGGATGCTACGGTTGAAGGAGGAGGAATATGAGATCCTCTTTGGTTGACCATAATGCTTGTTGGTTGGGAAGTGGAAAGAACATGTTTGTTGTATATCTCAACAATTATTTTCATAACTTGTAATCCATCATCACTTTCAATCAAGCAATGACGGTTTTCTATGGCAAGTATGGTAGTGGTGGAAATGTTTTCAAAGGATAAATCTTGTTGTAAATGTGCAAAATCCTCATGAATACTAATGACTTTATCTTGCATAATTTGATCAGTTTATGTGTCAAAATGCTTTGTATGTCAAGGTAAAGGTATACTATTAGTAGTATCCATGCCTAATGCACCATTTTCCATACCAGGAGTAGGAGCTCTTGAGATCCCAAGGTCCACAATGAAATTGTTATCGCAGGAAGCCATGAGTCTGGAACTTCATCTCACTAAAGTATTATCAATAGGGCACCAAAAAATCATACAAGTACCACAAAATATAGGGTGAATGTAGATGCAAACTAGGAATAACAAAATGCTAATGACGGAAATTTTGTAAATTGAAAAAAAGAAGGCAGTAATAGGAAATAGAAATGTAGGAAATACTATGAAAATGCCAGAAATTTGAATGCAAAAAATGCAGCTAGACTAATTCACCCAGGGTGGGAAATGAGTCCAAGTATGAGATTTTTTTGTGCTTTTTAGATGCAAAATGAAGATGTAAATGCATATTTTCAGTTTTTTAATGATTTGATATGCAATAATGAAGTCTATATGATTCTTTCACTAATGCAATTTTAGAAACCCTGGGATGCAAAAAAAAAACCTAATTGAATGTTGATGCAAAGGAAACCTAGGATGCAAGATGCAATTGAAATCAAAAAGATAAGGTGTTCAAAATGCAGGTTCACCAAAATGAACCATCAATTTTTAAGGATGTTCTATAGACTTCTCTTGCACTCTTAGCATTTTTCACCTAAAAGGAGAGAGATAGAATACCGAAATTGAGGTGGTTCACTCAAATAAAGGAATGTAAGATGGAATTATGACTAAATGGAATGATCTAAATGCAACTAAGCTATGAAATTGATTGATTATGAATGCAAAAATAATGAAACATGCATTGTTTGAAAACACAGTGAGGTATGAAAAAATGAAATAAAAAACACAAACTAATGCAAAATGAAGTTTTTTAGAGTGCACTTGGAACTTGAATGTTGATCTTGGAAGGTTTTGGAAACTAGTAGAAATCACTATAAATCACCAATGGGACTCATTCGCCACCGATGGTGAATCAGTTCTCCTACTGGTAAAAGCACCTAAAACTACTTTTCGACTGTTAGGAACTAGATTCTAAAACAATCAACTTTTTCATCCCTCAAATGGGACTCATTTTCCACTGATGGAAAATCAGTCCTCTTCCAAAAATTTAAAAAATCTAAAGGTCAATCCTGTAGGTCTAGATATGCACTTGTCTTCTTGTCGGGTTGACGAAGTCAAATCTATAGAAAATGGGTTGTAGGTTATCTCCAAGCTTGAATTAGGGTTGAGTTGACTTGAAACACTTTGTTGACTTATTGACCACCTTTCAACACCTATTTTCTTGAAAAATATGCATACAAAATTTTGCAAACACACATGTAAAAGGGGAAAAATGGTTAAGGGTTAGAGTATAGGGATTTTCCTTGGTCAAATCCCACTTTTGTAACCAAACCCTTAATAAATAAATGAAATGAAATGAGCAATGAATGATGAATAAACAACATGAAAGTGATATAAACTCACCAAATTCTTGTTGAAGAAGTTTGAATATATGTCAATGGTTGCTCCAAGATACTTGATATTTGCTTGATTGAATGATGATATGATGGATTGAATGCAAGAATGCTAATTGGTGTGGAATGAGTGAATGCAACTGAATTAGGTGAATTCTTGAATGAATTAGGAGTAAAATAGGTAGAAAAACACTTATTTATACACTCTTATGCCCTAATAACCCAATAATACCTCATCACAAGCTGACATAAGGTCTCCTTCAATAAAAACCCGAAGGAAAATTTGAATTATTTTAAATTTGGAGCCAAGAGGGACTCATTCGCCACCCATAGTGAATGGGTCCCAACTTAGGCTTGTAAGTGGGTGTCGGGAACTAAGTTGCATTTAATGTTGTTTATCAGGTTTACATTCAAAAAAACACTTAATTAAGTCTTATGAGTGCATAATGGGGTCAAATAAAGCATAAGAAAGGTGTAAATAGTGATAACAAGCCTAGAAAAGCATGAAATCTTGTTACAAGACTTTACAACACTTTAAAATAGGACTTGATAAGGGATAAAAGGGTGATATTTAGATGAATTATAATGAGAAGAGTCTAGAAAAGTGTAGAAATTTGTTACAAAACTTTACAACACCTTCACAAGACATCATAATTTAATTTTTTATGACCTAATGTGAATGCGTAAGCCACATTACAACATTAAATCTGTTGGTGTAATTAAATGTTTTATACCTTGTCCTAGGTCATAATTACACCTTAGTTAAGTTTACTTAGGGACCACATAGGAGGTTGTTGGAGAATCTCCACTTTTGGTGGACTTGACATGTCATCACCTCATCATTTCCACCTTTTGTGGACACATCATGTGATTATCTTTCCATCTTTTGTGGAGTGATAGTTCTTCATAGTTGTCTCATGTCATAATATTATGACACTTGTCATAATCTTATGCCCTTCTATGTTCTCACCTTGGATATTTAACTAAGGGGTCTTTCTCATTGTAATAATCATAATCATGATCATATCATATCAATGACATTGAATACAGTTTATTCTTGTCATAATCTCTCTCTCTCTTTTTATTCTTTCCATTTGGTCCATAGATCTTGGGTGGAAGCCATAGCCAATTCTAACATGGTATCAGAGTGGGTTTGGTGCCATTGGAGAGTCTTATTCTGAAGAGAGATTCCAGATATGAGGAGGTTTTATTCATGGCTCTTTGTTGCAGGTTCATATCCAAACTTGTTGGTGCAAATATGAGCTCACCATTATGTCTGGAAGGTTTGAGATAGTCAATTTTGCCTTTTGTTTCGTCCAAATCGGACATACGAGGCCAAATCTATGAGGGTTTGAAATTGAAGTGTGGTTGCCAGATCCAGAAGGTAGCTGCAATTTTGGAGCATTTTGGGTCAAATCTGACCCTGCCATCGTGTCCAGAAGGGCCAAAAACCCTAAGATCATCTGTCAATTCATCCATTTTGGAGCAAGTCATCCGGTGAGGAAAATTTTTTTACTCGAGAGCCGTACGGCCCCCAGGTCGTCATAATTGCAACGGTATGATTTTTCAGAAAATAAATTAAAAATTTTCAAATTAAATTTTTTGAAAATTTTTTTAGAAAATTTCGTTGTAAAATTTTGTATTGAAAAATAATTTTAAATATTATTAAATATCAAAAGTCCAAAAAAAATAAAAATTAAATAAATAAATACAAGTCTGCGGACTTGCCCGCAGACCTGTACAAGGTACCTTTGTACCTGTCACAGTGTATAGGTACTGTGGCCCTATCTCCCCACACGGGCCCCGCACATCTGCCACTGGCGGTCTACATTCTCTGGCCAGAGTCTTCAAAATTCTGGCAGCGGCGTTTATTTCCACCGGCAGGCCCTCTCCTTCTATCCGGCGGCAGTCACTCCAAATTCTGGTCGCTAATATTCTGGCATGTAAATCAAATCAGCGACTACATTCAATTCTGATGGAAAATAATCAACATAATATTTGTAGAGAATATTCCAGGACTAGAATATTCCGTCAGCATCAAAATTTCCAGGCAGAAGGGCGCGTTTTCCGGTGATTAGCTGTAGGATGTCAAATTTAATCCAATGGAATGATGACGTCAGCAATGCGTCAGCGATGTCGTCAGCAATCTTTTGAATTTTTTGACCCCCTCACCATGTGAGTTTTCATTTTTGCAGTTCATCTTTGAAGCTCCATAACTTGTTCATTCTGACTCCTTTTTTAGAGAAATTTTTTTTTTTATTTGGGCTAAAATTTCATGCTCTACACACTGGTGCAATTAGTTTTTAGTTTTAATGCCTGGTTTTTCCAAATTTTACAGATTCTCACAGGTGTTGCTGCTTCGTCCTCATTTTAGGAACTTCAAGAGTTCATATCTTGCTCCTACGGTAACATTTTTTGGTGCAATTTTTTTGAAAGCGCATGATTTTCTGTGTACTTCTTAGTGGTATGATCAGATTGATCTCATTTTGTACCAAAAATTGTACTTGATACTGTGGCCTATTTTGGCATTTGAAAGCACTAAGATCAAGTCTAGTTTGTTTTTTTTGGCATCCAGCAACTGTAAACGCACTAAATATAAAGTGCCAAATTAGATATTGCTTGGGGGGTTTCTTGATTGAGTGATTTGGGGGGGGTCTCTTGGTGCATTGCTTTGATCTGTTTTCTTTGCTCTTTCATTCTCATGGATCATTCTAAGGTTCCTTTGCTTACATCATATAATTATTCAACATGGCATCAAAATGCATGGAATATACTAATGACAGAAGGTCATTCTCTTTATGTTGAAAATAAGGTACCTGAACCTACTGATGATGAGAAAAAGTTAAAATGGATGATCAAACATGCCAAAGCTCTGGGTGTCTTCGTAGACTAGTTTCTCAAGATTTTTTGTTTCAGATTGAATATGTAAAAATTCTCATGAAGCTTGGGAAAAATTGAAAACATTGTATGGTACAAAAGATGAAGTAAGAGGCTATCAAATTGATAATGATTTGATGAATCTTGATCCTAAGAACTTTGACAACATCCAGGACTACATCACTAAGGTTAATGATCTCAAAGAGCAATGTAAAGCATGTGGAATTGATAAGAAGGACATCCAGTTGGTGTACAATACAATGAACAAGCTTGGTCCTGATTATGCTTCATTTGTTTCTAGCTTTCATACTCATAGATTGACTATGGGGTCTACATACACTACACCTTCATTTGCATCATTTTCTAAGATTTTGATACATGAGTAACAAAAGCTTATCTCAATGGGTCTCATCAAGACTTCTAAATCTCAGGCATTGTTGGTTAATCAGGTGAAAGAATCAGAATCAGATAAGAAACATAAGAAAGCAAAGAATAATCAACAGTCAGATCAAGTAAAACCACATTCAGATCAAGAAAAGAATAAATCTTCTTCAAAAGGAGAATCATCTAAGAAGGAGAGGCCTTTTTGTGCATATTGCAAGAAGGATGGACATGAAGAACATTATTGTTATAAGAAGGATATTGATGAGTTGAAAAATCTTCTCAAAAGGAATCACATTGATTTTCCTTCTAGAATGTCTGAATCTTCTTCTCCTTCTACTTCAAAATAGTCTAAAAAGGACAAAGGTCAAACATCAGGATATAAAGGACAAGCTCTTTGTGCTCATTCAAGTCTAGGATTAGGGAGATGGCTTCTAGATTTAGGAGCATCACATCATATGGCATATTCATAGACTATCTTCTCTTCATTTCAGCCTTGTTCTATGTCTCCTATATTGATGGGAAACAATACATACATGAGTGTAATAGGGAAGGGATCTATTAGCATTGGGGAGAACACTTTTCAAGATGTCTTGTGTGTTCCTCATTTGATGAACAATCTACTTTCCATATATCAGATTACACATGGTGGAGATGGGAGAACTGTGGAGTTCACTCCTGATTCGGTTATCATTCACGACTTGGAGACTCAAGAGATCATTGCTACTGGGGTGGTTGATCATTCATCTCGGTTGTATTCCTTTGCACAATTTGCTTCTGATGATGACAATTTTCCTTCGACTGTTGATCATATGAAATATGATTCTGAGGAGACATTTGGCTTTTTGAACTTGGGCATACTCACATCAGATCTAGTTCTTTAGCCTTGCATTTCATCTCCTCCACCTACTGTTGTAGTTGATGCTACTTGCGATTCAACAGTTTTGGCTCCTAGTGCTTCAGTGTAGCAGGATATACATTGTCTTCCAGATATGGCTACTTTGGATGACTTTCTGACAGGTATTTCAGACTTGTTTGTGGAGTCTCATCTTGCGGATTTGGAGGACACCATTATTGGTAGCATTCATCTTCTCTTTGATGAAGATACACCTTCTTCAGTTGTTGTGAGGGAACACTTTGACCCTCTTGTTCATTCTCTACATGATCATTCTTCACAGTTTGGCATGAGTGTAGATACTTTTGGACATCATTTGGAGGAGGCTTCTTTGTCTTCAGAGGGGATATCTTTGTCTTTGGATTATGTTCTACATCATTCTCTACTGGATCTTGGATTTTCCTCTTCAGCAGTGTGGCCTAGAACACCTGATTGGAGTGGTTCAGCTTTTTGCATCGACATGGAGACAATTGAGCATGCTTCAGAGACATCATCACACATCATCCATCTTCATGACTTCCTGCATACATCCTTGGTTTTGTTTCTTCCTAAGGGGAGGAACATTGTTCGGCGAGATTGGATCATCTTCAGCATTCAGTGTCGAGCTTCTACCATCATTGCAGGAGACTCAACATTGAGGGGGGGGCTACCTTGCTTCTCTTCTACTTCTCTCTTATGGGGGTCTCTTTTTCCTCACATGGGGTTTTTACCTTCTCATTCTTCATTGAGAGCATTTCTATTTTGTATTTCATCTCTCTTTTGAGGGGGAGTTTTTCCCATGAGGTTTTCTCCCTTTCCTCGCTTGTGAGAGATTTCATTGCATTTGTACATGGGTACCTAACATGGCCTAGTAGGGACCCATCTTGCATTGTTTGCATTTTGTGTACATTCTCCCTAAGTTGCACTTAAGGGGTGTTGGTGTAATTAAATGTTTTGTACCTTGTCCTAGGTCATAATTACACCTTAGTTAAGTTTACTTAGGGACCACATAGGAGGTTGTTGGAGAATCTCCACTTTTGGTGGACTTGACATGTCATCACCTCATCATTTCCACCTTTTGTGGACACATCATGTGATTATCTCTCCATTTTTTGTGGAGTGATAGCTCTTCATAGTTGTCTCATGTCATAAGATTACGACACTTGTCATAATCTTATGCCCTTCTATGTTCTCACCTTGGCTATTTAACCAAGGGGTCTTTCTCATTGTAATAATCATAATCGTGATCATATCATATCAATGACATTGAATACAGTTTATTCTTGTCATAATCTCTCTCTCTCTCTCTTTTTGTGCTTTCCATTTGGTCCATAGATCTTGGGTGGCAGCCATAGCCAATTCTAACAAAATCAAAGCAAAATAAGCCAAGCAACATAGAAGAAAGACCTAAAAGGCCATTAAAATTTCAATGGTCCATATTTCTATGGTACAATTGGTAATTAAACCTTGAAATGAAATGAAATAATGAAGGAGAATGATGAATGAACAAATAGCAATGTTGCAACTTACCAAACCCTTGTTGTGAAGTCTACAAACTTGTGTGAAATTGCTAACTTGAATGTAGATCTTGAATCACTTGAATGCTTGATGGCTCTTGACTTGAAATGCTTACTTGAATCAAAACCCTACATCACAAATTTTAGCTCAAAAACACACATGATGCAAGGATATCTTTGACATGATGCTTGAATCTTGATGATGGATCCAAATGCTTGATGAAACTACTCTTTAATGCTCTTGTGAACTCAATTATGCTATAAGGAATTCTCTCACAATAGTTTTAGGTAACAATGAATGAGGGAACCTTGTATTTATACTTATTCATGCCTAATATCCTAAAATTACTCCACAAAAAACTAACATATGCAATCATTAATTAAAGGAGGCTAAATCTTTCCAGAATTTGAAATTGAATCCTAAAAATAACTCAAGGGGTACTAAGATTCCCTAGGTGGCATCTTAGTCCCAAGTCTTGAAACTTGCCCAAGGAACAGACTCTAAAAAGGGTCCTATTTAGGTGGTTTCAAAATCAGGGTCCCAAAATCTATGGGGGACAAAGTCACCCTAGGTGGCATCTTAGTCCTAGTCCAAAAATTAGGGACACATAGACAAAAACATTTAATGATCATTTATTCTTTAATGTTTGTCAACACAATCCATAAAAATATATAGTTTAATAGGCTTGTGGATGAAAAATAGGACCAATTAAACCATAAAGAAGCATAAATAAAGTAAGGAAGGCCCAAAAAAGTGTGAAAATGTATGGGCGTGCATTTTACTACACTACATTTAGCCTCCACTTTAGTGAGAGGATGAACTTGCTTCAAACTCACACTAAGTAGCCAACCACACAATCAAGAGGGGTTCAAATGTATGAATTCTAGTAAGAGAGGATGACAATAACCAAGAGGGTGGCCAAGCCCCAAGATCAAGATCCTATGGAAAGCCAACATAGGCACAAAGGAACACACATGTGGATGATATATGAAGCCAAAACTAGATCACAAGCATACACCATCAAAGATAGGAAAAGGAAAAGGAAAAAGGAAAATGCAGAGGATCAAGCTTCAACTGGCTGTCCAATGTGTTGTGGACCAAGTCTAGGCTATTTTTCCAAAAGGTTTACAAGTGGAACATGTTGTCCATTATGCAAACAAAACACATTCTCACAAGGGCTAGTGAAGCTATTTGTCCACTAGGTGAGCCCCAAGGATCCTTATCAAAGCCATACCTCCATGACTATGATAAGGATAGAAATACATGCTTACAAGGGCTAATGAAGCTATTTTTTCATTAGGTGAACCCCAAGGAACCATATCAAAGCCATACCTCCATGACTTTAATAAGGTACAAAAGAGAAAATGTACACTCACAAGGGCTAGTGAAGCTAGTTGTTCACTAGGTGAGCCCCAAGAAACCATATCAAAGCCATACCTCCATGAGTTTAATAAGGCACAAAAGATAAAATTCAATGTGACAAGAAAGAGATATGTTCAAAGGGATTTTTCTTAGTTCTTGCGAGGTCTTAATTTTAGGAGACATTGGTCTTAATGTATCCAAGAGAGGACCAATCAAAGGATAAGAGATTCACTACTTAGGGAATGCAGTGTATCACATTACCATTAAGAGGAACATAATATACTAAGATAGATCAAGATATTGAAGGACATTACTCTGAATATTTCCACAAAGAGAAAACACATCACATTAAATAAGAAAATCACATCAAGGAACATGGAGAAATGCAAATGAAATCATGCCAAAATAATACCAATGTATGCCCCCACTTTAAAGAAATTTCTAAACACCATGATGTGATAAATTACTTTAAAGTAGACAAAATATGAAAAAATAAAAGAGGGTTTCCCCCCAGAAACACATAAGGGATCTATGGATTTGAGGTCAATATATTTCTTTGCTACAATGATATTAAAGAGCTTTGAACTATCATCATTCCCCAAATACACATAGAACTGGAAGAATCACACAAAGAGAACAAAAATAAAATGAAAAACCTTTTGAGTCAACATGGAAGAGATATAGGGTGTCTCAATTCCTTGTGTCATCCCCAAAAGGAAAATACAAGACAAACTTAAAAGAAAAATAAAAGATAATGAAAAATCTTTTTTGTTGACATGGAAGAGACATAGGGTGTCTCGATGCCTTGCATCATCCCCAAAAGGAAAACACAAGACAAGAATGCAAAGGAAAAGATAATGAAAAATATTTTGGGTCAACATGGAAGAGACTTGGGTATCTCGATGCCTTGCATCATCCCCAAAAGAAAAATACAAGGCAAAATTACAAATGAAAAATGAAGCATAAAGATCAATGAAAGAGGTAAAAGCTTATGACATATAGAAGAATGTAGGTACAAAGAAAGGAATGCACATAAAGAGAGATACATCAAACAAAACATCACGGGG
Organism: Sequoia sempervirens; assembly: GCA_007258455.2. Taxonomy (NCBI): domain Eukaryota; kingdom Viridiplantae; phylum Streptophyta; class Pinopsida; order Cupressales; family Cupressaceae; genus Sequoia; species Sequoia sempervirens. The sequence continues at coordinate 133,492,841 of VDFB02000003.1, forward strand.
GATCACATTATGTACATGAAATCATATAAAAAGAACAATAAAAAAGGTAAGGAAAGGAAAATGACTAGTAAAGCACATGCGAGTCAACCTAAAGTAGATCATCTGCATCCCAGTCTTGTTCAATATATGTGGAAGGTGGGAAACAAGCTAAAGGGATAAAATCAATTGTTGTACTAGGAGAATCACTAGGTTCAACACGTGGTAAATCACTTAGTTTAGGAGGACCATCATGGTTGTTTTCATTTAAGCTCAAAGAAGAAGAAAATAACAAATTCAAATCATTATGCACTTCATCATCAATTATACTATTTTCTTCATCGTCATCCAAGTTAATTACAATAGGAGGACATATGATAATATACATAGAATGTGTTGATCCTTGTGTATGATGTGTTGGTTCTATTAATGGAGGAGACTCATCGTTTATTGCTTTTATAAAGTTTAGATTTTTATTTTCTATGTTGTTCTCTTTAGTCATATTTTGAGCACTAGCACAACATCTATGCCTACACTCTCTAGCATTTCAATTTCTTTTATTATGGTTTTCAAGATGCATTTGTGTGGGAGAGGGTTTTCCAACCATAGGTTCATTTTCTTCTTTTAAGGGAAGAGCGGAAGAAGCCATGGGAGGTTGTTCAACCACTTTCTCTCTGGCTTTATAATTTTTCTTAGGAGGCATATTAGGACTTTTGTGGTTTTCTCTTGATCTTTTGTAGGAAATAGGCAAAGGATTTTCTATGGATGGGTCTTGGTTAGTTTGAATGGATTTAGGCTCAATACTATTTTCTTCAAGTGGTAGAGGTTTGATCATGGGTGAAGAAAAGTTCTCAAGGGATAGCCTTGCTATGTATTTTTCTTTAAACTTTTGGTAGGATATGAAAAGAAAGTCCTCACAAGGTCTTATAGGCTCCATAGGCTCAGGCCAGAAATAGTCCAAGGAAAAATTTCCATAGGAAGACATAGGTCTAAAGCCACTACGGTTTATAGTGAATATTTTATTGTCAACTGGAAACTTTAAGCACTTGTGAACAATGGATGGGACCGCATTCATGGAGCAAAGCCATTTGTAGCCTAACTTCACACAAAATTGATCCAAATTAGAGATAATAGAGAATGATACATCAATTTCTTCGGCCCTACTTGTAAAGGAAGTGTGATCAAGTCCATCGTAGCATGAGGAAAACCATCATGCATTTTAATCCATGTTTTCAGTGTATCATATCTTTCTTGAGTAAGTTCATGCGCATATAAAATTTCCTCTATGATTTCATTCTCTCCATAGACGGGATCAATTAAAATCCCAAGAGTGGGCTTGTTATTGACTCTACCAGCTATGTAAAGACGATCATTAGGTTCATTTTTTATTATTTCATTTGAAGAGAAAGTAATGTCAATGGGCATGTTGGTTTGTTGTTTACGAGGCTTGATTTCAACCACTCCTATCATTGTACTAATAGGATTTGATCATTAGTATCCATAGGAATCTTTTCATCATCATCCATAGGATTTTGTTCATTATTATTTATGTTTTCTTCATCTATGTCAATGTTCATCACATCAGGCTTAGTTTCACTAGCCTTATCAAATGAAATATTATGTTTAGGCATGAGGTTGGTAAAGATTTACAAGTTTTGGTTGGGAGGAGCTACAAATTTATTGCCTTGGTCATTCACACCTCCAATTTGAATATGATTAGAATTAATGAGGTCTTGCAGAAGATGTTTAAGATACTTACAATGTTTTGTATCATGTCCTTTTTGTTGGTGGTAAGCACAATAGGGGGTGATCCCACAATACTAGTTTACAATTTATGGGAGATCCTGATTTTTGCTAAAATCACATGTTTTTAGAAAATATAATTATTTAAACCTTAAAAAGCTTCAATTAAAGTATTCCAATTGAAGAGGGTTTGATTGAACCACCTTAGATCAAACCCCCTTGTATAGAACCCCATTAGTTTTAAACCATACCTATAATAGAGTCTCAGTTACACCTATCAAAATTCTGATAAAAAACCACTTTTGATTTACCTTTTGGGGGATCAAATGAATTCATTTGGATATGTGCAAGATCATTATGGAAAAAATAGGCCCTTAAGTGGCAAAAAATTTAGAAAAATCAAAGTTAGGCAACTTGACGTAAAAGTTTGAATAAGTTATCTCTATTAGTTCAAAAATATGTAAGAATAGAATCTATAGAAAATTGAATGTAGTTTCTAAACTACTAGGTTTATTTTTTAAAAACAATCTATTTGGTTAAAATTTGAAATTTCAATGCAGTAGTACATAAATTTCAGGGAAAAAATAAGTAGGTGTCTTTCTGACCACCCTAACCACAATAAAATGATAATATTTTTTAAAAAGATTTGAGATATAAGTAGAGGACTCATGTACCGATGTGATGCATATTTTTTATAAATTTTTTCCAAGTAAATAATTAATTATTTTTTTTAATTAAATTTTTTAAAAAATAAAAAAAATTGTATGTCTGACCACCTTAACTTTGTCAAAACTTCATGAAATTCAATTTTTTAATCCTATAGTATGCAAAGAATAGAATGTGATGCATGTTTCAGATTCAAAAAATGTGATACAGTTTGAAAGCTATAGATTTTTTTCAATCAACCTATCAATCAGGACTTTAGTTGTAATTCAAATACAAAATGAATAATAATTATTTACTAAATTCAAAGTAAAGCATAATTTATATTGGTGGAAATCTGACAATCTCCTTTAAAAACCTTTTTTGTTTAATCCATTTTGGGTAAAAAAAAGCCGTCAGCCACATACCCTACACATGTTGGATGTTGTGGTTGTGTTGCTGATATGTGGTTGTCATTGATGTCAACACTATTATCATTAATTCATTAGAAGATGTATATGTCGAGGATATTGAGAAAATTGTAATGGAATGAGTTGTAGGTTGTCAGTGGTGAAGTGAAGTTTAGTATGTTGGTAAGTTTTTCTATTTGATGATCAGATGTTATGGACTAAAGTTTTTGTTGTTGAGTGTATCTAGTTTATCCATGTTGAGTTTCAAAGATTCGCGTGAAGATTTGATCGAGTTATGAAGATTTATATTCTGATAGTTTTTTGTTGTTTCAATTGTTGTTACTGATTGAAGATTATGTGATTTTAGTTAGTTCAGTTGTTACAGACGCTTCTCTGGTGATTCGTGATGTTTGTGGATGTTTTTATATTGTGCTCTATCTTTTTTCCATGTCTACATTGATCCTTGTGCTCGTGGTTGGTGATTTTCTCTTGTGTGTTCATGTTTTTCTTGTTCTTCGCCAACATGGTGTTTGTAGCATGTTGTGTATCTTCGAGGAGTAATTAATTGAATTTTTTTCATGTTGGAGATATTGAATTGGGTTTTCACTAAGTTTTGGCCAACCTTGGTTGATTCACATTAATAATCTTTAGCTTTTGGGCCAACAGTTTATATTCATTTTATTATTTTGTTGAAGCTGACATGTAGGGATGAAATTTCTTGTTGTGGATATATATAAGTGATTGTTTATTTGAATTAATGTACATGCCAGTGGAGGCTATGTGTGTGTATGTTTGAATAAATTTCTAATCACTTGAAGGAAAAGCAGAGTGTGAAGAAGAGTGAAGAAATGTTCATGTGCTTAACCGAAACTGTGATCAGGCATTAGTAGATGCTAATTTATTAGCTCAAATCCCTTCGGATATAATTCGATTCTTTTTGTAAGATAGTGTATCTTTCTTTGGGTTGTTAGCCTTGTTGTAATTGAGTAGTGAGCTATAGGAAACGTGCCTAAATCCATGTGCATTCCCCATATTTCATTTATTTATACTTTTAATAAGGTATAATCTTGTCGACTAATCTCCACCTTGGTTTTTCCCCTAATAGGGTTTCCACGTAAAAAATATTGGTGTTATATTTGTTTCTGATGTGCTGATGATTTATGCTTTCATGGTTAATAATAAGATATAAGAATAAGGTTAATAAGTTGAATAAGTTTTAAATTTTTGGGACAACTTATTCACCCCCCTTTGAGTTGTCTACCCTTGTGTTGCCAATAATTGGTATCAAAGTAGGTTCCTTGGAAGAAGTTTAACATCTTGAGGTGATTTGGGATGGTGTCATATAAGAAGGATAGTCTAAGATTTGATGGAACAAATTATTTATTGTGGAAGACTCAATTGGAGTGTTATTTGAGATACATTGGTGAACCCTTTTGGTACATTACATGTAATAGGTATGTAATTCCTCATAATGCTCCTACTACTACTGTTGAGCTTAGAGATGCTGAGTATAATATCAGGGCTAAGGAAGCATTGTTGAATTCCTTGACTAATTCTAAGATGACAAATGTTATGGATCTAAAGACTACTTATGAGATCTAGAAAAATTTGGAAACCTTGTATGAAGGTGATGCTAATGTGAAGATTGCTAAGTTGTAGAATCTAAAAGGGAAATATGAAAAGTGGAGAATGGGTGATGATGAGAACATTACTATTTTTTATGCAAAGAGTGAATGAACTTGTGTGTGGTATCAGATGTGTTGGTGGATAGATACATGAATCAGTTATTGTTGCTAAAGTGCTTAGATCCTTTCCTAATTCATACAAAGTCAAAGCTAGTGTTATTGAAGAGCTCTAGATTGTAACAAATGTAACCAGAGACATTTTGGTTGGTAAGATTATTTCTTTTGAGTTGAGTGAATTTGGTGATGCCCTTCCTAAGGTTGAATCTGCATTTAAAGCTACTACTTCTAGAAGAGATAGACAGAGATATGATCCGGATGAGAGTTCATCTAGAAAGACATTCAAGTATGAGGATGAAATCAGAAAGATTGAAGAAGAAGAAAGAGAGCTGGAAGCACTTATTTTCAAAAGAGTACTAAGAGGAAAAGGTAAGTATGAAGGAAAATTTCCTCTTAATTTTTTTTTTGCAATAAGATAGGTCATTTTGCATCAAATTTGTTCGAAAAGAGCTTCTAAACCAAGACATAACAAGCCTAGATTTCATAAGTTATGCTGCTAATGAAGGTGTGATAGATGATGAATCTGATAAAGGAAATAAAAGTGATAATGAATGGGTATTTATTGCTATCAAGGAAAATAATCATATATCTACTGAATCTGGTAGTTGTACAAATGTAGAGAAATCCCTAGTTGCTTGAGTTGAAGAGAAATATGAATGGGTGATTGACAGTGGATTTTCACATCATATGATTGGAGATAAAAGGAAGTTTGTAAGATTGGAAAAGTATGATGGTGGTGTTGTGAGATTTGGTGATAATATAGTTGGTGTGATCTGTGGTAGAGGATGCATTTCTCTTGATGGTAAGCATAATACTGATGATGTCATGTATGTGGAAGGCTTGAAGCATAATATTTTAAGTGTTGGTAAGATGGTTGATAAGGGATACAATCTTTAGTTCAAGGATGGAAAGTGTAGAATATTGATTTTTGGAAATGTAATTGCATCAAGTACAAAAACAAAGGTTAATATCTTTCACTTGAGTGTTGCTAGTAATTTTTTTTTTATTTCTCAAGTTGATGAAAGTTGGCTATGGCATAGGAGAATGTGTCATTTTAACTTTGATAATATTGTCAAGATAAGTTCTACTAAGCTTGTGAGAGATCTACCAAAGTTGGTGGAACCTACTAATGCCATATGCAAGGAATGTCAGTTAGGAAAGCAAACTATAATTTCATTTCAGAGCAAACAACATTGTTCAAATGTATTATTGGAGCTTGTGCATACTAATCTATGTGGTCCCTCTAAGGTCAGGAGTTTACAAGGTTACAAGTATTTCATGTTACTCATTGATGATTATTCTAGAATGGTGTGGGTTACTTTCTTAAGGGAGAAATCTGAAGCACTGGAAAAGTTCAAGATCTTTAAGGCTATGGTTGAGAAAGAGATAGGTCTAAAGATTAAATGTCTAAGATCAGATAGAGGTGGTGAATTCACTTCTGGTGAATTTAATTATTTTAGTGAAGAGCATGGAATATAGAGACAATTATCTGCATTGCAAACCCCTCAATAAAATGGAGTTGTGGAAAGGAAGAACAGAACAATTGAAGATGTTGCTAGAACTATGATGCTAGAAGGGAATGGCCCTCATATCTACTGGAGAGAAGATGTGAGTACTATTGTGTACACACTCAACTAGGTACAAATCAAAGGTGATACTAGTAAGACCCTTTTTGAGCTATGGACTTGTCAAAAGCCTACTGTTAAAAATTTCAAGATATTTGGAAGCAAATGTTATATCAAGAGAGATGAAGATATAGGAAATTTTGATGCTAGGAGTGATGAAGGTATATTTTTGGGTTATTCTCCTAAAAGCGAGGCCTATCAGTGTTACAATAAAAGATTGAGGAAAATGGTTGAAAGTGCAAATTAGACTACAAATCAAATGTAGATCATTCCAGTGAATCAAGAAAATCAAGAGGAAGAAATTGCAGAAGAGAGAACACAAGAGACCAAAGTTGAAGAACATCCTAAGAAGACTCTAAGATATGTAATATTGAATCATTCATAAGATTAGATTATAGGCGATAAGAACAAAGGTGTCTAGACTAGGAGAAAGATTGCAGAAGAATATTGCTTGATTTCAAACACTGAGGCTACTAGTTTGAATGAAGCATGTAAAGATGCACATTGGGCTGAAGCAATGAAAGAGGAGCTAAAGTAGATTGAGAAGAATGATACATGGATTCTTGTTCCTAGACCTAAAGAAAATAATGTCATTGGAACTAAATGGGTCTTTAGAAACAAACTGAATGAGCAAGGTGAAGTGGTTAGAAACAAAGCAAGACTGGTATGTAAAGGATATTCACAAATGGAAGGAAATGATTTTGAAGAGACTTTTTCCCCTGTTGCTAGAATTGAAGTTGTCAGATTATTTATTGCCTATGTTGCTTATAAGGACTACAAGGTTTATCAGATGGATGTCAAGTCAGCTTTTCTAAATGGTGAATTGGAAGAAGAGGTGTATGTTGAGCAACTTGATGGATTTTAGCTGATTGATAAGGGAGATATGGTGTGTCTATTGAAGAAAGCATTGTATGGACTCAAGCAAGCCCCTAGAGCATTGTATGCCAAATTGGACAAGTATTTGTTGAAGCTTGGACTTAACAAAGGTACTATTGATAGTAATATGTATTTCAAGAATGATAATAAAGATTTTATTGTTGAAGTCTTTTTTGATGATATCATTTTTGGAGGAGACGATGGTTTGTGCATGAAGTTTTCTAATGAGATGTAGAATGAATTTGAAATGTCAATGATTGGTGAGATAAAATTATTTTTGGGATTGCAAATTACTTAGTAAGATAAAGGGATTTTTATATCTTAGTCCAAGTATGTGAAGGAATTGTTGAAGAAGTTTGGTATGGAAGATTCAAAGCAAGTCGGTACACCCATGGTGACCAGATGCAAGTTGACAATAGAAGATGATTCTCCAAAAGAAAATTAGACTAGATACAAATCAATGATTGGCGAATTATTGTATTTAACTTAGAATAGGCCTAATATCATGAATGTTGTATGTATTGTTGCAAGATTTCAAGCTGACCTAAAGGAATCTCATGTGACTGTTGTGAAGACAATTTTCAGATACTTGAAGGGAACAATTGACTTTGTCCTATGGTACCCTAAATATGGTGATCTTACTTTGAGTACCTTTACTGATGTTGATTGGGCAAGAGATGTAAATGACAGGAAAAGTACTAGTGGTGGAGCATTTTTCTTTGGTAAGAAGTTGATTTCATTGTTAAGAAGCAGAATGTCATTTCCCTATCTACCGTAGAGGTTGAATACATTGTTGTTGCTAACAATTGTACTCAAGTCTTGTGGATGAAGTAGATGTTGAAAGATATCAGAGTTGTGTATAGTGAGCCTATTGCTATATTCTCTAATAATTCAAGTGCTATTAACATTTCTAAGAATTTGGTTTTGCATTCAAAGACAAAGCATATATCTAGTAAGTTTCACTTTTTGAGAGAAAAGGTGAGTGAAAAGGAAGTCAGACTAGAGTATGTGCCTACTAAGGAGCATATTGCAAACATATTTACCAAGCCATTGCCTAAGGATACTTTTGAGTATCTCAAAGGGAAGTTAGGGGTGATTACCCCTCCTAATCAGAACTAAGGATGAATTGTATTACATCAATTCATGCATTTCATAGTTACATCTTGATCTGGATTGATGTTGTGGTGGCTGCTACTCAAGGGGAGTAGTCAAGTGTTCAAATGCTTAGATATGTGGTTCATAGTTTGTGTGGAGCTTAGATACCTTTGTCATTAATGTCAAAGGGAGAGAAGATCATGTGAAAAAAATTTTGGGGAAGAAGAGCCTTGTGGGAAAGAAGATCATGTGGAAGAGTTGAGGAGAAAAAGAGTTGGAATATAAGGGGTAGTAAGTGTCAAGATTTAGTTGTGTTGATGGTGTTTTTCACATCATGTGTTGCCATCAATGCCAAAGGGGGATATTGTTGGATGTTTTGGTTGTGTTTTTTATATGTGGTTGTCATTGATGTCTACACTATTAGCATTAATTTATTAGAAGATGTATATGTCGAGGATATTGAGAAAATTGTAATTGAATGAGTTGCAAGTCGTCAGTGGTGAAGTGAAGTTCAGTATGTCAATAAGTTCTATAAATTGATGATTAGAGGTTGTAGACTAAAGGTTATGTTGCTGAGTGTATCTAGTTTATCCACATCGAGTTTCAGAGATCCACATGAAGATTTGATCGAGTTATGAAGATTTATATTCTAACATTTTTTTTGTTGATTCAGTTGGTGTTGTTGATTGAAGATGATGTTATTTTAGTTAGTTCAGTTGTTGTGGATGCTTCTCTGGTGATTCGTGATGTTTTTGGATGTTTCTATATCATGATATATCTTTTTTGCACATCCACATTGATTGGTGTGCTTGTGGTTGGTGATTTTCTCTTGCGTGTTCATGTTTTTCTTATTCTTGGATGACATGGTGTTTGTAGCATGTTGTGGAAATTTTAGGAGTATTTAATTGAAGTGTTTTCATGTTGGAGATGTTGAATTGGGTCTTCACTAAGTTGTGGCTAACCTTGGTTGATTCGCATTAATAATCTTTAGTGTTTTGGGCCGACAGTTTATATTCATTTTATTATTTTGTTGGAAGCAACATGTAGGGATGAAATTTCTTGTTATGGATATATAAGCAATTGTTTATTCAAATTAAGGTATGCTAGTGGAGGTCGAGTGTGTGTGTATGTTTGAATAAAGTCCTAATCATTCAAAGGCAGAGAAGAGGTGAAGAAAAGTGAAGAAATGTTCATGTGCTTAACCAAAATTGTGATCAGGCATTAGCAGATGCTAATTTATCAATTCAAATCCCTACAAATGTAATTTGATTCTTTCTGTAAGATAGTGTGTCTTCCTTTGGTCAGTTAGCCTTGTTGTAATCGAGTAATGAGCTCTAGGTAGTGTGCTTGAATGCATGTGCATTCCCCATATTTAATTTCTTTAAACTTTTAACAGGGTATATTCTTGTGGACTAATCTCCACCATGGTTTTTCCCCTAACAGGTTTTCCACATAAAAAATATTGGTGTTATGTTTGTTTCTGATGTGTTTATGATTTATGTTTTCATGGTTAATAATCAGATCTAAGAATAAGGTTAATAAGTTGAATAAGTTTTAAATTTTTGGGACAACTAATTCACCCCCCCTCTCAGTTGTCTACCCTTGTGTTGCCAGCAACACATACCCATCATGTTGCAATTTTTTGTCCCATCATGATCCTGCACATACCCATTTATTTTTATTTTTTGTAAGTATGTAGTCCTTATTATAATCTTCCCAAAAAGTATAATTTTAAATAAGTTTAATTTTATTATTATATTTATTTGTTATTTCTTGTGAATGTAGGTTTTTCACCGAAAACCAAGCTCTTTGTTCTACACATGTGGAATTTAATAGCAGATTATCAAAAAAAAATTGAAAAATATTAGTGCACTAGATATTGATTTCCTTGATCCAACAAAAAAAGATTGATTTTTGATACATACAAAAAAATTTATGTTGTATATAGTTTTCCTATTCTAAATTGTAATTGGTTTGACTTTGAAACTTGATTAAGAAAAAAATATTCAATAAGAAACTATGAAACCAAATGAAAGTGGTAGATATCATAGTTACAAATCTAAATTAAAAAAAATTATAATTTTATCCTTCATGGAAAAAAAATTATGTTGTATACGGTGAGCATCACTCCTTAAAAATGGTGTTTATTGAAAAAAAAAAGTTTTCGAAGGAGATGGAAAAATAAGTACAATATAATTCCAATTTTTTTAAAAAATATATATTTAGAATCTACAGAAAAAATGTCATAAATCACTAGTTTCCATCATCTTAAAATTCCTCACGCTTTAGCCAGTATAGGAGCCCAAAAGTGAATATTTAGTTAGAAAAAATCATATTAGTGTCCAGTTTGGCCAAAAATTGTAAACTAGTATTGTGGGATCACCCTAGGAATTATGTCTAAAGCTAGGAGGCAATGGATTGATGGGTTCAAGAGGTCAAACATGAGGTAAGGTAAGTATGTTCTTGTGTATTAGTTGAGTCATGATATTTTGAAGTGTGTTGGGTAAGGGAGTAAATTTCTTTGTGGATCCCCAAATATATAAGGATTACTCTTGTTTATAGTAGCTACTTGGGAATCAACCTATTAGGTAGGTTGGGAGGTATAATTTATTTCAAGGAAACCTTTATTTTTTCTTTTGAAGGGTTGGTATGTGTTTTGGTTTGAAGATTCTGACTTTTTAGAACAAGTAGAGATGGTTTTTACTTCACTAGTACTGATGGAATTCTGATAATATTGAAGGGTGGTGCGTAGGGTTTAGGAAGGAATGAAACTTCAAAATTCCAAGCCTATCTTGAATACTAGGTTGTAAATTTTCTATCAACATTCTTTGAAGGTGAGAGTTGGGAATCTTCACACTAGTTTGGGAGTAAAGCAATTGGTAATGTGAAATAAAATCAATGAATTTTTCACCATTTTTTTGTTTACATCTCATCAAATTAGCTAATGTCTTTTCGAGAACCATGTGGACTTGGAAATGGTTAATGAAGGATTCAAAAAGTTCATTAAATGAACGAATTGAGTTATTCAGTAATGCAAAAAACTAGTCCAAGGTAGTGTCTTTCAAGGATCGAGGAAAAAGCTTAGCTAGTAGTTTGTCCTCAAGGATAAAGTCACTACACAAAGTGGTGAAGGAATTAACATGATTAGTAGGATATCCTTTTCCTCCACATTTCTCAAATATAGGGATCTCTATACCTTGTGGCATTCGGGTTCTTAGTATCTCCAAAGATAATGGGTTACTTTTGAAATAGTATGAAGGTGGGCCATTTTGATTTTGGTTGATGATGGAAATTTTTTTTTGAAGGGATACAATTTGGAAGAGGTGGTGTATGAGAGGGTAATTACTTGTGGTTTGAGATGGAGGTGAATATGGTGGTGGTGTGTATGTATTGGAAGGAAAATTGAATGGATAGCTTATGGGAGGAGATATAAGATTAGATGCCACATAGGTATAAGGAATACTAGTGGAAAATTTCAATGTATTGGTATAGGTGTAATGTATAATAATGCATCCTTTGGACATTTTCACGCTCATTTGGGTCTTTCTTATGGATGTTGGCCTTATTTTTCCTAGATTTAATGTTGTAATGTGGTCAAAATGTTCATATTAGGTCTTGAATTCTTGTAAATCAATAAAAACTTTATAATGTCTTGTAAAAGTGTTGTGAAGTTTTGTAACCCACTTTCATGCTTTTCTAGGACCTTTTTAATATAATTCACCTAAATAACTTCTTATCACTTACCAAGCCTTATTTCAAAGTGTTGTAAATTGTTGTAACAAACTTTCATGCTTTTCTAGGCTTGTCATCAATAATTTAACCCTTTCTTATGTTTAAATGACCCCTTTATACACTTACAAGCCTTACTTAAGTGTTTTTTTGAGAATAATCCATTGAAACACCATTAAATACTATTTAATTCCCAACATCCAATAAAATTTCCCTAGTGGGACCAAGTCACCACTTGGGATGACTTAGTCCCATTTGGCTCAAAAATAAAAATAGTTCAAAATCTTGGCTAGATATTATTCTCTAAACCTTGAGGTCGTCCTGTGATGAGGTATTTTTGGGAAATTAGGTATAATCATGTATAAATATAGGGTTTTCCTCTCATTTTTCATCTCTTTAATCCCCTATTTTCATTCATTCATCCATTGACCTAACCATCCATTCATCAACTCAAGCAAGCTAGGTTTTTTGCATTTTAAGGCATCAAGATAGCTTTCTAAAGCATTCATGGGTAGATCCTTCATCTATTGCTATATAAATCCATGATCTATCATAATGGAAAGGTACTAAATCCTTCATTTCATATTCATGCTTCATCTTATTTCTTCATTTGGTTTAATTACCTAAACGGGGTTTGACCAAGGAAAACCCCTATTCCCTAACATTCAACATCTCTCTTTCCCTTTTTGCATGTTTAAAGATTTAGGTCTTGGAGATCATTAAAGAATAGATTACAAACTTTTTGAAGACATATCCTTGTTGGCTAGGGAAAAATATACACAAAAAGTCATCTACAACCTCAGAAATCAGGGTTTTAGATCTGGATCTTTGGAGGAATAGAAAGTATAGACCGAGGGCTTTTGACTCCACTTTTGGATTTTAAGAAAATCCAAACTGGACTAAGTTTCCAGAAGTGGTGACTTAGTCCATTTTTACATGTTTTTTAGAGCTTTTTGCAGATTCGGATACCCATTTGGCTGAAACAGGCTCCAAAACAGTTTCTCGGATTTGGGACTAAGTCGCCCAAAATGGAAAAAGTTTCCCAATAGGTCAAAATCTTAGAATCAATATAATTTCTAGTCTCCATTCCATATAAAAATTCTAGGTGCACACCTTCCTGTTTCAAAGCTTTTTTTTAGTTTTGCTTGCATTTCTAGGTCATGTAGCATCTTCTTGCATTCAATTAGGGTTTTTCATTCAATTGTGCATCTCATTATCTTTTCCAAATTTACACTTAGTGAAGAACCCTTCTTTTCCTCTTTCCAACCCCTTTAGAAATGTAGAAAATGATTTTGGGTTGCCCACACTTGCTTTGCTCCTTCTAGGGTTTTTCACCTAAAAGGAGAGAGAAATAGGGTCCAAAATGCAATTTTCTACACTCAAAGTTAATGTGAATAAGATGTATTATATCTAATTAAGATGTAATAATGCACTAATCTGAAAATGAAATGATCTAATGATGTAAAACCTAAGAAATGTGAAGTGTTGTAAAACACAGTGTGATATGTATAAATATAAAGAAAATGCAATAAATGACAAAATAAAGATGCAAGATAGAAACTATGCACCTAGAAATTGATGAGGAGTTGACTGGGGATTGCAGAGACATCTAAAATTCTAGATATTTTTATTTTTGAGTCAACTAGGACAATTGCACTAGTCTAGGTGACTCAGTCTCAGATCGGGGAAACTACCCAGAAAGCTGTATTTGCCAAATGCTTGTCTAAAAATGTAAAAATTTCTAAAAAAGTAGTGTAGTGGGACTAGGTTGCCACTATGGGTGACTTATTCCACTTTGTATTTTTTTCAAATCAAAAAGTGGAAACGGAAGCCCATAACTTGCACTCTGCTTTTTTATGGAAATCTAGATCTAAACCTTCAAAAAACCCTACAAAAAAGATGACATTTTGATTTCTAATGGGGGGTTTTCCTTGGTCAAACCCCTAATTGGTATTTAAACTTTATGAAGAACAAAATCTGCATAAAACCCTAGCCTTAAGTGTGCCTAAGACTAAGAAAAGCTAAAATAAGGCAAGATCCTATTCTAATGTGCTAGAATAAGATAAATAAAATGGAACTTGAATGATGCAATACTTCAATGCAAGAAACCCTACAACATTTCAAATGAATTTAAATGACATATAAAATGTAATACAAACATTAATTCTAAATATAGGAAGAAAATCGAAGATGGAATCACTTTGAAAACAAGTCATTAGGTGTGATTTGATGGCTAATTGCATCTCCTCGACCTAGATTTCTCCATGATTCACCACAGGCATCCATGATCAATCCTTTGCAATGTAAGATCTTGAACAAAAAGTGACCTTGGATACCTACAAAAACCCTAGTTTGATGCCCTTAAGCTTCAACTTTACTGTAGAAGTGCTATTGAATCTTCTTGTGTAAGATACTTTTCTCTTGAATTTTGATTTTTGCTTTGAAAAATAACTAGGAGATGTAAAAAATGACCTAAATTGTGTATTTGTAGGCATCAACACCTAATTTTCCTATTATTTAGACCTAAGAGGCCGACATCCATAGAAAAATTAAATTGAATTGGTGAAATTCCCACTCAAAAGTGGAAAATACCCCAAAAGGGACTAAGTCGCCACCTTGGGTGACTTACTCCCACCAAGGATTTTTTTGGTGGGTTTCATGAGATTTCAGTGGTTTGAGTGGTATTTTTAAGGATTTAAGTGGTTTTTGAGTGAAATAGGCCTTAAAGTCCAAAATCATGAGCATTAGGGGCCTATAAATACAATTTTTAAGGGGTGATTGATGCAAGGTGTCTAAAATAGGACCTAATTAGGTCACAGATTGTACTTTCTGCAAAGGAGTACATTTTTTTGTGTCCACAATTAGCCCCCACTTTAGTGGCCATATGGTCCTCTAGGTACATATGTAAGCTAAAGGATTCTAAATAGTACATTTACTTCATAAAAGGACACTCATTCAAAAGATGGGAGAATTGAGCCCCCAATGTAGTTATCTACAAAGTCGTGACATTAGGAACCGCATCTTGAAACACAAATTTGTTAGTTATCCAAAAATCCTTTTGATTAACTTCTAGAAATCAAATTTGAGGGTAGATGTATGCCCCCACTTGATTTAGCTTGCTTTACAAAGGTGGAATCAAGGTAGCAATCTAACCACATCGAACAAGAAGCATCATATCATAGGAAATTTCCAAGTACCATGTGACATAACGATAGACATTTGAGGATGTTGGGTGTAGAATCATGATTCCAACACATCAAATGGTGTAGAAAACAAAGTTCCCTAGCTCCTGTTATGTTGTTTTGAAGAAAAAGTACTTATTTAATTCATAAGATGGAAGAAACCCTAATTTAATGCATAGTAAAAAGAAATGAAAATAAGTTAAAAGAGGTAAAGGAGAGTAATTTTTCACTTACTATTTCATTTTACCTTCTTATAGTTTGACACTGGTGAGTGAGATGAGAAGATGCCCAGTAGAAAGGGATACACACCTGCACATTTGGATATTCTCTAGGACTAGGTGGCACAGGGTGAGTTTAGCATGAGGTGAGTTGATTCTACAACTTTCGCTTTGTGATTTTGAAATGATTTAATGAATTTTTATGCATATCTAGGTTAATTTAGGATCTTGGAAAAAAAGTTCGCAAAGTGTCCCCTTTTTTGTGAAGTGTCTCATTTTTTCACAAATTGTCCCAAAAGGGTTCTAAAGTGTCCAAGGCCCTTAGAAAACCACACTAGATAGAATTTAACACACTTACATGATGAATAATGTAAAAATTGAAGATATTAGATGAGTTTTAGAGAATATTTGTGTAAATTTGATAGGTACCCACCCAAGCACGACAACAATTAGGGGGGAGATAGCTAAGCTTTCTGAGAGATCTAGCTCCAGTACTATCAACAAAGGAGATGGAGCATCCTCAAGCTATGGAAATCTATTGGGAATATCTTTGGTCTCCTATGAGATATTACAACGCCATGCTGATGGCTCTCTGTGAGCATTGGAATGCAAATACGTGCACTTTTCATCTACCTATTGGAGAGATGACGATCACATTGGAGGATGTACATCAGATTCTCGGCATGCCAATTCAAAGAGAGCGAGTACAATTCTGCAAGGATTGCAGCTTCTAGGAGTAGAGGGCTAATTTACAGTATAGTTTAGATGGTCTCTTTCATGATGCATGAGTCAAAGGATGGATTGATTTGTGTATACTATTATATTCATGGTCACTAGTGGTTCAATGGATTATGATGCATACCGTAGCACTAGTTCCCATCCCTGATGACCAAGATGGGAATCTCAAGGGAGGACTAGTCCACTTGATTTGAGGGATGGTAGAGTAGCAGACAGTATATTCCTGGGGTCAATGCATGCTAGAACATTTATATTATGATCTTGGGAGATATTTTTTCTGAGAGGTGGATAGTATGGTGCACTGCACACTTCTATAGTTGTGGTTTCTGGAGCATATTACCTACACTAGACCATTCGGTTATCCATGTGTGATAGCAGTAGGGTATCCTCAAGCTTTCTAATATCCCTTGCAACGACTATGGAAGTATGGTGATTTGCATTTTTGAAGGGTATGATTTGACCAACTAGATGAGAATGAGGTCCTTTAGAGACCTTATTAGCTGACATTGCAATGGCTAGATCATACCAAACAGTTGAGGAGGATTTAGATGGATAGATTTTTGGTTGGTCAGCATGACCATGTAGTATGACCATTCTACTATGATCGGGTCATGTGGTAATTTGGATAGGTACAAACACCACCTCAAGATTGATCCTCTTTCAAGAAATCATTGACATGGAGTGCCCAAAGATCAGGTGATACAATGTGACTCACACTCGAGCATGTAGTTGAGAGTGACTCCAACCATTCTGATCATGACTAGCCACCAGTCTTTGATGTAGATGATGTTGGTGCCACAAGAGAGCATAAGAAGTGGTGGGAAGTGACATGGCTAGCACTAGTATTCTTGATGGAGGAGCCAATGGGAGATGCAGAGCCACTACCAGATGATGGGGATGAGTAGGAGGATAGGGCCGAGGAGACATGCTATAGGCTTGTCAATATATTTATTGATGTGAATGATGATGAGTATGATGAACAAGAAGATCTAGATTATGATGGCCATGAGGGAGAGGAGGAGGAGTAGGAGTATGAGGAGGATGAGGAGGAGTGGTATGAGGAGGATCCACCCCTAAGTGAGAGTGATGGGGGAGTAGCTAAGGACGGACATGAGTGGGGAGATTCCTCTCCCATACATATCAGGAGGTCACAAGTAGTGGTTGTAACAAGCACCGACACTCACAGTTGAGGGGAGGCTAGCATAGCCTCGATGCCCCCTATATAGGATGACATTGAGATTGCTGAGCCAACCGACGATATAGGTGATGATATTTTATTTTATGTATGTGTTTGATTTTTTATGCTTTGTATATATATATATATCATGATGATGTTTACTAATTGTGTAATGTGTCTACCTTGCAGGGGCAACGAGAGACTGGTGGGAGTTCTACCATTAGGATGCTATAGAGATAGTACATGCATCCATCGATGAGGAGGAGATGGACCCTAATTGCATGCCCCACCTTTTGTGGACGAGGAGCCAAAGTCACATAAACCTTTCATGTGGCTATGGACAGCTTATGAGAGCATGACGACACAACTCTAGCAAGTCCAGGCCACAAGACCATTAGCTCAGACTCCAACAAAGGTGGAGATATTACATGTAGAGATAAGACAGCTACAAGAGGAGAGGGATGTGGCACATGGGTGAGTACAAGGTTTAGAGTACAGTTAGAGTTGGTGTATCATGATCACGGTCACACATGACCATCTCACAATGTTCTGGTACCAAATCATGAGCACCAAATCCTGAGGGGTCTAGTTCTCATAGACCTTGGTGATGTATATTATGATGATATGTACATAAAAATTTTGATATATATATTGTTCCGTAGAAAATTACACCCACTTTTGAGTCCCTTCACATTATCCACCTTTCAAAACAACATTTATAGGCCCCTTAGACCCATTAATTTTGATCTAGAGGCCTGTTTTACTTGAGAAATCATATAAAACCTAACAAATAACATTCATATCCCAAAAACCAACCTTCAAACAGCAGTAGTGGGACCCATTCGCCACCTTCGGTGAATGAGTCCCTTCTAGTGAGACCCATTCACCAAGGGTCATGAATGAGTCCCCTTTGAGGGAAAATTCAAATTTAAGTGGGAATCTAATCAATTTAACTTTAATTCCTGATGAATGTCAACCTTTTAGGTCTAATTAATGGTAAAATAAGGTGGTTTTTCTTATAAATACTCATTTTAAGTCATTTCACACATCTTTTTTCTATAATTTCATCTTATCTTTTATCATTTTTCAAGAGAAATTCATAAATTTAAGTCTTCCACAACAAGTTTCATTAGAAAAAGTTGAATTTTTAGGGTAGCAAACTAGGGTTTTTGCAGGTCTTGAAGCTCACTTCTCTTGTCAAGATCCAACATTGAAAAGGATTGATGATGGATTCCTGTGGTGAATCATGAAGAAATATAGGGTGAAGAGGTGCAACTAGCCACCAAATCACACCTAAGGACTTGGTTTCCTATTGATTCTATCTTATATTTTCATTTTATCTTTAGATTAAGGTTTGCATCTTGTTTGTTTATCAGTTGCATGTCATTTTATTCCTATTTTTCATATGTTGTAAGGTTTCTAGGGTTGATATCTTGCATCATATAGATCATTCTTGCATGTCTTATTCTAAAGCATTAGAATAGATTTTTTGTTATGATTTAGACTTTCCTAGTCTTTCACACATCTAAGGCTAGGGTTTAAGCATATTTTTCTCCATTAAAGGTTTAATTACCCAACTAGGGGTTTTACCAAGGAAAACCCCCCATTAGACAAACAATTTTGAGTTGTTTTACAATAATTTTATGAGATCCAAAGTCGGGTTTCCATCAGAAATTGTTGTATAGGTGTTAAGGTGCAGGACTGAAGTTTGAAATTGTAGAAATTTGAAAGTGGACTAATTTGCCATGGATGGAAAATGATTCCCTCCAAAGGTGAAAATTTGAGTCAGATGCAGTTCCAGGTCCTTGATTGTCAAAAAATAGATTCTGTGCAAAAAAGTCCTAATCTAGAACTGATTCGCCCAAGGTGGAGAATGAGTCTCAGTCAGCCCAGATTCAAGTTTCATCATTTTTCAGATTGTTTTCTAGTCATCTACAATTTTCCAAGTGCACACATTCTGGGAAACAACCTTTTCTTCAGATTAGTTTGCATTTTTGTTTATTCTTTCAAGATTTTTCAAACAACGCTGTGTTTTCAAAAAAGGTTTAAATTACATTCATACTTAATCATTTAGATCATTCAATTGCATTTAGTTTACTTCATTTAGCTTAGAAAAAATTGTACATAACATAATTTGAATGAACTAGATTTAATTTTTGGCCCTAACTCTCTCCTTTTAAGTGAAAAACCCTAGAAGAGTAAAAGAAGTCCTAGAGAGCCAAAAAACAACGGTTCATTTTGGTGAACCTGACTTTTGAGCATAACATCATTCTGATTTCTATTTCTATTTGCATCTTAGGTCTTCATTATTTCATCATTTTGCATTGTTTTGCATTTTTAGGTTTCTTAAATATTGCATTAGTGAAAGTGTTCTTTAGCTTCCATCATTTCATTTCATTCAATCATTCTAAATCTCTGCATTTACATTCTATATTTGCATTATACAAATTTGAAATTTTTATAGAAAACACAAAAAAAAAGAAAAATATAAAAAAATTCATATCTTGGGACTCATTTACCACCTAGGGCGAATCAATCCCTTTACAGTTTTGCATCAGTACTTTCAAATTTCAATTTCTTGCATTGCATATTTCTATTTTTTGTCATTTCCTTTCTATTACAGTTCAGTTGTTTCTATTTTTATTAGCATAAATTTCATTTCTTTTCATGGCATTCATGGATAGTTTTAGATCTTTGAAAATTTATTTTTCCATTTTCATTCCTAGTTCTTTTAGATCAGATTCATCGATACATAAGGATGAAAAAACTAAAACATCAAACAATCCCTTCAAACACATGATTGAAATTAGAAACAACCTCTCATCTAAGCCTCTTAGTAGTGATGATGTTGATAAGTTAGATGAAGCCCTTCAAGACTTCCTCTCACTCACTTCATCCTCTAATGCTTGTAATGAGAAACATAAACCCCTTAATGATAAATTTTCCCTCAAACCTTTTGCTTGTGATGACTTTGATTTGTTAGATGAATCCCTCCAAGACTTCATCTTGCATAATCCGTCCACTAAGGTTTGTGGGGACCAACTCACGATACCGAATGTTACAACCTCTAATGCTTCTCTTGAACATCTTAAACTGGTTGATGACAATTTACCCCTCAAACCCTTTAGTCATGATGATTTTCATTTGCTAAATGAGTCTCTTCAAGACTCCATCTCACCCAACTCATCTACTTTGGTTTGTTGTGAGCCCTCTAATATCAAGGACATTAATGTAATTCAACCTAATCTTATCCTTTACCCACCCTCACATCCACTTCACCCCTCTAATTGACCCCGATACATCCTCTACCCTCCTAAAACCAATGTATCATAGCAATCTAGTAGTGATACTATTGCTCATACATATAACACTTGAAACAACCCACAACCGCCACAACCAACCCCACCATCTTTACTTGTACCCAATCCACCTAGTGCTCCTCGTTATATCCCAACCACAAAGGAGTATGATCTTGTTGAACAATTAAATAATACTCCCACCAAGATTTCCCTTTGGGATTTGCTTCAAAACTCACCAAATTATCACATCATTCTTCAAACTTCCCTAAAAAAAATTACAATTCCTCTTGGTACCACTCTGAATGATGTGGCAACTCTCTTTCATAAACAAAATCTTGACATTACCTTTCATCAACATGAGATCCCTCCTTTGTAGTTGCATAAACAACATGATACCTTTATGATAATTGCTTAATTCATTCGTACAGGTATCAAACGCACTCTCATAGATAATGTTTATCCCCTTAATGTGTGTAGTGTGAGTCTCCTTGATCGATTAGATGTTGACAGGTCACAAATAATACATGATTCTATCTCTATTTCAGGATTTGATAATACAACAAAGCAACCACTTGGGATAATTACTTTTCCTATTATGGTTGGGGTGGCTACTTTGTAGACTCCTATCCACATCATGCCTTATGATCTTTCATATAATCTTCTCTTGGGCCGACCTTGGATTCATGAGATGAATTCAATTCCTTCAACCCTTCATCGTATTATAAAATATATTTATAACAAGTGCATCTATCATGTTGAAATCGATCCCAAGCCTTAAAGTTGCTTGTACCTTGAAAATTGGGTTACAAGTCCTTTGAAAAAATTAATTCCAATATCTAATATAGACCCTCTTGAAATTGAGAAAAATAATAAGGAATCAGTATCTAAATTATTTGGAGATGACTAGGCATCCTTCGAATTCACACCCTTGTTTATGGGTGAATATATATTCACACAAAAAAAAATGAAAAACAAGATCAACCCACCATCATGTCCACTCAAAATTCTAAACAATCTTCTCAAACATTTATCTCCTATAATTTGGATGACAATGCAACATACACAACAAATTTTGATGAGATAGATTACCAATCCCTACCTACCCCACATTGAATGGAAAGACTTTATGGAAAAGGCTATAAATTTGTAAAACAATTAGGCTATACTAGAAAAGGGTGTGGAAAACATGAGCAAGGTATTCATTTTCCTATTGAGCCTAATATGCAAGAAACAAAAACTGAATTGGGACATTCGTTTTCTAAAACGACCAAAGCTGCTCAACGACCATCCTTGACCATTAATGCTATAACATGTCACTCACAACACAAACTTACCATTAAACAACTTGATTTACTTGATATAACCTTACCACCTTCATTGACGTATGTCGATAGTGATGATTCTTTGAAACTAATGTTAGGTGTTTATGATACTTCATCCTCACGTACTTACATGAAAAACATTACTCATGACATGAACGCTACCGAGAAAGAAGCAATTGATATCACAAAAAATTTCTCTGAATCTAAAAGTCCTAAATCCAATGAACTCCCTTTAGGAGATATAATTGATGTGCCAATGGACATTAAGGATAAAGATAAAGTTATTAATATTGGAAATTTCCTTGATGATGAGGAACAGAGTATGTGCAGGATCATGATGGGCCAAAAAGTAGCAATATGATGGGTATGTGGCTGACGACTATTTTTTTACCCTAAATTGATGAAACAAAAAGGGTTTTCAAAGGAGATTCTTAGCTTTCCACTGATATAAATTATGCTTTACTTTGAATTTAATAAGTAATTATTATTCATTTTCTATTCAAATTACGACTAAAGTCCTAATTGATAGGCTCATTGAAAAACATATATAGCTTTCAAATGGTATCACATTTTTTCAATCCAAAACATGTGTCACATTCTATGATTTGCATACTATAGGATTAGAAAAAGAAAAATTGAATTTCATGAAGTTTTGACCAAGTTAAGGTGGTCAGACATACGAGTTTTTATATTTTTAAAAAAGTTGTAATAAAAAATTCATAATTAATTATTTACTTGGAAATAAATTATAAAAAAATGCATCACATCGGGGCATGAGTCCTCTACTTATATCTAAAATCTTATAAAAAAATATCATTTTATTGTGGTTAGGGTGGGGAGCAGACACCTACTTTTTTTTTCCTTGAAATTTGAGTACCTTTGCATTGAAATTTCAAATTTTCACCAAATAGATTTTTTTTAAAAAAAACCTAGTAGTTTAGAAACTAAATTCAATTTTCTACAGATTCTATTCTTACATATTTTTGAAATAATATAGATAACTTATTCAAATTTTCACGTCAAGTTGCCTAACTCTATTTTTTCTAAATTTTTTGCCACTTAAGGGCCTATTTTTTCTATGATGATCCTGCACATACCCAACAAGAAGATACTACCACTTTACTTCATGATTTTCCTAAAAAAATTGCTTGGAAATACTCTAATATGCCCAGAATTGACCAAAAAATTGTGATGCGTAACATTGTCCTTGCTGAAAATGCTAAACCTATTCATCAAAAGATCTAAAAAATGCATCCTAACATAGCCTTGTGTGTTAAAGAGGAACTTGAACAACTCCTTGATGCAAGATTTATCAGACCTATTGATTATTTTCCTTGGATCTCAAACATTGTTGTAGTTGCAAAACTTAATAGTCGTATTCAGATGTGCACGGATTTTTGAAACTTGAATAAAGCCTCTTTAAAAGATGATTTTTCACTTCCTAATATTGACATGATTGTGGATTCAACTATTGGACATGCTTTGTTGTCATTCATTGGTGGATTTTTTGTTTATAACCAAATCCTTATTAACCCTCAAGATCAATATAAAACTACCTTCACAACTACTTGGGGAAAATTTTGTTGGGATGTGATGCCCTTGGGTCTAAATAATGTTGGTGCAACTTATCAATATGCAATGAAATTAATATTCCATGATTACATTCACAAAATTTTGGAATATTATGTCAATGATATCCTAGCTAAATCGTTAACACGACAAGACCATGTAAATGTCCTTCGTAAAATCTTTGAATGAATATGACAATACAATATGTGATTGAATCTGAAAAAGTGTGTCTTTGGCATAGATAGTGGTAAACTTTTGGGGTTTTTCATATCTCACAGAGGCATTGAGGTGGACACAGAAAATTGATGCAATTATTAGCATGCCACCTCCTAGGAATATTTCTTAGTTGCACAAGTTACAAGGTTGAATTCAAGCTATCCATCATTTCATTGCATCTTTAGTCGATCGCACATTACCTTTCATGCATCTCCTTAAAAAGGGTATCCCTTTTGATTGGGATGATGATTGTAAATAGGCCTTTGAGAATCTAAAGGAATATCTAGCCACTCCACCTATTTTACAACCTGTTGTTCCACATAGACCGTTTATCTTGTACATTGCCACATTGGCCCATGCTCTTGTAGCATTGTTGGCTCAACATGAAGATCAAGGTAAAGAACACCCTATTTATTACATTAGTTGCACCTTAATTGATTATGAGACAAGCTATTCACCAATTGAAAAAAAATGTTTGGCTCTTGTATTTGCTACTAGTAAGTTGTGACATTATTTACTAACTGTTAAAGTACAATTCATCACAAAATTTGATCTTCTTAAATATCTTTTCAACAAAACAGACCTCTTCGGATGCCTATCTAAGAGGGTGATGTTATTAACTGAGTTTGACCTTAAATTTGTTTCCCAAAAAGCAATGAAAGGTCAAGCCTTAGCCGATCACTTAGCTGACATTCCTTATCCTTTCTCTTTACCTACTCTTGATTCCTTTCCTAATGATCATGTCTTAACCACTAACATTACACCATGGGAGTTATTTTTTGAAGGATCTAAGTGTTGAACAAGTTCTGATGTTGGAGTGGTGTTGATTCTACCAGATGGAAAACCTATTCCTTTATCCTATTGATTAAATTTCCTATGCACAAATAATGCAGCTAAGTATGAGGCACTGATCATAGGTTTACAAGATGCTTTATCTCTAAACGCTAAACATATCAAGATCTTTAGTGATTCACAATTGGTCATCAAACAAATCACTGGTACATATCAAACTAAACATGACAAATTATTAAAATACAAGGATCTTGTAATGAGACTCTTAGAAAAATTTAACTCATTCACCATTGATAACATCCCACGCAAAGATAATCAACATTTAGATGCAATGCGAGTGTAGCTTCTATCATCTCCCCACACGATCCTTCTACAGAATTCTCTTTCGTTATCCATTCCATCATGAAACCCTCAATCGATACTCTATTAGAAGACATTTTGGTGACAACTCAAGATGCTTCGTGTGAATGGTATGATACAATCTATAACTATTTGAAAGACAGTATCATTCCCAAACCTACCACAAAAAATACTCAAAAGTGTTTATGTAAGCTCATGGTTAAATATGTGATCCTTGCAAGCGCATTGTATAGAAGATCTTTTAATGGTCTCCTATTACGATGTCTTAGAGATTCTAAAATCCCTTTACTGCTTGAACAGGCTCATGTTGGTGCCTGTGGGGATCATTTTGGAGGATGTTTGTTAGTGCAAAAACTCACTCATATGGGTTATTATTGGAGACATATGGAGAAGGATTTATTCACCTATGTTAAACGATGTCACAAATGCCAAGAGCATAGAAATTTGATCCACGCTCCTATTGTTGAGCTCCGTGCCAATGTTCCCATTTGGTCATTTTCAGTATGAGGGTTAAATCTTATTGGAAAAATTTCACCACCTTCTTCTGCTAGACATACGTTTATCATAACCACAACAAAATATTTCACAAAATGGGTGGAAGCTATTCCCCTCCATTCTACAACAGTTGAAGCAATTTTTTGTTTCATCTTGGACCACATAATTGCTTGCTTTGGACTCCCTCCACAATTGTTTCCAACAATGGAACCCCGTTTAAGAATAACAATGATTAGACATTTCTTGAAACATTCAATATTCAACATTGCTTTTCTACACCATATTATCCACAATCCAATGGACAAGTTGAAAATACTAATAAGCTTCTTGAAGAAATCCTCAAGAAAATTGTCACCAAGCATCATAAAGATTGGCATATGCAACTATCTTATGTGCTTTGGGCTTATAGAACTAATGTTAGATCATCCACAGGAAATACCCCTTATAACCTTGTTTATGGTACTGATGTGATTATGCCCTTGGAGTTAGAAATTCCTACTTTGCGAGTTGCTCTCTGAGATCTTTTTGACGATGACACTTATTAAGAAAAACATTTACATCAACTTGAGATGCTCGATGAATAGCACATTAATGCTCTCGAACATCTCCAAGCTCACATCAAACAATTACAATGCAAACACAACATTCATGTCATCCCTCGCTCATTTTCTAAGGGAGATTTTATTCTTATTGAAAATCAACAAAATGCTAATGCTAACAGTGAAGATAAAGATAAGTTCAGTCCTAATTGGTTGGGACCTTATATAGTCGATACCTGTTATGGGTTTGGTGCTTATCTCTTAATGCAGCTTGACAGAACACCCCTTAGGGAATCCATTAATTCCACACATTTGCATTGGTATTATCTCTAATCCACTTTCAATAGTATGGTTGGTGTAGCAGTGTGGCTTAAAGTTATTTGATGTTATTCTAAATAACTTTCACATTGCTTCATTCTTGACAACTAATTTTGTGTGTCTTGAACACTAAGGTAATTATTTAAGTTCATTTTATAATTTATTTAGCCCTCATATTATTCACATTCCTATTATGTTAAGTTAGATCCTTATTAGTGTATTTAATTTAGCATATTCTTTTCTCATTATCAATGTTGTATCTATGTTAAAACTGAAATATGTTTTACACTAGATCACATCAATCCTGTTAAATCATGTAGCCATTAATTAATTAATTTTACTATATAATTCATTTAATTAATCACATAGCATTTAACATCCACATAAAGAGACACATCATCATAAAATCACATGCACATGGATATATATATATATATATCAAAGTTTTATATACATCTCAAAATCATATAAAATGTCATAATGGTATGTGAGAGCTAGACCCCTCAGGATCTGGTGCTTGTGATCCAGTCCCTAGACGTTATGAGATGGTCATGTGTGACTGTGATCATGAACTGTTGAGTCTAAGTGCATACTCCAAACCCAATACTCGACCAATGGCTATAATTTTTTCATCTGTCATCTAATCCATCTCCGCTCATGCCTGTTCTAGCTCTGCATGCATTCTCTCTACCTCTACTGAGGTCTACGTTGACTGCAGTGCACTCTCAACTCGATGGAGTCATCTCCTCATGCTCTCATATGTTTCTTGTAACCTTGTGAAAGGTCTAAGTGACTCTAGCTCTTCCTCCACAATCAGTGGGGGCACATAGTCAGGATCCATCTCCTCCTCATCAATGGATGCAAGCACTATCTCTGTGGCAGCCTAACGATAGAAATCTCTCTAGTCTCTCATCGCTCCTACAAGATAGAAAATGTACACAATCAGTAACACATCATCATGATATCTATATATGAAAATAAAGCATAAATCACTAAACGACATGCATAAAATCAAATATCATCACCTATGTCTCCAAATGCATGAGGAATGTCCACCTCCTCATCTCTGGGGGTCATTGAGGATGTGCTAGCCTCTCTCTAACTCTAAGTACTAATGTTTGTTGTAGCTACTACCCACGATCTATCCCTATAAGTATGTGAGGACTCTCCATGCTTTTACTGATCCTTAATAGCTACCTCATCACCTTCACTCAGGGGTGGATCCTCCTCATCATCCTCTCCTCCATCCTAGTCCTCATAATCAGGATTGGCCTCAAACTGGTACTCATCATCAATAACATCTATAAAAATTTATGTTATCCTATACCATACCTCCTCTACTGTATCCTCTGGCTCATCATCCTCATATGTTGCTAGCTCTTCATCACCTATAGGGAAATCCATGGGAACATAGGAGTTGTTCATGCATATGACCACCACTCCTTGTGCTCATCTATGTTGTTGATATCATCAGCGTCGGATGTTGGTGGTTGGTTGTGATCTAAATCATTAGAATCACTCTCACGTACATGATCTATAATTATCCAAATAGTATGACCTGGCCTTCAAGAACTCTACACTGATTGTCTAATGAAGGGGCATGCCCTCGGTGGTGTCTGCACCTATCCAAATTGTCGCATGACTTTCCTATAATAGAATAGTCATACAACGTAGTCATGTCTCCCCACTAGATATCTATCCATCTATATCCTCTGTAACTGTCTGGAGGGGTTTGGCCATTGTAAAGTGAGTAGATAAGGTTTCTAAAGGATCTCATCCTCCTCCAGCTGATTGAACCTCACCCTCCAAAAGTGTAAATCCACATACTACCATAGGCATCGCAAAGGATAGATGAATGCTCATGGATAGCTCGCAGCTATAGTACAAGGGTATCCAATAGGCCTAGTACATGTGATATGCTCAAGGCACCACACCTATAGAAGCATACAATGGACCATACTATCGATGTCTCAAAATAAAAATTGACCAAGATCATAATACAAGTGTGCTAGAATGCAGCGGACCCAAGCATAAAATATTCTCCACTCATACATCCCTCATATCAAGTGTACTAGTCCCCCATCCAAATGTTTCACCCGTCCAGATGGATTGAGAACTAGTACCACTATATGCATCATAATTTTTCTAACCATAGGATCTCCCGAATATAGTAGCATAAGAAGCTCGATTCATGCTCTAACCCTCTCATCATGTATCGGACCACCTAGACAATACTGTGTATCTCTCTTCTTCTCCTAGAATGAACAATCCCCCTAGAAATATACTCGGTCTCCTTGAATATGAACTTACAGAATGTGGTGTATGTCCTCAAGAGTGATTTTCATTTCCCCAGTGGGAAGATGAAAGGCATAGGTATCTGCATCCCACTACTCACATAGAGCCATAAGCATGGCATCATGGTATCTGATAGCTGGCATAAGATATTCCTAATAGATACCCACTGACTATAAATATTCTACCTCTGCCACTGATAGCAGTAGCACATGATCTCTCAAAAATGTGAGTTGTCTTCCCTCTAGCTGTTATTGCAACTAGGCAGGGACCTATCAAAATCATCACAAAATGCTCTAAATTTTATCTAATATCTTCAATTCTCCCATTATTCATCAAGAAAGTGTGCTAAATTCAATCTAGTGTTCTTTTATAATGTCCTTAGACACTTTAGAACCCTTTTTGGACATTTCGCAAAGCAACAAGGACACTTCATGAAAAAATGGGACACTTCACAAAGAAACGGGACACTTTGTGAAAAAAATGGGACACTTTGTGAATTTTTTTCCAAGAACCCTAAATTAGCCTATCCATGAATAAAAATCATTAAAATATTATAAAATTATAGGGTGAAAGTTGCAAAATCAACTCACCTCATGATATAGCTCACTGTGTGCCACCTCCTCACGAAGGTGTGTAATCTTGTTTGCTCGACATATTCTTCTCTCGTGCATCACTTTCAAGCTACATGAAGGTAAAATGAATAGTAAGTGACGAGTTACTTTCTTCTCCTTCTTTTAATCACTTTTCATCTCTTTTTACTTTACATGTATGGTTATCATCTTTTCAAGAACACATAACATAGATATTATTCAAATTAACATAACGGGAGCTAGAGTAATCTATTTTTAATGTCGCTTGATGTGTTGGAATCATGATTCTACACCCGACATCATCCTTCATCTATTTTTATGTGGCATGGTACATGGAAGTTCCCAATAGTATGATGTTTCTTATTTGACGTGGCTAGATTGCTACCTTGATTCCACCTTCGTAAAGCAAGTGAAATCAAGGGAGGGCATACATCTACCCTCAAATTCGATTCCTAAGAGTTAGATAAAAGGATTTTTGAGCAATTAACAAATTTTTCTAGCAAGATGTAGTTCCTAATGTTATGGTTATGCAGATAACTACATTGGGGACTTTGTTCTCCCATTTTTTGAATGAGTATCCTTTTATGTAATAAGGTGCATCATTTAGAGTCCTTTAGCCTACATATGCACATAGAGTCATATGGGAACTAAATTGGGGGCTAAATGTGCCATAGAAAATTGGACCCACTTTTGAGTCCCTTTACATCATTCACCTTTCAAACCAACATTTATAGGCCCCTTAAACCCATTAATTTTGATCTAGAGGCCCGTTTTACTTGAGAAATCACATAAAACCTGAAAAATAGCATTCATATCCCAAAAGCCCACATTCAAATAACAGTAGTGGGACCCACTCACCACCTTGGGTGAATGAGTCCCCTCTAGTGGGACCCATTCGCCAACAGTGGCAAATGAGTCCCCTTTGAGGGAAAATTCAAATTTAAGTGGGAATCTAATCAATTTAACTTTATTTTTTGGTGAATGTTGGCCTATTAGGTCTAATTAATGGGAAAATAAGGTGTTTTTGCTTATAAATACTCATTTTAGGTCATTTCACACATCTTTTTTTATCATTTCTTCTTATATTTTATCATTTTTCAAGAGAAATTCATAAAGTTAAGTCTTCCACAACAAGTTTCATTAGCAAAAGTTGAAGTTTTAGGGCAGGAAACTAGGGCTTTTGTAGGTCTTGAAGCTCACTTCTCTTGTCAAGATCCAACATTGCAAAGAATTGATGATGGATGCCTATGGTGAATCATGAAGAAATCTAGGGTGAAGAGGTGCAACTAGCCACCAAGTCACACCTAAGGACTTGGTTTCCTATTGATTCCATCTTCCATTTTCATTCTATCTTTAGATTAAGGTTTTCATCTTGTTTGCTTATCATTTGCATGTCTTTTTATTCCTATTTTTCATATGTTGTAAGGTTTCTAGGGTTGAGATCTTGCATCATATAGATCATTCTTGCATGTCTTATTCTACAGCAAAAGAATAGGATTTTTCTTATGATTCAAACTTTCCTAGTCTTTAACACATCTAAGGCTAGGGTTTAAGTAGATTTTTCTCCATTCAAGGTTTAATTACCCAACTAGGGATTTGACCAAGGAAAACCCCCCATTAGACAAACAATTTTGAGTTGTTTGCATGAATTTTTTGAGATCCAAAGTTGGGTTTCCATCAAAAATTGTTGTATAGGTGTCAAGGTGTAGGACTGAAGTTTGAAATTGCAAAAATTTGAAAGTGCACTGATTCACCATGCATGGTGATGATTCCCTCTTGAGGTGAAAATTTGAGTCAAATGCAGTTCCAAGTCCCTGACTGTCAGAAAAATAGATTTTGTGCAAAAAAGTCTTGATCAGGGACTAATTCGCCCAAGGTGGTGAATGAGTCTTAGTCATTCTAGATTCAAGTTTCATTAGTTTTCCATATTTTTTTCTAGTCATCTATAGTTTTCTAAGTGCACACATTCTAGGAAATATCCTTTTGTTTAGATCAGTTTACATTTTTGTTCATTCTTTCAAGCTTTTTGTAAACAACATTGTGTTTTCAAACAAGGTATAAATATTAGTCTTGCATTCATATTTAATCATTTAGATCATTCAATTTCATTTATTTTACTTCATTTAGCTTATACAACATTGCACATAACATAATTTGAATGAACTAGTTTGCATTTTTGGCCCTACCTCTCTCCTTTTAGGTGAAAAACCCTAGAAGAGTTAGAGAAGTCCTAGAAAGCCAAAAATCAATGGTTCATATATATGAGCACTTTATGTTTTATGATTTATCTAAATTTGTTGTAAATGTTAAATGGAAATGTGATTAATTAAAGAACATGTGCAAGATTACTTTAATTAATGTCTTCATGATTTATCTGAATGTATGTGAACTAAATAAAACATATTGTAGTTTCATTTTAGATAAAACATGATAATTGAATATGTTATGCTAAATTAAATATAACTTATCATAGCACATATGATGGATTTAAATAGCATGAAACCTAAAGTGATTATAAATAAACACTTCGGTGTTCAAGACAGACGTGCAGGTTATTTTTCAAGAACAAAGCAATATGAAAGTATATAGAATAAGGCCCCATAACTTTAACAATACTGCTTTTTAGTTCATACTATTCAAAATGGATTAGACAAAATACTGACACAAATGTGCAACATTGATACGTTCCTTAAGGGGTGTTCCATCAAGTTCGGTTAACTTGTATGCACCAATCCCAAAGGTTGCATCAATGATATAAGGTCCTAACCAATTAGAACTGAATTTTCCACATTCATTTGGGTCGGCATTAATGTTTCACCGATTAGCAGATAGAACTAATTCACCCTTTCGGAAGGATCGAGGGATAACATTAAGGTTATAATGATTATGTTTACATTTGTAATAAGCTTGAAGATGTTCAAGAGTGTTAATACGTTGTTCATCAAGCATCTCTAGCTAATGTAATTGTTGTTTTTGATAATGCATATCATCAACAATTCCTTAAAGAGCCACTCTTAATGTAGGGATTTCTAATTCTAAGGGCATGATTGCTTCACTACCATGGACCAAAGAATAAGTTGTGGTCCCTATGGAAGATCGAACACTTGTATGATAAGCCCAAAGTGCATAATTTAATTGTGTACCAATCCCTATGATTCTTATTAATAGTTTTCTTCAATATTTGTTCAAGAACTCTATTAGTTGATTCAACTTGGCCATTAGATTGTGGATAATAAGGTGTTGAAAAATTATGTGGAATATTAAAGGTCTCTAAAAATTTCTTCACATCATTATTCTTAAATTGTGTGCCATTATCAGAAACTAATACAAAAGGAAGTCCAAAGTGAGCAATAATGTTTTCCAGAATGAAAAGACATCACTTCATTTGTTCTAGATCAAAGAGGAATGGCCTCTACCCATTTTGTGAAATAATTAGTAGCAACAATGATAAACATATGTCCAGTGGAAGGAGGTGAAATTTTTCCTATAATGTCCAATCCCCAAACCACAAAGGGCCATATCAGAAGTTGAGTTTGAATTTCACTAGCAGAAGCATGATGCAAATTGGTATGTTCTTGACACTTATGAAATTTATGGATATAATCAAATAAATCATGTTCCATTTGGTTCCAATAATACCATATACAAATAAGTTTTTGAACTAATGTTTTTCCTCCAAAATGTCCTCCACAAGCACCTTCAAGAGCTTGGTGAAGTGCGAGAGGGATTTCAAAGTTGTTCAAACATCGCAGTAACAGACCATTAAATGACCTTTGATATAGCACATCTGTGAGGATGACATATTTAGATACAACCTTACGTAAATGAGCATAGAGGTTTTTAGTTGTTGGTTTGGGAAAGGTACTGCTTTTCAAATAGTTGAATATGGCATCATACCATTCACTCAATTTTGTGTCATCTATTGTTAGAACTTCTTCAGTCTTGTTGTTAGTCAAAGGCTTCACAATAGGGTGAATTGTGAATGTGAAATATTTTGAAGGATCTTGTGGAGAAATAAGGGAAGCAACACTTTCCATTGCATCCGCAAGCCAATTATCTTTTCATGGGATATTATCAATGGTAAATGTTTGAAACTTCGCTAATAGATGCATGATAAGATCTTTGTACTTGGATAATCTATCATGTTTAGCTTGATATGTTCCATTAATTTTTTTAACGACTAATTGTGAGTCACCAAATATCTTAATATCTTTGACACCCATAATTAAAGTGGCACACAACCCAACAATTAACACCTCATATTCAACTATGTTATTCGTACATAGGAAATTGAGTTGATACGACAAGGGAATAGGATTTCCTTCAAGAAGAACTAAGATTACTCCAGCACTAGAGCATGTTCTACACTTGGATCCATCAAAGTATAGTTCCCATGTAGAAACACTTGTTGTCAACACACTATCATCAGGAAAATAATCATTACCTGGTAACTTAAGAGGTGAAGGAGCATCAGCTAAATTGTCGGTCAATGCTTGTCCTTTAAGTGCTTTTTACAAAACAACTTAAGGTCAAACTTAGTCAACAACATAACCCATTTAGCTAAACATCCTGATAAGTCTGTCTTGTGAAAAATATTTTCGAGAGGATCAAATTTTCTCATGATTTGTATTTCAACATTTAGTAAATAATGTCACAATTTGCTAGTAGCGAATATAAGGGCTAAACATTATTTTTCAATTAGGGAGTATTGGGTCTCATAATCGATTAGAGTTCGACTAATGTAATAAATAGGATGTTCTTTTCCATTATCATCTTTTTGAGCTAACAATGCTGCAAGAGCATGGGAAAATGTGTCAATGTAAAGAATGAATGGTTTGTTTGGCATGGCAGGTTGTAAAACATGTGGAGTTGCAAGGGGTATGTGCAAGATCATCATGGAAAAAATAGGCCCTTAAGTGGCAAAAAATTTAGAAAATAAGAGTTAGGAAACTTGACATAAAAATTTGAATAAGTTATCTATATTATTTCAAAAATATGTAAGAATAGAATCTATAGAAAATTGAATGTAGTTTCTAAACTACTAGGTTAATTATTATTTTTTTTAAATCTATTTGGTGAAAATTTAAAATTTCAATGCAGAGAACTTAAAATTCAGGAAAAATAAGTAGGTGTCCTGGTCCGACCATAACCATAATAAAATGATATTTTTTATAAGATTTTAGATATAAGTAGAGGACTCATGTCCCATGTGATGCATATTTTTTGTAATTTTTCCAAGTAAATAATTAATTATGAATTTTTATTGCAACTTTTAAAAATATAAAACTTGTATGTCTGACCACCTTAACTTGGTCAAAAATTCATGAAATTCAATTTTTTAATCCTATAGTATGTGAAGCATAGAATGTGACACATGTTTTAGATTCAAAAAATGTGATACTATTTGAAAGCTATAGATGTTTTTCAATCAGCCTATTAATCAGGACTTTAGTCGTAATTCAAATAGAAAATGAATAATAATTATTTATTAAATTCAAAGTAAATATAATTTATATTGGTGGAAAGCTAAGAATCTCCTTTAAAACCCTTTTTGTTTCATTAGTTTTGGGTAAAAAAAAGTTGTCAACCATATACCCTACACATACCCATCATATCACCACTTTTTGGCCCATCATGATCTTGTACATACCCCAAGGTATTCCTTCAAACTCTCAAAGGCTTCTTTACAATTCTCATTCCAATCAAAAGGTACATCCTTCTTGAGGAGATGTGTGAAAGGTAACATTCTATCAACTAGAGAAGCTACAAAATGATGGATGGCTTGAATTCGTCCTTGTAATGTGTGTAATTGAGAGATGTTCCTAGGAGGTGGCATGTTCACAATAGCATCAATTTTCTTTGTATCCACCTCAATGCCTCTATGAGATATGATAAACCCTAAAAAAATTCCACTATCTACTCCAAAGACACACTTTTTCATATTTAGTCACACATATTTATGCATTCGTTCAAAAATTTGGCGAAGGACATTCACATTCTCTTGTCATGTTAAGGACTTGGCAAGGATGTCATCAACATAATCTTCCAATATTTTATGTATGTAATCATGAAATATCAATTTCATTTCTCTTTGATAGGTTGCACCTACATTCTTTAGTTTGAAAGGCATCATAACCCAACAAAACTTTCCCCAAATAGTTGTGAATCTTGTCTTGTATTGATCTTGTGGGTAAATGAAGATTTGATTATAACCAGAAAATTCATCCATGAATGATAGCAAAGCATGTCCAACAATTGAATCCATGATCATGTCAATATTAGGAACTGGAAAATCATCTTTTAAAGAAGCTTTATTCAAATCACATAAATTCATACATATCCTAATACGATTACCAGGTTTAGAAAATGCAATAATATTTGAGATCCAAGGACAATAATCAATAGGGCAAATGAAACTTGCGTTAAGCATTTTTTCAAGTTCTCCTTTAACATGCAAGGATATCTTATGATTCATTTTTTGTATCTTTTTTTTAACGGGCTTAGCATTGTTTGCAAGAACAAAGTTGTGTCATAATTTTTGGGTCAATTCCTATCATGTCTGAATATTTCCAAGTAAAGATTTTAGGAAAATCATGGAGCAATATTGTAGTTTCCTCTTGTTCTTCATCATCAAGACACTTCCTAATCTTAATGACTTTTTCTTTATTATCAATGTCCATTGGTATATCAATTGTATCTCCTAGGGGAGGAGCATTTGATTTAGGAGACTCGGAAGCATATGGTTCAATGGTTTTCTCATGATTATCAGTATTGTGGGGCTTGGAACTTATCATAGTGCATGTAACATTTCTTTTGGAAGAAGATGGTTTATCAATAGCTCCTAACATCTTTTTCAAGGCTTTGTCACTTTCAACATACTCCCAAGATCGTGGGGAATTCATATCAAGAAATTCAAGATGTTTTAATGTAAGTGTGGTTCTTGGTTTACATGTGATGGTGTTGATGTTCAATGAGGGTCGTTGAGTTGCTTTTGTTGTCTTAGAAAAGGAATATCCTAAACCAGTCTTTGTTTCTTGTGTGTTACATTCAATAGGGACATGAATGCCTTGTTCATGTTTTCCACATCCTTTACCATTGTTTCCCAATTGTTTCATAAGCTCGTAACCACATCCATAAAGTCTTTCCATTTCCTTGGGACTGGGGGGTTGTTGATAATCTATCTCACCAAAATTCATTGTGTAAGTTGTGTTTTCTTCCAAAGGAGATGAGATAGCGGTGGGAGAAGATTCTTCTAAATTCTAAGTTGACATAACTATTGGTTGTTTTTGTTGCTCATCTTCTTGTGGGGTAATTATGTATTCATCCATAAAGGAAGGGGTAAATTCCAATGTTCCCCAATCATCATCTAATAATTTAGACATAGATTCTTCGTCATGTTTATTGGTTTCAAGAGGGTCAATATGAGATGTTGGAATTAAAGTATTTAGAGGACTTGTTGTTCCTTTTTCAAGTTACAAACAACTCTCAGGCTTGGGGTCTATCTCAACTTGATATAATTAATTTTTATAGACATATTTCATTATGCAATGAAGACTTGAAGGTACCGCATGCATCTAATGAATCCATGGCCTTCCCAAGAGAAGATTATATGTGAGATCATAGGGCATGACATGAATAGGAGTTTGCAAGGTGACTACTATGATGGTTATATGTAAAGTGATTATAATGAGTCGTTATTTTTTTGTGTTGTCAAATCCTCTAATAGATAATAATCAGGTTTGATTTGTGATTTATCCACATGTAAACGATCTAAGAGTTTTACACTGCACACATTGAGGGAAAAGCCATTGTCAATGAGGGTTCACTTAATTCTTATTGTATTATATTGGGAAATTATCATAAATGCATCATTGTGTTTCCTTATTTCTAACAGAGGGAGCTCATGTTGATGAGAGGTAATGTCTACATTAACTATATTCATTCCTTTTAGAAGAGATGCCACATCAATTGTGTTTGTACCAGGAGGAACCTCTATTTTTGCAAAATTGTTTGGAGCATTGAATGATAATTAGGTGAATTTTGAAGAAGATCCCAAAGGGATATTTTGGCAAGGGTGCTCTTAAGTTGCTCAACAAGATCATACTCTCATAAAAAAGGAGCACTAGGCAGTGTGGTATTGGGTAAAGGTAAAGAGTTTGGTGTTGGTTGTGGTGGGTGAGGTTTATTTTGAGTGTAATGTGTGTGTGAAAAAACATCATGTTGTGGTGGATAAAGGGTAAACTTAGGTTTAGGTGGAGGTTGAGGTTGATGTGAAGGTGGGTAAAGGACAGATTGAGGTTGGATAACGTTGACATCTTTCATTTTTAATTGCTAAAAACAAACCTTAGTGGATGTCTTGTTGAAGATGAAGTCCTCAAGGGCTTCATCTAACATACCAAAGTCATCACTACAAAAAGGTTTGGGAGATAAGTTGTCATGAATTGGTTTAGGTTTGTCATCACAATCCTTAGTGGATGAACTTAGTGAGAGGAAACCTTGTAAGGTTTCATCTAACCTATCCAATTCATCACTACTAAGAGGTTTGGATGATATGGTTGTCCTCAAGTTAAGCATTTTTTTTATTGGTCTAGTTGGTTTTGTGAAGTTTTTGTATTTTTTTTTCTAATGAAACTAATCTAAATGAGCTAGGAACTAATGCTAAAAAATGAACATTGTAAAAATCTAATGCTATCTATGATTGCCATTAAAAGGAATAATACTAATGCCAATATTTGAAGGAAAATAGGAAATAACTATATAGAAACAGAGTAATGAATGAAGCTAATAGTAATTACAGAAATAGGAAATAGAATACAAAAAGAAAAAATGCAAAACTTGCACTAGGACTAAGTTGCCTAAGGTGGCGAATTAGTCCTAGTAGGGTAATTTCTTGAGTTTTTTTAAATTTCTTGAGGGATATGAATGTGTCTTGGATAGTACCATGCAAATCTATAATTTAAATGCAAAATTTCACTATTATGCAATTAAATGGAATGCAATAATACAAGCTAAAACATGAGCTTTTCACTAGTTCAGTTTTGAGAACCCTGGGATGCAACTTAAACAATGCAATACCTAATGTAATGCAAATGAAACCTAGGATGCACTTAAAATCATAAGTAAATATGTTCAACACTCAGGTTCACCAAAATGTGGACACTGATTTTGGGTTTCCCACACTTGCTTTGCTTCTTCTAGGGTTTTCACCTAAAAGGAGAGAGAAATGGGGTCCAAAATGCAATTTTCTACACTCAAATTTAATGTGAATAAGATGTATTATATCTAATTAAGATGTACTAATGCACTAATCTGAAAATGAAATGATCTAATGATGTAAAACCTAAGAAATGTGAAGTGTTGGAAAACACAATGTGATATGCAAAAAGATAAAAACAAATGCAATAAATGACAAAATAAAGATGCAAGACAGAAACTATGCACTTGGAAATTGATAAGGAACTGACTAGGGATTGGAGAGACCTCTGAAATTCTAGAAATTTTAATTTTTGAGTCAACTGGGACACTTACACTAGGCTGGGCGACTTAGTCCCAGATCGGGGAAATTGCCCAAAAAGCTATTTCTACCAAATGGGTGTTTGAAAATGTAAAAATTTCTAAAAATTAGTGCAGTGGGACTAAGTCACCACTATGGTTGACTTAGTCCACTTTGGATTTTTTGCAAATCTGAAAGTGGAAACGTTAGCCCACAACCTGCACTCTGCTTTTTGACAGAAATATGAATTTGAACCTTCAAAAAACCCTACAAAACAGAAGATATTTTGATTTCTAATGGGGGGTTTGCCTTGTTCAAACCCCTAGTTGGTATTTAAACTTTATGAAGAACAAAATCTACATAAAACCCTAGCCTTAAGTGTTTCTAAGACTAAGAAAAGCTAAAATAAGGCAAGATCCTATTCTAATGTGCTAGAATAAGATAAATAAAATGGCACTTGAATGATGCAATATTTCAATGCAAGAAACCCTACAACATTTCAAATGAATGTAAATGACATGTAAAATGTAATGCAAACCTTAAGTTTGAATATAGGAAGAAAATTGAAGATGGAATCACTTTGAAAACAAGTCATTAGGTGTGATTTTATGGCTACTTGCATCTCCTCAAGCTAGATTTCTTCATGATTCACCATAGGCATCCATGATCAATCCTTTACAATGTGAGTTCTTGAACAAAAAGTGAGCTTGGAGACTTGCAAAAACCCTAGTTTTTTTTCCCTTAAGCTTCAACTTTGTTGTAGAAGTGTTATTGAATCTTCTTGTGAAAGACACTTTTCTCTTGACTTTTGATTTTTGCTTTGAAAAATGACTAGGAGATGTGAAAAATGACCTAAATTGTGTATTTATAGGCATCAACACCTAATTTTCCCATTATTTAGACCTAAGAGGCCAACATCCACTGAAAAATTAAATTGAATTGGTGAAATTCCCACTCAAAAGTGAAAAATACCCCAAAAGGGACTAAGTCACCACCTTGGGCGACTTAGTCCCATTGGGGATTGTTTTGGTGGGTTTCATGAAATTTGAGTGGTTTGAGTGGTATTTGTTAGGATTTAAGTGTTTTGTGAGTGAAATTGGCATTAAAGTCCAAAATCATGAGCATTAGGGGCCTATAAATGCAAATTTTTAAGGGGTGATTGATGCAAGGTGTCTAAAATAGGACCTAATTAGGTCACAAATTGTACTTTAGATAAAGGAGTATTTTTTTTGAGCCCAAAAGAACATTCCCTTTGACATATTTCAATCTCCACTGCATTGAAGTCTCAAGGGATTATTCCCTAATGAGCCTTAGATCTTTATCCCTCTTCCTTTAGGTGCAAAACCCTAGAGGTGCAACAGGGATAATAAAAATATTTGGTTCATTTTGGTGAAACTGACTTTTGAATACCTTCTTTTCTAGTTTTGGAGTCCATCATCATCCTAGAATTAGCTTGCATTAACTTTGCATTAGGGTTTGCATTGATTAATTTGCATTCTAGGGTTTCAAATTTTGCATTAGTGAAAGTGTATATAGGTTGCATTTTTGGCATCCCAAATCATTCAAAATTTCTAGAATTCTGCATTTGCATCTTAGGTTTGCGTCATACAACATTGAAAACATAAAAATCAATCAAAAACATCAGAAATTTTTGAAACAAATCACTCTCAAGAGTAACTTGCCACCTAGGGAGACTTAGTCCCTTTTCACCCCCGAAACTATCATTTACAGAACTGAAAACCCTATTTTTTAGCTTATGTCTGCTACCTTTACCTATCTGTATCAGTTGGTTGAGTTTCTGTAATATTCATTTCATTAAATCTAGCTTAATTTGGCTCATTTCATGCATTGCTTAATTTCAATTTTGTATCTACAATCTTTCATTTTCAAATCATTGCATTATCTTGCTTGAAAACTAAAAATTGCATTCTCACATTACATTTTAAGTTTGCATAAATTACTTTCTTGAAATGTTAGTTTCAATCTTCTCCAAGTTTGCAAAGAAAAAGTTAGTAAATGGGTGATCCAACAATACAGGTTTACAATTTTTGGCCAAACTAGACACTAAACTGATTTTGTCTAACTAAATCTTCACTCTTGGGCACCTATAGTGGCTAAATTGTGAGGAACTTGAAGATGCAAACTAGTGACTTGTGACATTTTTTCTATATATTCTAAATATATTTTTTTCAAAATTTTTGGAATCATATTGCACTTCTTTTTCCATCTCCTTTGAAAACTAGATTTTTTCAGTAAACACCATTTTTAAGGAGTGACGATCACCGTATAACACATAACTTTTTTTCCATGAAGAATAAAATTCCTTTTTTTTTTTAATTTAGATTTGTAACTATGATATCTAGTGCTTCCAATTGGTTTCATAGTGTTTTATTGAATATTTTTTCCTTAATCAAGTTTTGAAGTCAAACCAATTACAATTTAGACATAAGCGAACTATATAACAAATTTTTTTGTATGTATCGAAATTCAATTTTTTTTTGTTGGATCAAGGACTTCAATATCTGGTGCACTCATATTTTTCAAAAAAAAAATTGATAATCTTCTATTTTTCCACATGTGCAAAACAAAGAGCTTGATTTTCGGTGAAAAATCTACATTCACAAGAAATAAAAAGTAAAAATAATAATAAAATTAAAATTATTTAAAATTATACTTTTTGGGAAGCTTATAATAAGGATTACAGACTTACAAAAAATCAATTTTAAATAAATTCATTTGATTCCCCAAAAGGTAAATCAAAAGAGGTTTTTTCATCAACAGTTTGATAGGTGTAAAGGAGACTTTGTTATAGCTATGGGTTAAAACTAGTGGGGTTCTATCTAAGGGGGTTTGATCTAAGGTAGTTTGATCAAACCCTATTCAATTGGAATGCTTTAAATGGAACTTACTAAGGCTTAAATCATTATATTTTCTAAAAATATGTTATTTCAACAAAAATCAGAATCTCCCAGAAAATGTAAACCAGCTTTGTGGGATCACCCAAATAAATATGCTAGTCATTCATTCAATGCATTCCTAGTTATGAGAGTCTCTTAGTGCACGAAAGCAAAAATTCTAATACTTGCATTAAACTTACCCCCTCCTATTGTTGGAACTTTAAATTTTTGCTCTGTGTGTTCCATTTTTGCCCTGCCTAGTGTCAACTGGTCTTCCTTGGTGTTTGGAAAATCCTAGGGTTGGG
The DNA here is from genome assembly GCA_007258455.2 of Sequoia sempervirens. Classification (NCBI taxonomy): domain Eukaryota; kingdom Viridiplantae; phylum Streptophyta; class Pinopsida; order Cupressales; family Cupressaceae; genus Sequoia; species Sequoia sempervirens. Next base: position 133,534,484 of record VDFB02000003.1, read on the forward strand.
GTTTTAACTTTCTTTTCATGTAAAACCCTAGTGTTTTTTTTCTGCCCTAGTTGAGGTTTTATTTGTACGTTACCTTTTTGAAGGGACTTAAAACAACTTGTGCCTCATCATTTCGTCTGACTTTGGTCCCTTTGATTTTAATTTTTGCAGCCTCTGCAAGTTTTATTTTTTCCTAAGTCTAGGTTAGCCTCATACTGAATTGTTTTAAAACAACTTATGTTGTTTACCATCGGCCTAGTAATGTCCCCTTTCCCTTTCATGAATGTTTTATTTTGTAGAGGGATGAATTTCGTGCTACCGTCGATCATCACTTTCAAATATCAACGGTTTCCCGCCATCCCATGATCAGGAATTGAAGGATTGTGATATCGCGGGTGGGTGCCACATGTCCCCTCTAGGGGATGAGGTTCGCGTGACCATTGATCAACTACCTTTTTGATCAAACAACTTTCCCGCTATTTTGTAATCGGAAGGTGCTCACTTTTTATCTATCGTGAAGCAGTGAGATGTTGCCACATGTACAAGGTGGGGCCCGTGGAAATTTTGAGCAATGTATTTTAAATTTTTCATTGCTTCCATAGCAAAACATTTAAAATAATATATTTGATAAGGCCGTGGAAATTCATTAAATGTGCAAGGATGGAGAAATTAGGGCAACAGGTCAAGTCAAAGAGGATCTACGGTGGAGATTAGAAGTTGAGTCCGACCGCATCCTAGTCATTCCTCGCCATCCCGTGATCCAAAACTGCAAGGTCGCGATATCACGGGCGGGCGCCACATGGCTCTTCCTTGGTGGGGCTGATGGAGATATGTTTCTATGCTGTCGATTGATTTTTATCGGACATCAACGGTTACTTGCCATCCCGTGATCCAAAATTACAGGATGGCAATATCGCTGGCAACTGCCACATGTCCCATCTGATGAAGCTGAAGAAATAAAAGGGTAGGTTATTAAAGTGCTCTTAAGGTGCACATGCTTTAAATCGATGGAGATGTTTTAATCTTGGCAGAAAAGCTGCTCGATAGTTATGGATAAGGCTGCCCACTGTGTTGAAGGAAAGAGATCGCTGATGATTAAGATCAATGGTCTCTCGCCATCATGCGATCAGAAATTATAGGATTGCGATATTGTGGGCGACTGCCACATGGATTTCCTTCATGGCGTAGGGTGTCATGGGCCCTTGTCTGCCACACTCGTGATTGTCTCAGCTAGTTTTGAAGGTGGTCATTTGATGGTTTGATTCAACTAAAGGATCAATAGCTGGAATTTAAAGTTTGAGTCAAAGTATGGTTGGAGTCGTTTGTGTAGTGCGCGGGTGAGTTTTAATGGCAGGAAGGATGCTTACTGGCACAATTCAATTAATAGGTCAAATGTTGTGGTTGTAGCAGTTTCCAATTCTGCTTTAATGGCAATCTTGGTGTGGGTTTCTGGTGGTCTTTATTGCTGCATCAACTTTTCCAAGTGTGCCAATTAGCTAGTGACATGTGTACTCTCTAGCCTAATGCTTGTTTTCTCCTTCATTCTCTATATGAAGGATTTCAAGGCCAGAGGTTAAAAGCGAAGCAAGTTAGACAAATTTTGTCGATTCTAGGTGAAGTTGCAAAGCCATTTGTAAAGTCTGACAGTTTTAGGAAGAAGTGCAACTTAGGTTTTGAGTCAGTCTATAATAGGTTTTGAGTTCACGGAGATTTAATTTTGTATAACAGTACTAGCATTTGATTTTAAATGAAAAATTCAAGCTCATGTCTCTCCATTGTACTTGCATATCTGAACCTTGAATAAAATTACCAAGGGTTGTTTTATCTATCTCACTATTGTGGTGTGTATGATCCTTGTTTTGGATTTAATTCAAAGAATTAATTAAAATGCTTGAATGGGATTATAGGAGGATATGTATTGTATAAGGATTTGGTAAGTAGTATTGAGTGAGAATACATATTGATGAGATTGTAATGCAATATCATCAAGGATTCCATATGTTATGTGTTAAATCTATTATATGCCTTTAGATGCTTATAAATTTGACTCCTGCCCAATAGATATATGGCACTGGTCTAAGTTGTGATTACCCATATGATTCAGTAGTTGTTTTTCTTCACCTAGAGCTTGCTCCAAACTGCAAATCAATGACTATTTTATACTACCTTGTGTTGTAGTTATCTCATGCTCTAAGTAGTTGATATTACTGATAAATAGCCATTTATTTTAGTATTATCCTATTGTGTTGAGCTATTAGGTGAGATCATTTGTTATTGTTAATGTTGTTTATAACAACGGTGCAATTGTTGTAAACACATTAAGGGATCACCCTCCCGAGTCTTGTAGAGCCCAAAGTGTAGGAGGTTTCTTAAAGTCCTCATCAGTTGGTCCAGGTCCTTTGAGTTGCCCTTGATTGGGATTGGCAGTTCCATAGGTAGATTAGGAGACAAACTTGGTTACAATGTAAAAAGAAACCAACACCTATCTCTCCTATTTTTGTGGATGACATGATAGAAGTGCATACAAACATAGATAACCATGATGATCATATTTTTTCTTCTCACAATACCTCTTCTTTTAAGGACGAAGGTATCTTGACAAAAGAAGGTACACTCATTGAGCATCATGAGGATCTTGTTTTTCCTTCTCCTCATCCCCTTTGGGAAGATATTTTAGCACAAGAGAATGAGACCATAGAAACATTTCTAAACATCACCTTACCTAGTCTCCATAACCATGACAATCAAACTTTCCCTTCTTCTAATATCCCTCCTCGATGCCAAGAGGATAGGTTGGTGTTAGACGATATACCTATTAAAATTCATGAGAATATTGACGCTCTCTTTCCTAATGCTCCTCTTGTTTGGGACAATCTATTTGAAAATCATAGTGGTCCTTCTCTTGTTACTTCCCTTGTTTGTGATGAAGTTATTTTGAAAGAACCAACCCTCAAATTTCAAGAACATGTGGTTTGTAGTTCTCCTAAAATCTAACCTCTTAGGGAGGATATTAAGATGCAAGACGAGGATAACATTGATAATAATGATATTATGCCCTTAGAAGAAGATGAAGATCCTATGTTAGACTCTCATTCACTAAGGGATGTTAATATTATTCAACCTCAACTCATCCTTTACCCCCATTCAAACAAACCTCCAGCTTAAAACAAACCTGAACTTGTCCTTTACCCACTTAACAATAATGTTTCGTAGCAACTGCATCATAATATTGTTGCTCATACATATAACACTAGAAACAATCTTTCACCACGAAAACCAGCCCCAACACCCTTACCTTTACCTAACCCAATCTTACTAGGTCCTCCTTGTGGAAAGGAGTATGATCTTGTCAAGCAAGTTAAGAATACTCCTGATAAGATATCATTATGGGACCTTATTCAAGCATCCCCTCACTATCACAACATGCTTCAAAGTACTTTATAACAAGTTTTTGTCCCTTATAATGAGCAACCAAACAACATAGCAGCTCTCATTCAAGGAATCAATGCTAACATTGTTTTTCACCAAAGTGAGATCCCTCCTTTGGAAGTGCAAAAACAAAATGAACCATTCATAATAATATCTTGTATATGTCTAAAAATGGTCATGATTAAGCTTGTTAATTAATTAAATATTATTATTTAATTAATTCTCCTAAAGTCATATACATATAAATAAATTTAATTATTTATTTATACCGTTCATTTTTCTAATTCTTCTACCTTAATTAAATAAACAACTTTATTTAATTATTGGCATTTCCCATATTCTTCTTAATTAAATTAAATAAATTTTCTTAATTTATTTATATTTGATTATCACATCATTCCAAAGTTTGAATATTTAAATATTCAAATAATGGAATATTCCATTCACCCCATAATTAAATTAAATATTAAATATTTTATTTAATATTTTCCTTACTCTAATTTCACTTCTAAAACATAATTAAATATGATTTATTTAATTATGCGGGTTGCCATATCCATCTTCCCTTCCAAATTCTAAACTCACCCTTCCAAATTCTAACTCTCTTCGAAATGGAAATTTCCCTTTGAAACTCAATGACGAAAAAATGAAGAAAAGGGAAACCTTCCATCTCCATCTCCACTTTCGAACATCTACCACCGTCCATTCGAACAAGCTTAATTTGGGTCGTTGATCAAATCAGCCAATCAAATCCATTCGAAAACTCTATAAATGCCGGTGCAAATCCAAGCTTTGGTTACACTTACGCACGCATACACCTACGCCTACCTACGCATTCATACGCATTTACATACTTACAATAAATTTATGCAAATCACATCATTTTCAGCATCACAGCTATACTTTCATTTTAGCATAGCTTTGCATTTAGCATAGTGTGCATCTTAAAATCTCGTTCTTTAGTTGTCGTTTTGTTGAGCTTGATCTGCTGATCTGAGAGCCACTGGAAATCAACAAAACACTAGAGTTAGAGAGAGATAAGATGGTTTCAGGGAAGCTGCAATAATGGTTTGCTTACTCTGTTTATTTTTCAATTTTTCCTGATTTAATGTCTTATTTATATGTGTTTGATTTTATTTAAATTGATCCAATATATCACACACACATAAAATAGTGCCCATCGTGGGGCTTGTACCCACGAATTTAACATTTTCTGCAAGTTTTTTTTGATAGTTTCGCATTTTGGAGTCAATTTTTGGAAAAAAATTGGCGTTTAGGCACATTCAAAATTTTATGCGGTGCATACGGGGTTTTAACTTTATTGTTTTGCAGGATTTTGGAGCACATCTAGTGACTGTTTAGGCGCATCTAGTGACTGTTTAGGTGCATCTAGTGACTATTTAGGTGCATCTAGTAACTGTTTAGGCGCAAACAGTAAGCTTTCCTTTTTCACATGTAACTATTTTAGAGCATATAAATCTTTTTGGCGGTGCATATAGATTATGTTCTGGTGCATATAGATTCTATTATGGCACATATAGTTTCTGTTCTGGGGCATATAGATTATGTTCTGGACCATATAGTTTATGTTCTAGTGCATATAGCTTATGTTTTGGTGCATATATCTTTTGTTATGGTGCATATGGATTGTAACAAAAATACAGAATTTTGAGTCTGATGCCTTCTGCAGATAGAATTCTTTTTTCTTTTTCTGTATTTTAAAAAGAAACAATCCTAGGGTAGCCATATCTGGATAAAATGAAGTAATCTAGGATAGTCACCACACAATAATCTTGTGGTTAATGTGATAGGTCGAATGTGAGCATTAGAAAGCAAGCAACAAGTAAAAGAGTGCAAATAAACACCAAAACAACCTACACCTCAAGATTAGCCTAAGTTGGAAACAATGCAAGACAAAGCAATGAAATGGAACCTTATACCTTGCATTGAGTCGATCCTTTGGTTAGTCCTTCGATCTTTGATGTGTATGCTCCTTGGATGGCACAAGATGCAAGCTAAGTGATGTTGTGAGGATGAGTGCAAGTGGATGAAAACAAGAAAGTGGCTAAGTATAAGATGAGAAACAAAATTGCAAGAGTTTGGCTAGCACAAATGATCTCTCTCAAAATGAGAGAAAAGAGGGGGTATTTATAGGACTAAGGTGAGTTGAGAACTCACAAGCTCTCACATCTTGACATGTGGCATGTGATTTAGCCCTAAAAGGTGAAGTGGACATGAGGTGGAAGGAGAAGTACATGACATGGAGGGGGGTACAAAGTACCTTGGGATTGGACAAGATCTCCTCATAAAGGAGGTCCTTGTCCCCATGTGGGTGAGAGGACAAGTGGGGAATTAAAAATTCTTCAAATATTCTCATGGGGATGAGAGAAAGAATAAAGAATGAATAGAGGAAAAGTGGGAAGAAGTGAAGGAATTAAAAATTCCTTTTGGGTGCCCTGGGGGATTAAATGTGAATTAAAAATTCACATGGGGAAGTGGAGTGCCTTGTCAAAAAAGAAAAGCACTTAATAGGGTTGACTAAGGACACATGTCATAAAGGACATGGGGAAGAGAAAAGGAATTAAATATTCCTTGGAAGGATAAAAGGAATTAAAAATTCCTTGAGAGGTTGATTAGGCTAGTTAGTGAAGGATTAGAGGATGGTTAGGTGGCTAAGATAGATTAGAGGCCAACTTGCAAAAGTTGGAGGATGTGACACCTTCTAATCAAGGATTAGGCATGTGCACATCCTAATTATGAGATTAGAAGAAGGATTAGGATAAGATAAAAATGATGGAGGATGTGACATGAAGGGAATTAAATAAATGGAATATTTATTTAATTCAATTGATGGAATGAGGATTAAAGAGATAAGGCGTTATTGATTAAATACCTTAGGGATTTGACATAATTAAAGCTATTAATTAAATAATAGTAGTATTACTTAATTAACAAAAATAAGATGAAAGGGGATGAATTTGGATAAATTAAGCGTCCAAATTTAGACATCTACATTTTGCCCCTCTTTGAGATGGTGTTACGAAGTAGCATCATTTCAAAGAATATTAAAACATAGAACCTAGAAGAAGATGGTTAGATTGGAAAAGATGCCCCAGTCATTCAAAAGAGTGACTAGGAAGGGATGAAGAAAGATGAAAATTAGGGATGAAGGATGCCTCCTCGAGAGGACATGCGGGTTCAAGAGAACATGAGTGGGCTCTCGAAATGCATGAGAATGATGCAATGTGATGGAAGATTGGGAGGGAGTGTGATGGAGGATGAAGATGAAATGAAATCCAAATGCAATTTTCCATCGTCGGAGCACTGATTTTTGCTATAGCATAAGACACAAGATGCCAAGGTATGAAGAACCAAGGCAGATTAGTGTCTAATGCATAAAACAAACATAACAAACAAGAAGGCTATCCCAACACCCCAAAGTCATGGTGACCTTGGTCGGGCCAGGGTATTGGGATAACCACAAGCACACAAGGATGCCCAGCGTAACACAAGACCTCAGGGATCTTGGTGGGTACTGTGAGGAGAGAAAGAAAAGATCAAGATACACCCCTATGTTGACAAGTCAAAGCACACCATGATATGATGGATCAAGGCGACCATGACAAGTGATGATAGGGAGCTCAAATGATAAACAAAAGCCAAAAGCATCAAAAGATCACAATTAATTTCAAAATGTCCTTTGCCATAGGATCAATCAAGGGGATGGATGGGATTGATGAGGTCTGTTAGGAAGGATGCATCCTGTTGAGACCAATGATGGATACTAAATTAAAAGATTGATATGACGCAGGATATTCAGAACCGATTGGATATGATGATACAAGTGGATCTTGTTTGTTAAGAACCAGCTAGATGAGGGCATAGCTTGACGACACGACACATGATAGGAGACCTCGATGGATGATAAAGACGGGACAGACAAATAGGAACAAGATAAGAAGATTGATGAGAGATGATAAAGGATCAGATGGACAAAGTAGAAAGATTGATGATAGGCGATAAAGGGACAAAGTTTACAATGAATATCGATGATGGAATGATAGACGATAGATGATAAAGGAGCCCTGGGGGCTGATCAAGTGATCGACCTTGCCTACGTGAAAGCGCAGGGGCAACGTAGTTTGACAGAAGGCTAAAGACAAGTGATGGATGAAAGATGATGAGATAACCCAAATAAGGGGAATAAAATGATTGGACCGACACGATGGGACAAGATAGACCTATTGGAGTGGATTGGAGGATAGTGACTAGAAAAAGCTCAGGGATGGGATAGTTATCCAAATCATCAAAGATGAAGTGGGCGAATGACATGCCATATAGATGAATGATGAGATGATGAACGATGAGACAAAAAAGATGTGCAAAAGAAGCATAAGTGATGATGATAAGATAGAGGACATTGGATAACAATGACAAGGGATTATGAGATGGGATGAGGGGAGAGGATGGGGGGAGGAAAAGGATTGTTTTGGGTGGATTGGATAGAGGGATAAGGAAATGTGATAAGGAACAGGTGACCAGATGGAGAGATGATTTATTCTTGGAACTAGAAGGTGAAGGGTGGGAACAGGTGGAAGATTACGATTGAGTAGACGATCGATCAAGATTATTGAATGAGAGTTTGAAATGATAGGAGGTTTGATGAATGTTTGAGGTGATAGGAGGTTTGATGAAGTGTTGAGATGATAGATGAAGGTTTGAAATAGATGAATGGTTACATGGAATGAGTGAATGGATTTATTAGAATGGATGAATATGAAAAAATGGAAGAAGATGGAGGGAGGAATCGTAAGATTTTGTTTGATATCCAAAGATCTTGACTGCAGATGGATTAAAGCCTAGATTAGGGTTTTGGTGAAGCTCAGATTGGGATGATTGGATGAAAGCTCATTTCTGGGTTAGAGTGAAGATGAGAATGATTGGAGGATGTGATGGGATTGATTCTACACCAAGTTCTAGGGTTTAAAGGGCGTGAGGTGTTGACAATCAGATTTTGCCCGATTTGGCAATTTTCAAAAATTCTCAAATTTTGCCATTTTAGGAAATGTCATGGTCATATGTTTGAGAGTCCCAATTTTTTCCAAGAAATTCCCATTGGTGAGATAGGATGAATTTCCAACTAACATCCCAGATTTGAGATATGCATTTTGAGCTATGAGTGAACAATTTTTCAAAATGCTGGAAAGAAACACTAAATTGGGATTTTGAGGGCCTAGATGAAAGTTTGAAGCCCCGAAAATGGGTCAAAACGGGTTCCAACAATTTTCAAAGAGTTGGAAATCCACTCGTTATCTCATAACCCAACTACCCATCAAATTTCAGCCCAAACGGACACCCGAGTCAAAAGTTATGGCCTCCGAAAGTTTTGGTGTAAAAATCAAAACCCCCAAAAATATGGTTTTTCGAGAAATTTTGAAAATTTGGACACATGGGTTTTGTCTGGGGCGTCAAGATTAAAAATGGGTTGGAAAATTTTTTTTATGGGTCGCCTTGGATTGCACGCCGGAGGGGGGAAAAGGGTAGCAGCCACGTGGACCGGTCCGCCGCTGTAGGCAAACGGGTCCGCCGCCGGGGGCAGACGAGTCCACCACCGGGGTGGCAGGTCCGCCGCCGGGCAGATGGATCCACCACTGAAGGTGGACGAGTCTGCCACTGGGGTGGCGAGTCCACCGCCGCCGAGGGTGGACGAGTCCGTTGCTGGGCAGACGGGTCCGCAGCCGCTGGGGGCGAACAGGTCCGCCGCCGTCGGGGGCGGACAGGTCCGCCACCGCTGGACGGGTCCACTGAGGGGGGAAGGATGAAGGACGAAAAGAGGGGATTGGCCAGGATTAGAGGGATAGACGGAGAGATGCTAGGATGGATGGAGGATGATAAGGGGGAAGGTTTGGATGTATAAGAAGACGAGGACGGGAAGACAAAGATGGGGATATGAAAGGGAGTGTTTTGATGGATGGATAGGAGGATGAGGATGGGGATGGGGAGAAACCTATAACCAGAGGCCAATGACAAGGGATGATAAAATGGGAGGGAGATAGAGAGAAATGACATAGGGAAGCAGGGATGGGGGGTGAAAGGGATGGGTGATGAAAGGGATGGGGGATGGAGAGTAAGAGGATGGATAGGAAGATAGAGGATAGGAGAATGCTTAAGGATGTGATTGAGACGGAATGGAATAAATCTCTCCAGGACTATAATTACAAAAGGAAGCGGATACTTACTCAGGCTGTATCATGTCTTGAGGAGGAATGAAGGATGAAGACAAGTGGATGGAGGAATAAAGATAGAAGAATAGGATGCATGGATAAGGAAGGGAGATTGATGGTAGCACGACTGGTGGACAAGGAAGGTGGATGGATGTGGATAAGGATTAGGATAGTGTATAGGTGAGGGGAATGTATGCCAAGAGGTGTCAAAAGTATGTATATATGTT
>VDFB02000003.1:133544442-133600928 GCA_007258455.2 Sequoia sempervirens
GAGTCAACGTAGTTCTAAGATGTGTGTTGTTGATTACTAGAATGACCTACTTGAGCATTAAGAGTGAGTCTACTTGAATTGTCTTTCATGTGCAAAACCTATGAAAACATTTGTTGAAAAACATTTTCTTGATCAAACACTTCATGCTAGTATAGGGCTTTAAGAACAACTATTTTCAAAAATGTTTGTTGTGTCTTCCAATACATTAATTCAGATAGAAAGATCATCCAAAATGAACATGAAGAACAACAACTAAAAGCACTAAAAAAAATTTCATACCATTTGTCCAATTACATTCCCAATACTTTTCCCATGCTTAGAAATTGGAAATCAACAAAGTTTCCCAAGAAATCGGTGTCCAAAAGAATCAGAAAACCCAAGAAAACATTGCAAAAGAGAAAAAAATTATACAAAATTCGACACGTGTTGCTTCATTTCTATGGATTTCTTCATAGATACCAAAACTTTGTTAGAGGATTCACTATTAAGTATACTGTAGATCCCTTAGATTCTCAAGCTTATTATCAGAGATTAGCTCTATCACAACAGCATAATCATAACCAACCTCTTGAGTTCGATAACATACCACAACCTACTATTGAATTCCTTCACATCCCAGTCATATTCTTCAAAGATCTTGAAAGAATTTCTTCAAAGACGAAGATCAAAATCTTTTAGAGTGCACTTTTCAAAATAGTTTTCTAATTTTTGGTTCAACTTCCCCAATAGGATTTTGACATCCTTTCATCTTTGGAAGCCATAATAAAAAATTAGGAGCATTCTTGATCATATCATAAGATTCCACGTCTCATCAGTTCAAAATATCATTCCAATTGCACTTGTCAAAAACTGTGATCTAAATTTAGAAGAATTCTTCAAAATCATATGCCTATCTCCACAAGATCTCAACATAATAAATTGAAGGATATAATCCAAAAATAAATTCATATTCAAAACACTCAAGAAGAAGGAGAAAGTGGTAATCCTCTTTTCAGCATAAATCAAAATCTACTTTTAGACAACAACATGGACAACAGAGAAGAAAATCCATTTCATAACTATAGAGATAAAATCCATGTGGATAGTGATGAGGAACAAGATGAGAAATGTCTTAGAGAGGCTGAGCAAGATCCAAAATTTCACAAAGCCATCGAAAATATCTTGCAGCGAGATAAGGAAAAATATTTTTTCTATCTAGTCGAACAAGGGGCTAAATTGCCTCATGACTTTAATATTGAAAACTTGAAAAACAAACCTAAAGAAAAACCCCTTTCTGATCTTAATGCTTTGACCCAACAAATCAAAGCACTTCAGGGACAAATCAAAGAGTTACAAGGGGGAACAACCACAAAGAAATATACTCTAGAAGACATTTGTCCTTATCCTTTCGATAGAAGTCTTAACATGATCCCTTTTCCCAAAAATTGTGAAATGCCAAAATTTGATTGCTATAATGGGAAATTGGATCCAATCGATCATGTCAGAGACTTCTGAAATATGACATTATAATTCGCTCACGAAGACACTTGTTGCAATTTTTTCGTAGGAGCCTTGGAGTTCATTCTATGGAATGGCTATCTAAGATTACACCTCATGTTCAGAAATTTGAAGAATTGATCAACCTATTCATATCACAATATGCCTACAACATACAACACCCAATCACCATGATAGATCTTTGAAAAGTTGCACAAAAACTTGGTGAATCCTTCATTACATTTCTTCAGAGATGGAGAAGAATGTTTGCCAAATATCCACGTCCTATTCCTGAAAAGGAAAAGATGGTTACCTTCATTAATAGTTTAAATTCAGAAATGAGCTATCATTTGAACTTACATTGTTCTTCTTCTTTTGAGAAAATGATTGAAGATGCCATAACCATTGAAAATGCTTTGGTCAAAAGAGGAATAATAAAACATGACAAAGATAATCCCAGCTCATCCAACCATCACAATAATCAGGACAAGTCCAAATTCTGGACTCGCAACAAAAATATGGTGAATGATGGTGTTGTTGATGCAAATCATGCCTCGATCAAGCCATTTGTCCTCATTACTCCAAACACTCGCAACAACAATGTCAATTCAATTGCAAATCATAGAAATAATCCTCCTCCAAGGAATAATATAAATCAACACTCTACTCCCAATCAAGGGACTTCCAACAACCAAGGTTATCAAGGAACCAATAACAATCAAAATTCCTTAGGAAACACCTCAGATACAGATCCACAAAGGTTTTCATTCTTCTCTAATAGAAGAACGTTCACTCCATTGGGTCAATCCTTAAAATCTGCATTCAAAGAGTTGATGGCCAAAAATGTCATTACTTTGCCGCCTCAACGAAATTATGAACCCAATGTAAAACCTCCATCATGGAATGAAGCATACTATTGTGATTATCATCGGTGCAAGGGTCATCGCATGAATAACTGCCAAGCCTTGAAGAATTCCATTCAAGACTTATTTTGTAATGACATCATTACAATAGAAGGGCATCAACAATCTAACGCAGACCACCAAGCATTTCACAATCCTTTGCCCAATTATCAAAAGGGTGAGTCTTCTGAAAAAATGTGAATCACATCAATGATGATCATATAATCAATCATCTCTACACAGACGACGAGCGGGTAAATGTCATTAAAGTCAACAAGAAGGTCGAATATAGAGAAGTCAAAGCAACAACAAGAGCGCAAGCTAAAGTTGTCTTAAAGGGAGCCTCTTCAAAATCCACTGAACCTCCACCTCAACACCAATATGATTTGGTCAATCAACTTCGGAAAACCCCCACTCAAATTTCTATTCTGGAACTATTGAAGATTTCCCCAGCCCATAAGGAAATTCTTGAAAAATCCCTCGTTGAAACTAATGTATCCACTGACCTGGATGTGAACCAATTTCAAGCCATCGTAGGACACTTGTCCTCACCCATTTTCCTTTCATTCTCTGAAAAAGATGACATTTCCATAACTCATCCCCATAATTCATCATTGTACTTAGAAGTCATGGTTCACAAGTTTCGTATCAGACAAGTTCTAATAGATGGAGGTGCTGATTTGAACATTTGTACCATGAAGTTGGTTAAAGCTTTAGGATTTTTTTAAGACTCCATTGATTTCAGAAGGAAGATTACCATAAAAGCTTATGATGATGAAGAAAGAGCATCCAAAGGTCTGATCATGTTTCCAATCAGAGTGGGCCCTATTATAAAGAATACTTTCTGTCAAGTACTTGACCATGATCTTGCATATAATATCTTGTTGGGTCATCCTTGGATCCACGAAATGAAAGATATCCCATCAACCTATCATCAATGTCTTAAGTTTCCTTATGATGGACAGGAGATCATGATACCAGTAGATAATTCCAATATTCAAACTTGTGCCAACATAAAAGCCAATCAAGATACTTTGGTCCCTAACAATCGAGAAGATCATGCTAAGAATTCTCTAAAGATTGACACACAAATCAGTCAATTGACCAATAGTTTTGACAAAAAAATGAAATTCAAGGATCATGGAGTTGGAGAATACTCTCTTTGTCTTGCCAATTTACCTACATCACCTCGATCACATGGACAACCGTCTATCAGGGAACATCAAATATCAGCAGCATCAACATCAAAGAAACCACCAATAGAGCCAATCACAAAATTTATTGGACAATTCATCAAAGAAAAATTCCCCATGGAAAATCCTAAGGATACAGAAATTCTAAACTGGCTCTATAAAGATGAAGATGAAGCAGGCTTTAATGTCAAACTACCCACAAACAAATATGGAAAAGGGTACTTAATCATGCAAAAGATGGGCTATGATAAAGGTCCTATCAAAAAAAGGAAAGAAGGAGTAGTTGAACCTATTCACCTCCGTGGACTTGCTGCCAAAGAGAAAACTGGATTAGGTTATGATACTCACTCCAAAGAAAGCACATCCAAACAACTGCATGGCACTATCTTCACATTGCAAGAAGGCTCAGAAGCATGTTTGACAACAGTTCAGAACTTCTTGGATAACAATTCAGATATAGACTCTGTTGAATATGAATGGGACACCATTTATAATGATGAATTCTGGAGAGATAAACAGGTTGATGTAATACGCAAGTACGCCCCAACTCTAATTGAAGGTGAAGGGTCAGGGTCCCAACCATAAGAATCTGAACCACAAATCAACTATGATTCTAGTGATGCTGAGTCAGATCTAAACGAACAAGATTATCATGAGGATAGTATCATCATTGACCCACATCACACCTCGGATCCTACAAACCACTCCATTATGACCATAACCATAGCTGATTTCACACAACCTGATGACCTGATACCTTTGATTTATACTGATCTCATTGATTGGGATTCAACCGAACCTATTGATATACCTATGTTTCCAAGTGATGAAGCTATTGTAAACTTCCTTTCGGCAGAAGATGTAAATGATTGTTTCACTAACGATTTTCGATATAAAGTCTTTGATTAGGAGAGTGTCAATTCTCCCAGCTGCAAAAGTAAAAATAAAAAAAAGAGATCTAATGGTGAAATCTAGAATCTGGTAGTATTAGATCAAACAAAAGATAAAATAAAGAGCATATCAGATGGTGAAAACCTCTTTGAGGCACCAGACGATGGGAATCTTGACACTCTCCTAAAGCACTACCATGAGCGATCGCCTATTCTAATTGAGCATACAAATGCTGTCAATCTTGAAACTTCAAACAAACCAAGGATCCTACAGTTGGCTACATCAATGACAGAGAAAGAAGTACCAGAGTTCATGGAATTCCTAAAAGCAAATCAAGTAAATTTTGTGTGGTCTTACGCTGACATGCCTGGTCTTGATCCTGATCTTATCATGCATCACTTGTCTATCAAACTAGGGGCCAAGCCAATGAAACAAAAACTTAGAAAGATGCACCCTCATATTGCATTATTGGTTAAGGAGGAATTGAGAAAACTCCTTGATGTGGGCTTCATAAGACCAATTGACTATACAGAATGGATCTCCAACATTGTTCTTGCATCCAAGCCAGATAAAACTATGAGAATATGCACAGATTTCAAAGATCTTAATAAAGCATGTCCTAAGAATGATTTCCCACTGCCCAACATCGACACTATAGTTGATCTAATAGCTAGCCATGACATGTACTCATTAATGGATGGTTTTTCTGGCTACAACCAAATCAAGATTGCACCTGAAGACCAGGAGAAAATAGCTTTCACATGCCCATGGGGAACCTACTGTTGGAACGTCATGCCTTTTGGTTTGAAGAATGCTGGGGCTAATTATCAAAGAGCCATGACTATAATCTTTCATGACATGATGCATATCTTCATGGAAGATTATGTCGATGACATATTGGAAAAATCATAAACCAGAGAAGGACATCTTGAAATATTGTCCAAAAAATTTGCAAGATTAGAGAAATTCAATGTTTGCCTCAACCCCAAGAAATGTATTTTTGGGGTCAAATCTGGAAAACTCTTGGGGTACATTGTTTCAAAAAAAGGAATTCAAGTAGATCCCATGAAAGTACAATCAATTATGGAAATTCCCCCACCAAATAAAATTAGTCAGTTGAGATCACTACAACGATGACTGCAGTCTATACATAGATTCATTGCACAATTGGCTGACAAAAGATTACCTTTCACACATCTACTGCATAAGAATGTTCCTTTCAGGTGGGATAACAAATGTAAATTTTCTTTTCAACAAATCAAACAGTATTTAATGAATCCACCAGTTTTTGTACCACCAAATCCAGACAAACCGCTAATCTTATACATTGCTGCAACAGAGACATCTTTGGGGGCATTGCTAGCACAAGAAGACTCTATAGGAAAGGAACATGCAATTTATTTCATCAGTAGAACACTGACAAGTCATGAGCTCAACTACACTTCTATTGAGAAGGCTTGTCTGGCAGTAGTCTTTGCTTCACAGAAGTTTTGGCATTACATGTTAACCCATACAATCAATCTGGTTTCAAAGATTGATCCACTCAAGTATTTATTAAGCAAAGCATCATTGACAGGAAGGTTAGCAAAGTGGGTCATGATTTTGAGTGAGTTTGACATCCATTATGTTGATCGCAAGGCAATCAAAGGACAAGTTATCACTGATCAATTAGCTGAAGCACCACTACAAGCAGATCATCCCCTACACATTGAATTTCCATATGCTGAGGTCTTTACTGTAGAATCTAAATCACCATGGTCCTTATATTTTCATGGTTCTTTCACTCAAAATGGATCGGGGGCAGGCATACTTTTCATCACCCCTCAAGGACACACCATTCCTCGATCATATAGGCTGATGTTTCCATGCACCAACAACATAGCCAAATATGAAGCATTGATCACTAGGCTTAAAATAGCGCTAGAATGGAGGATTACAGAACTACAGGTATATGGCAACTCACAGCTAGTCATTAATCAGATCAATGATGATTATCAGACCAAAGATGATAAATTGTTACCATATAAAAAGATGGTTGATGACTTCAAGAAGTACTTTGTGAACATTCAATTCACACAAATTCCAAGACTTGACAACAAAGCAGTTGATGCCATGGCTATGATCACATCATTGCTACAACTCCCAAAAAATTAGACTTGCTATGAATTTTTGGTGGAACAATCATTTACACCTGCCTATGACACGCCTAAAAGCCAAATCATTCACCACTTGGTAGGATCTGATTCACCTTGGTACGGAAAAATTTATGCCTACCTCAAAGACGATATCTTACCACCTGATTTATCTCATAACCAAAAACGCAATTTTATCCACCAATCCGCTCGCTACAATCTTATCACTAACACCCTTTATTGTCGTGGTCTTGATGGTACTTTACTTCGATGTCTTGAATGTGAGGAATCTGACAAAGCTTTACAAGAAGTTCATGGTGGCATCTGTGGTACTCATTCAAGCGGACTAACCTTATCCAAGAAATTTATTAGAATGGGTTACTACTGGCCTACAATGGAGAGGGAATCATTCACTTTTGTGAAAACATGCTCAAAATGTCAGATTCATGGGAATCTCATTCATGCTCCCACATAGGAACTTCAACCATTCACACCAACATGGCCATTTTCTCAATGGGGGTTAGATCTGGTGGGCAAGATTCAATCCTTCTTCATCAAATGGGCATAAGTTCATCATCACAGCTACAAAGTATTTCACCAAGTGAATTGAGGCAGTCCCTCTTATTAAAGTTATTGGCAAACAAATATTAGCATTCATACTCAATTATATTATTTGTTAGTATGGCATTCCCAACTCCATTATTATAGATAATGGACATCCATTCAAAAATCAGGATGTTGATGAACTTTGCGAGAGATTTCACATTCAGCATAGATATTCAACACCTTAATATCCACAAGGGAATGGCCAAGCCGAGGCCTAAAATAAAACAATATTGAAAATCTTGAAAAAGACTGTGAATGAATCAAGGAAGGATTGGCACGTTCAACTCAATCCCACCTTGTGGGCCTACAGAACTAGTGTCTGCATGCCAACAGGAGCAACATCATTTGCCCTTGTCTATGGAGTAGAATCCATATTACCTTTAGAAGTTGAGATTCCCTCACTCAGGGTATCATTGAAAGGTCTTACAACGGATGATGAATATAGAGTTTCCCGACTCCAAGAGCTTGAACTCCTAGATGAGAAGAGATAAAGAGCAACTAATCATTTGAAAGCATATCAATGGATGATGTCTCGCAGCTATAACCACAAAGTAAAACCACGTACCTTTTAGGTGGGTGATCTTATTCTGAAAGAAAACCCACGCAATCAACAAGACAGAGAGAAGAAAGGAAAGTTTGAACCAAATTGGCTAGGTCCTTATGTGGTTATCGCAGTCTATGGTTTAGGAGCCTACAAGCTATCAACGCTAGAAGGGGACTTGTTTGATGAACCTATCAATAGCATGCACCTGAAAAGGTATTATGTTTAAAGTAGTTATCATCATCAAAAAAAGTCCTTAAATTTTTTTAAAAAAATCAGAAAAGGTCCTGAAAAAATCCAAAAAAATCAGAAAAAGTCCTGAAAAAATCCAAAAAAAATTAGAAAATGTCTCAAAATCCAAAAAAATCGAGAAAAAGTCCTAAAAATCAAAACCGTCATAGGGTGAAAACCTGGCAACAAGCAGTCTATTGACAAGAAAAATGCAATAAAAACAAATAGTGAAAATTTGGCAAATAGACGCTATTTGTAGCTCTCCATCTATTAGTTCATTGTTCTGCATTTAAACTTTTCAGCATTCCTTTCATGCATCCTTTTCATCATCTCGAGGCCACACCCGCACCATGTTATCATCATTTGCCTTGAGCGATAATGTCTTACCATGGCTTGATTATTGTACATATTCATTTCAGCAAGTTGTGTCAATACCTAGGGCAAACATGGGCATACTGGGGGCAACCAACTTTCAAGTTTTACCGAAACAGCTAGACAACGACATCAAAAACCAATCACGCAAAAAAAACAATAAAATCATACAAAAACATCCAATCAGTGATCCATATCACAGTAGTTTTCAGTTGCATACCTTATCATGACTCATATCTAGATGATCTATAATCTGAATAATGTTTGGAATCACAGTATTTCATTTTTGAATAATGGTTGTTTAATTTTTTATATCATTTCTTTGGAGCACACTCGATGATGTACTGAACTAGAGTGGCAAGGAAAGAGAATGATTTTTCTTTGTCTGTTGTCTGGAGGTTAATCATTTATCTGTTGCAAATATGTCGTGAGATGTGATGATTTATCATTGATGACAGTTCCAAATTTGCATTAGATGGTGGTTAGTCTTTGTCTGTTTATGCAAGAAATGCTCAGATCATCTCGGTTCAATTATACCTAGATGCTTGTGTTCACTTGCTATATCAAAAATCATGAAAGTTGTACTCAGGTCATCATTGGTGTTAATTTCCCCTCTGATGCTTGTACAAACTTCAAACATTTTCAAGCGCTCTATGATGATTCTAGCAAATATACCAACAAACTCAACAAAATGGTCAGTTTCATTTATTTCATTTTAGGTCATTGTACATAACTGCATATTGGATTTTCATCAAGAGTTTTTGAAAGGCTGACGGTTGTCATGTTTCTTTGGACTATTTGTAGAGGACAATGCTGACATTTGGTTCATTACCATTATCATCACCTCATCATTCATTTCCTTTATATCATACATTTCATCATTTCATTCATTATCATTCATATTAGTTTCATTATCATTTTATTATCATTCCATTTGCATTTCATTATCATTCCATTTGCATTTCATTATCATTCCACTTGCATTTCATTATCATTCCACTTGCATTTCATTATCATTCCACTTGCATTATCATTCCATTTGCATTTCATTATCATTCCATTTACATTTCATTATCATCCCATTTGCATTATCATTATCATTATCATTTCCTCATTTCATTATCATATCATTTAACATTTCTTTATCATTATCATATCATTTAACATTTCATTATCATTATCATTTCATTATCATATCATTTAACATTTTATTATCATTATCATATCATTTAACATTTCATTACCATTACTATTTCCATTTCATATCATTTAACATTTAACATTTCATTATCATTATCATTCTATTTCACTATTTAACATTCCATTTCATATCATTTAACATTGCATATCATTTATCATTTAACATTTCATTATCATTATCATTTCATCATTTCATTATCATTTCATATTGCATTATCATTATAATTTAACATTACCATTGTCATTTCATCATTTCATTTTTATTTCATTCACTACATCATCATTCATTTCTTTTTCATTATTTTCATTAACATCTCATATCATTCCATTTCTTAACATTATCATTTCATGGTCATCATCATTTCATCATTAGCAGTTATCATTATTTTCATTATCATATCATCCATTATCATTTCATGTCATTAACTATCATTTCATTTCTTTACCATTTCATTATCATTATGATCCCATTTATCATTTCATTTATTCGTTTATTCTAATTACACATCATTATATTTTCATCACATATCATTTTTTCATACATCTCCTCACTATTTACTCATATCCTTTTACATCAAATCATATCATTTTATCATCAAAATTCATAATGCATATCATGAAACAACATTCATTTTTTATCATATTACCATCTTTTGCCTACATTAAAAAAATCCAAAAAATAAACATTCCATACATACATTTCCATATGCACATCATAAGTCATCCACCTGCATGACATCATTAGTATGCATCATCAAATCATCACCATCATAATAAAAACATCATATCGAATCCTCCTACATATCATGTTAATCATTAACTCATTCGAATGCATACCAAAATCCATAAGACATAGAAATAAATGCATATCACATCATCATATCATAAATGCACAGAACATAATCCAAAACAATCATTGCCACTGCTATCATCGCTCATCAAAAAATGATACAAATGTCTACATGTCCAATAAAACTAAAATGTCCAAAGCAAAATACATCAGATATGATCAAAAATAGGTATACATGCTCCAAAAATTATACACATATGTGCACTGTGTTTGCTAACTGGTCGATGCCCCTGATGGAGCTAGTCCTGAAGGAGGTGGCCTACCACTGGTGCCTGCGTCTGGGTCCTACCGAGGTCCAATAACTCCTCTACTCTGTGTATGTGTCTGTGATCTATTCCTACTCCTGCTATGAGACTGCGAGTATGGCTCTTTGTGATCAGGAGGACATAACTCCTCGTATTTGACTCTGTAATACTCGACCTCCCTCGCCATCTCCATGCCCTTTGCAATGGAATTTTGTAATGATGCACTCTCTATGGTGCTCATCAGCCTCTACGCAACACCCTCAGCCTCTACTGCTCTCCGTCTAAATGCATCTCTCTTTGCAGTCGCCTGAGCTAACTGTGGGCCTGGGGCAGGTGACTGTGCCTGTGCCAGCTATGCTTGTAGCTGCACAATAAATCTTTGTACCTATCCCAGCTGACTCTGTAACTATCCTTGCTGCCCTTGTAGTGCCTGCACCTAGGCTTGAAGCATTGCTATCTTCCCTTGCTGAGATGAGGATCCCATCCAGATCACTATCTGTCGCCCTATCCCTGTCCTCGGTCGTCCCATGATCTGGACACCCCTCAGAATATCCAGCCTTGACCTCCCCAACACATGGCCCTCACTTCCACCATCATCTTTGTCATCCCCATCTAAACTCTCTGCTCTCCTCCTCCTCTCCTCCAACTGCTCCCTGCTTGCCGCCAGCCACATCGTCCTATCTCACTGCCCCTAGCTATGGTGCTACTAGAATAGGTGTTGGCTCATCGGGGCTGGTAAAACATGGAAATGGATGCGTGTGAAAATATGCAGAATACTCATCAGACATACCAACATCAATAATGTCCGACCTATCATCCCCTGCCTCCGACACTAATGACATGAACTATGTATACGCTATTTGATAAGAAATACATGGCCCCCGTCCAGCCTCATCTCTGCTCTGACCATAATGTGCCACCCCCTATGGCATCCCCTACATAAATCCAAACTGCCTCTGCACTCATAATGCCAGAAACCTCTCAAGAATGAAAGGAGTCCTCCCTATCATAAACTGAGGGATGCATACATATGGCATCTCTACATCATCTGTATCCCATGGCTCGCAATCAAGATATGGTCACCATACTACTGTATCCATATCATCCAAAAGTCACCTCTAGTAATCCACCTTGCCCAACTTGGGCTGGGTAAGGAATAGAGAATATGTATATATATATAAGGCTTACCTGGTGGCCTAACTCTAGGGTACGTCAGTCTCATCACAGCAAAATGCTCCCATGCCCAGATCTGCAACAATGTCACACCACAGGACAAATTGGAAGAACCCCTATATACCACCTGATGCAAATCGTGATATAGATGCACTAGCATGCAACTCCCCCATGCATATCTCTGCAGCTATAGTAACATCTACTCCAAAATCCTGCTCCATCCCACTGATAATCCCTTTGCCTAGCAATCTAGACAAAGGAGACCTCCAATAAATGCACCTAAAACTGTAGGCAAGGCTAGATATCCTCGAAAGTCTGCCCATGGTACCCAGTACCTAGTCTATGTGCATCTCCAAACACCCTCCTCAAGGCATCTGTACCCCCAAGCTCCTTGTGATCATAATACACAACGGTACCAACCACTGGGATACCTAATATCCTGTATATGTCCTCAAGAGTCACCGTCACCTCACCAGTCGGCATATGAAAGGTGTCATGCTCCAAATGCCATCGCTCTGCTAGTGCCGTCAACAATCCTCTGTTGACCCGAATCGGCGGCATAGCCAACAAGGATCTCAGACCACATGTATCTATCAATGCTATGTCAGTAGGTGTCAACTCAGGAATCCTGTCCCATCCTGCTGAGTGTTGCTCTCTAATCTGGAGGTTTTTGAAAACCTCCTATTTTCATCACAAGGGTAATTCATCAAAATCATGACAATCATTCTTAATCAAGCAAAATCAATTAGACTCATATCTATCAAGTGACCCATATCAATGCATCATATCAATCGACCCATATCACACAATCATTCCTATTAGGAAAACCAATACACAATCTATCTAGCTAGATATCATATCAAATATGTTCAAACGATCAATTACTATTTGTTTTCTATCGCAGAAAGCAAATTTATCAGTTCAATTACTCTTTGTTTTCTACTCTAGGAAGCAAAGTTATTAGTTCAATCTACTCTCTGTTTTTGAAACAAAGTTATCAGACAATTACTCTTTGTTTTCTACTCTAAGAAGCAAAGTTATCAATCAATCATCAGATTATCCTATCATTTCTATCAATATCAGCATGATAACATGACAATTTCATAATCTATTGACTAAGGAAGCAATATTCATCATCATTTTCATTCAATTTTCAATTCTTCCTATTTTTACCATATGTGCTACTCTGTGAACTCTATGCGCTAAACCCCATATACACCGTTCTTTTCACGGGATGCGCTAAAACCCATATGAGCTGTTGTTTTCACCGGATGCGCTCAAACAGATCCCCTATGCGCGTTTTTATATATGCGCTACTTTAATCACCTAAACACCCCTATTTTTACCCAATGCACTTTTTTCCTATATGCGCGACTATTTCTCCTATATGCGCTTTACTCCTAAATTTTCTATCCTACCCTATATGCACTCTAGTTTTCACGGGATGCGCTAAACTGGTTTTTCCTAAATTTTCAAACCCTATCCTATATGCACTACTATTTTAACCCTACGCACCAGAAATTTTTTTGAAAGCATGCTAACTATCCTAAATGCGCACAAACATCATTTTCAAAATTCAAATCCACGAAAAAATGAAAAAATACGATTCAAACGGAAAAATTCGAATGCATAAGTAGTTAGATCAACTCACCGGTGGTCTGTACACTGCTGGCCTCTGGTATCGGCGAGATCTCTCGAATCGGTGGCAATGATAGGGAATCTCCATGTCGCGATGTCACTCTTAGAGCTACAGTATTCACCAAAGTCAAAAGTGCAAATGACTTGTCTTTTCAACTTTTTACCTTTTAAAGGTCAAACCAAGGGTAAGTTTGCTACTTTTTGACTTTGTTTTTAATGGGACATTTCTTTTTCATCATTTATCATGAGCCAAACCACTCTCTCTCTCATCCATGATTTACCTCACGAGGGGGCATCATCAGCAGAAGCATCAAAAGCATATCAAGGGCAAAAATCTTATTTTTCTTTGAAGCAATGTGCTTCACACATCACTTCAAAGAGGGGAAAAATGTATACGGTTAAAAATGGTCATGATTAAGCTTGTTAATTAATTAAATATTATTTATTTAATTAATTCTCCTAAAATCATCTACATATAAATAAATTTAATTATTTATTTATATCGTTCATTTTTCTAATTCTTCTACCTTAATTAAATAAACAACTTTATTTAATTATTGGCATTTCCCATATTCTTCTTAATTAAATTAAATAAATTTTCATAATTTATTTATATTTGATTACCACATCATTCCAAAGTTTGAATATTTAAATATTCAAATAATGGAATATTCCATTCACCCCATAATTAAATTAAATATTAAATATTATTTAATATTTTCCTTACTCTAATTTCACTTCTAAAACATAATTAAATATGATTTATTTAATTATGCGGGTTGCCATATCCATCTTCCCTTCCATATTCTAAAATCACCCTTCCAAATTCTAACTCACTCTTCGAAATGGAAATTTCCCTTCAAAACTCAATGACGAAAAAATGAAGAAAAGGGAAACCTTCCATCTCCATCTCCACTTTCGAAAATCTTCCACCGTTTGTTCGAACAAGCTTAATCCGGGCCGTTGATCGAATTAGCCAATTGAATCCATTTGAAAACTCTATAAATGCCGATGCAAATCCAAGCTTTGGTTACACTTACGCATGCATACACCTACACCTGCCTACGCATTCATACACATTTACATACTTACAATCAATTTATGTAAATCACATCATTTTCAGCATCACAGCCATACTTTCATTTTAGCATAGCTTTGCATTTAGCATAGTGTGCATCTTAAAATCTCGTTCTTTAGTTGTCCTTTTGTTGATCTTGATCTGTTGATCTGAGAGCCACTATAAATCAACAAAATGCTGGAGTTAGAGAGAGATAAGATGGTTTTAGGGAAGCTGCAATAATGGTTTGCTTATTCTGTTTATTTTTTAGTTTTTCCTTATTTAATGTCTTATTTATATGTGTTTGATTTTATTTAAATTGATCCAATATATCACACACACATATCTCAATACAAATGAATAGGGATAAAATGAACCCTTGTTGATAATGGCTCAACCCTTAATGTGTGTAGCATAAAGCTTTTGGATAGGCTTCAAGTGGATAAATCAACAATTCAACCTAATCATTTATATCTTAATGGATTTGACAATGTCGAAAAGAAACTGCTTGGGGTGATCACTTTACCTCTTACAATTGGGAAGGCCACATTAGATACACTAATCCATGCTATGCCTGACTCGATCTTTCATATAAACTCCTTCTAGGTAGACCGTGGATTCATGCAATGAATGGGTTCCTTCTACTCTTCATTGTAAAATGAAATGCATATACAACAACAAAGTGTACACACTTGATGTTGATCATGAGCCTTACAGTGTCTTACAGCTTGAGAAAAACAAAAATAATCCCTTAAACACATTAACACCAATCACACACATGGAACCCATGCAACAAAAGGACAAAGCCAAACACAATGAACAAGTCACAAGGCTCGTAGAAGATGATTGGGGTTCCTTGTATTTTGAACATACATTCATGGGTGATTACAAGATCATTAAAAATGATTTAAATAAGGGGAACAAGAAATTCATAATGTCAACACAACATTCAAACGGCCCTTTGAAAGCATCTACCTCAACCACTTTAGACAAAGAAACAAATTACACAACAAACTTTGAAGAACTCAACAACGAACAACCACCCGATCCAAAGCCATGAAAAAGCTTTATGGAAAAGGTTATGAACTTATGAAACAACCTGGATATAGTGGAAAAGGATGTGGTGCTAAAGAACAAGTCATTCATGTCCCTATCAATCCTAACATGCAAGACACTACTCATGGTCTTGGTTATTGTCCTTTGATAAAAATTACCAAGCCTTCACACAACATCAACACTATCACACAAGACTCAAAACAAACAAAGAAATATTCACTTAATGTAAATGTCATCTCGCACAACACTACATATTCAAATTCAATAGATTCTACACCCTCCAGTAAAGGAGATAACAAAATCTTGAAATCTAAAGGATCTTGCGTAGATATGGCATCTTGTGCTAAGCAATAGATATCTTTGTCGCAAACTACAAGAAAACCTTCTACCATTGATCAAGAAGGTATCATGTTGAGACTCCTCCAAGATCACTTCATATCCCTCCCTCTGCGAATCAAAATAAATTCTATCCCAAAACTTCATTTTTCACCTATCACAGAGTTCACGGTCATTCTACTAATGAATGTAAGTCTTAGAGTAGTAAAATCCAACATCTTAAGGAGTTTTGTGCTCTTCCTTATGTGGGGACACCTAATTCCTCAAATCAATATTGATTTTCCCTCTAACATGCATTTTATCAATCATTTCATCTCACCCTTTTCCTACACTAAATGGGGACAAGGGGGTTCGTAAGCCTTGTCCTCATATGTCACTTTTCATTGCCTCTTTTGGATAGTCATTAACCTTTCATGAATATATAAGAGCAAGCTTGGGATGTGGACAACATGCCTTAAGTTGGCTCACACATGACATACTATCTTCATGACATAGCTTATAGGAAACATATGACTTGGCATACGGCTTTCTAAGTAAGCTCTTATATCTCTTTCTTCTACTTCAAAGAAATTTCTCACAACAATGGTGTTAGCAATTGCTTTGAAGTGGAGGCATACATCGACACTCAAATTTCATTGTGCGATTTTCTTTTTCTTGCGATTTCCTCTCTTGGAAACATTAGGTACAATGTTTCCCAAGATGAGACCTTGCACTTGTCCTCTCTTGAAAACAAGATGAGACCATTTTCACTTTTCCTCTCTTTCAAACATTGGGAACAATGTTCCCTGAGATGATACCTTGCACGAACAAAGAAAAATCCCCTCTAACAAAATCTTTACATTCAAAAAACATTTACAAAATCATTTTCTTTTGTGGCACCTTATTAAAGTTATTAAGAGGTATAACTTTGGTATGGTTGAGTGGGAAGCCCATTGTGAGGCATGAATTTCCCCATAGCCACCTCTATGTGTGTGAGTGCATACCAGCCATGAGTGTATGTTTCTCACCTTTTGGGCCTTCTCACCCCACAGACACCTAGAATTTTTGTGGCCCCAGAGTGAATATACTGTGGACTTCTCACCTTGTGGACAACCAAGAGTTTCATTTCCTCAAGGTGAGTATGCATTTTTGGAAAAATAACCTATATCTGATCCACAACATGTTGGACAAACGGTCGAAGCTTGATCCACCTTTTTTATTTCCGTACTTCTCTTCCTTCTAGGTCTTTCCATTGCATGATTGTGTATCATTTTTTTCTGGAAATCATTCACCTTGTGTGTGTTCTTTTGCGCTTGTGTTGGTTTGACTTAGGATCTTGGATCCTGGGGGCTTGCACAACCTCCTTTGATATTTTTCATTCTTTGTCATCCACATTGGTACAATTGGACTCCTCTTGAATGTCTACTTTAGTGTGATTTTCAAGCAATTTCATCCTCTCACTAAAGTGGGGGCTAACTGTAATGTATAAAAATGTATCCTTTGGAATTTTTCATGCTCATTTGGGTCTTTCTCATGGATATTGGCCTTGTTTTTCCTAGATTTAATTTTGTAATGTGGTCAACACATTCACATTAGGTCTTGAATGCTTGTAAATCAATAAGAACTTTATGATGTCTTGTAAAAGTGTTGTGAAGTGTTGTAACCCACTTTCATTCTTTTCTAGGACCTTTTTAATATAATTTACCTAAATAACTTGTAATCACTTACCAGTCCTTATTTCAAAGTGTTGTAACAAACTTTGATACTTTTCTAGGTTTTTTATCAATAATTTAACCCTTTC
Source organism: Sequoia sempervirens (assembly GCA_007258455.2). Classification (NCBI taxonomy): domain Eukaryota; kingdom Viridiplantae; phylum Streptophyta; class Pinopsida; order Cupressales; family Cupressaceae; genus Sequoia; species Sequoia sempervirens. The sequence goes on from VDFB02000003.1 coordinate 133,562,122, forward strand.
TTATGTTTAAATGGCCCATTTATACAATTGCAGGACTTACTTAAGTGTTTTTTTTAGAATAACCTCATGAAACATCATTAAATACTCTTTAATTCCTGATACCCAATAAAATTTCCCTAGTGGGACCAAGTCGCCACTTGGGGTGACTTAGTCCCATTTGGCTCAAAATTAAAAAATAGTTCAAAATATTGGTGAGATATTATTCTCTAAACCTTGAGGTCAGCCTGTGATGAGGTATTTTTGAGAAATTAGGTATAATCATGTATAAATATAGGGTTTTCCTCTCATTTTTCATCTCCTGAATCCCCTATTTTCATTCATTCATCCATTGACCTAATCATTCATTCATCAAGTCAAGCAAGCTAGGTTTTTCACATTCTAAGGCATCAAGATAGTTTTCTAAAGCATTCAAGGGAAAATCCTTCATCTACTGTTGTAGAAATCCAAGATCTATCATCATGGAAAGGTACTAAATCCTTCATTTCATATTCATGCTTCACCTTATTTCTTTATTTCGTTTAATTACCTAAATGGGGTTTGACCAAGGCAAACCCCTATTCCCTAACATTCAACATCTCTCTTTCCCTCTTTGTTTTCTTGTAGATTTAGAGCTTGGAGATGATTAAATAATAGGTTGCAAACTTGTTGAAGACATCTCCTTGTTGGCTAGGGAAAAATCTATGCAAAAAGTCATCTACAACCTCAAAAATTAGGGTTTCAGATCTAGATCTTTGGAGGAATAGCAAGTACAAACTAAGGGCTTCTGACTCCACTTTTGAATTTGCTAAAATGAGCTCTAGAATAGTTTCCTAGATCTAGGAATAAGTCACCTAGAATGGCAGAAGTGTCCTAGTAGGTCAAAATCTCAGAATCAGTAGCATTTCTAGTCTCCATTCTAGCCTCAACAAATTCCAAGTGCACACCTTCCTTTTTCACAACTTTCAGTTTAGTTTCATTTGCATTTCTAGGTCATGTAGCATCTTCTTGGATTCAATTAGGGTTTTTCATTTTATTGTGCATCTCATTATCTTTTCCAAGTTTACACTTGGTGGTGAACCCTTCTTTTCCTCTTTTCAACCCCTTTAGAACATGCCCTTTGACAGATTTCAATCTCCTTTGCATTGAAGTCTCAAGGGCTTATTCCCTAATGATCCTTGGATCTTTATCCCTCTCCCTTTAGGTGAAAACCCTAGAGGTACAAGAGGGATAACAAAAATCTTCAGTTCAATAGGTGGGAATTGATGTTATGGCTGAAGGGGGAGGTATTTGAATTCCTCCTTGGCTTTGCAAATTGTTTGAGGTTTGAGAACCATTGGTGGTGGAAGGAAAATGTTTTCCAAAGATGTGAGCTATATTACTTGCAACTTCTAGTCCTTCATCACTTTCCATTATGTGGTGAATACTATCTATGGCAGGTATAATAGTGTTGGAAATGTTTTCAATACTCATGATATCTTGTAAATGGGCTAGGTCTTCATGCATCTTTGTTATTTTTTCTTGAGGGATATGATCAATCATTGTTTGAACACTTGGCATAGCACTTGTGGGTAAGGTGGGCATAGGAAAGTAGGTATCAAAGGTATGGTCCATACCTAGTGAACTAGTACCAACACTAGAAGTAAGAGAGCTTGATAACCCAAGATCCACAACAAGTGTTTTATCGCAGGATGTCATGAGTCTCACACTTCATCTGACCATAGTATTAGCAATAGGACACCAAACAGTACAACTCATGTAAGGGATAAACTAAAGAAAGTGAAATGAACACAATCTCCTATGCTTACAATTACACTTGAAAAGAAAGAAATTGAAGCGACAATAATTCTACAAACTATAATAGCAAACTGAAAGCAGCAAATAGAAGCATAGAAAAGAAATTTCAAACCTTGAAAATTGTAAAGTCAAATTCAACAGGGACTAAGACCAAGTAGGGTGTCTTGGTTCTTCTAATGAGATTCTAAGTTTCCAAAAGTTGAAATAGATACCAAATGGCTCAAACAGGGTTCTGAAGCAGAAACCCAGAGAGGGACTAAGACACCAATAAGAGTGTTTTAGTCCAAGTAAGGATTTATTTCAGGAAAATAGATAAATTTGAGTTGATCACAATTTTTCCAAGTTTCCTACCAAGGGACCTAATGTTTAGAAACATAAAAATATGCCAATGAATGCAATAAAATTGACTAATAACAAGCAATTGGATGAAAGTTTGAATGAATTTTTTTCAATTTTTAATGCAATAACAATGTTCTTAAATGCAATTAGGATGATTGACAATGCACTTTTTCAGTTTTTTAATGAGATGAAATCATGCAAGAAATTAAAAATGAAACCTATATGCACTTTCACTAATGCAAATGTGAGAAACCCTATATGCACATTCACTAATGCAAGATGCAATGCAAGAATGAATGCAACCTAGATCTAGGACCCTAATGAACTCCAAATAAAAAAATGAATGCTCAAAAATTTTGGGTTCATCAAAATGAACTAATGGGGAAATGATGTAGGGGTGAGTAATCTCCTACACTACCTTGGTCATTCAATTATGTCCTAGGATCCCAAATTGGATTGACTATCAACCCAAAAGGGTGAGTCAACTCTCAACAAGGATGACCTAGGGGGGGCTCTTTTAGGGTTTGAGGGGTTCACCACCAAGCAAAAGCTTGGAAAATAAAAATGAACATTCAACTTAAAAAACCTAGTAATCCAAGCTAAATGAAGGATGCAAATGATGAAATTAAGTAACATAAAGTTATGGTGTATGTACCTGGGAAGTCCGAAAATGTGATGAGGATTCTAGAAATGAAAAATTATTATCAAAAAGTGTTATGGAGGACTAATATGGCCTTACTGTTGTCTTAGTCCCGCTGTTGATTTTTGGGGGAAATGTGGAATATTCAAATGTTGGATCAGAATCTGAAAGAATCTTTGAAAAATACCTATGGGAGGACTAAGATTCCCTTGATGGTGGCATAGTCCCATTTGGAATTTTTGAAATCTCTAAATGTGGTCCTGAGCTCCAAGGTTTGCACTTGCTTCTCCTCAGATCTGAGGCCCTGAAACTTCTAGATCTAACTTGTAGGTGAGTTTGGATGTGAAAATGACAACTTTGGAAATGCAACTTTGCAACTTTGACAACTTTTCACTTTAAGTGATCTTCAAATCTCCAACCTAGACTTGCAAATACAAACACACAAGAGAGTAAAAACTTGTTGATTGTTAGTAAATAGTGGTTTTCCTTGGTCAAACCCCTTGTTGGTAATTAAACCTTGAAATGAAATAATGAAGGAGAATGATGAATGAACAAATGGAAATGTTGTAAATCATGAAACCCTTGTTGTGAATTCTGTAAACTTGTGTGAAATGGCTAGCTTGAATGTAGATCTTGAATCACTTGAATGCTTGATAGATCTTGACTTGAAATCCTTGCTTGAATCAAAACCTTATATCACAAATGTTGGCTCAAAAACACACATGATGCAAGGATATCTTTAACATGATGCTTAAATCTTGATCATGGCTCCAAATGCTTGATGAAACCACTCTTGAATGCTCTTGTGAACTCAATTATGTTATAAGAAATGCTCTCACAAAATTCTTAGGTGAAAATGAATGAGGGAACCTTGTATTTATACTTACATGCTTAATATCCCAAAATTACACCACAACAAGTTGACATATGCAATCATTAATTAAAGGAGGCTAAATCTTGCCAGAATTTGAAATTGAATCCCAAAAATAGCTCAAGGGGGACTAAGACGCCCTAGGTGGCGTCTTAGTCCCAAGTATTGAAACTTGGGGAATAGACTCCAAAAAGGGGCCTATTTAGGTGGTTTTAAAATCAAGGCCCCAAAATCTATGGGGGATGAAGATGTTGTAGGTGGCATCTTAGTCCTAGTCCAAAAATCGGGGACACACAAATAGAAACATTTAATGATCATTTATCCTTTAATTTTTTTCAAGATAAGCCATAAAAATATATAGTTTATTAGTCTTGTGGATGCAAAATAGGACCAATTAAGCCATAAAGAATCAGGAATAAAGCAAGGCAGGTCCAAACAAGTGTGAAAATGCAAGGGTATGAATTTTACTACACTACACCTGCACCATTAACCATAAGAACATATTAATTTTTGGAATAAGCTTAGGCGACCAAACAAGACCCCAAGGAGTCTTAGGCCCACAATATTATTGAGGGAGTGAAAAGAAAAGGCCACTGAATGATGGCCTTGTGGAAGCATCCACCATGCCACCTTGTTTTGTTCAGGAGAAACAGGAATATGCACCTGAGACATAACTCTATAGAGAACATCCAACTCCTGGTGCACCTCATGAATCCATCTCCACTCACCATCCACAATATAATCAACCACTTGAGTCCCAAATTCCTATATATAAATATCCCTCAAGGGAGCCACCTAAACAACATCTCGCAAAGGTCCATGACCAAACCAATAGTCATCCCAAAAAAGAATATCCCTCCCATTACCAACCAACCATTGAAGGTCATCAGAGACCACACCTCTAGCCTTCACCAAGGAGTTCCAGAAGAAGGAACTAGAAGGAGGAGTGAAGTCATTCATAAGGAAATCCTTGAATTTGTCCACACCAGCAAGATATTTAGAAGCAAGAATCACCGACCAATCCTTATCACCAAAAAGAAAAAACCACAATTTTTTAGCCACAAGAACCGAATTAAAGACTTTAATCCTATGCAAACCTAAACCACCTTGGCCTTTTGAATGACACACCTCCTCCCACAACACTAGACTGATTCTTTTCTTTTCCTCCACACCAAACCATAAAAAACTTTTCTAAATGCTTTCAATCTTCTCCCAAAATTTACGCGGCATCTAGAAAAGGCTAAGAGCATACACCAGAATATTCTGCAACTTGGACTTAATCAACACCAATTTTCTAGCCTGACTAAGAAGGGCTCCTTTCTAGCTAGCCAACTTAGAATTAAACTTTTCAATCAAGCCATTACAAAAGGAATTAGGAACCAAGTTAGCTCCAAGAGGAAAGCCGAGATAAATGGAAGGAAAAGTACCAATCGAACACTAAAGAATACGAACAATTCTTTGCATCCTTCTCTCTAGGGTATTGAGGAAAAAAATTGTGCTCTTAGGAAGACTCACCTATTGCCCCAAGGAAGCCTCATACCTCTGAAGGACCATTTTTATGGCTTTAGCTTCCACAACAAACTCCTCTCTCATGATCATCTTATCATCAACAAATTGTTGATGTGAGCATAGAGAAGAGGAATTCGGTCAAAGCCCCTTTATAGAGCCCAAAAAATATCTCTACTATAGAGATCTCCTCAGGGCTTCCACCAAAATAATGAAACAACAAACTATTAAGGTCATTGTAGTTTATCAGACAGTTATTAAACTGGGTTGAGAAACAATTTTGACATTTGAGAAAATCAAATAAGAAAACTAAACATTCAAAGATTTATTAGGTTCTGAAGCTAACATTTTTATGCAATTCATGTTTCAAGTATCTTGTTGCTATTAATCACAATTAAACAATATACCTCAAACAGTTCATTTGGTTATTTCATATTATGTAGTGATTCACAAATGAAAATACACAAGTCATTATATGATATGAAATAACTGATATATTCAAAAGCAATGTTTTTGAAGTCCCACACAAGCCGTGGGAGTAACTAAATCTAAAATATATAAAATAGAAAGTAAATATAGGAAAAGAAATGCATAAAATCATATATGGAACTCACCATTTCCTAGTGAATGACGAATCTTGTTGTTGAAAGTGTAGATAGGTTTAAATAAAATCAAAGAGTTTAAATTGCATTGGAGAAAATAAACAAATTAAATCCTATCAAGCACCATGAAGTACAAACTAGAATGAAAAATAAAAAAATAGTAAACAAATAACATGCAAACCGATTTTCAAACTAGTGTTGATTGATCTCCATGGCTCTTCTCCACCTGCACAAGGATGCAAGATTTCGAAGGTTGATTGTAGAGAAGGAATGTTGGTTGCTCAATTCTACAGCATAACAATGTGATAAAGGTTTTGAAGAAGAATGGTGGATGAAAGATGGAAGATTCCAGAATGATTTTGACAGAGTGAGGATACCTAAGAATCAACCTCCTAAATGAATTGTGAGAGGTTGTATTTATAGATTTTTCAAAAGCTTCCGATTGGTTGTCTCGATTAACGGTTGTGATAATTCCTGGTAGATCGAACGGTTGAAGAAAGATGAAATTGAAGAGAAAATAAAAGAACCCTAAAATCAAGATTTTTCTATTTTATTATGAAAGAGGAAAAAGAAGAGAAGATAAGAAATCATCTTTCTTTAAAAGAATTAAAGAAAGATTTAAAGCTGATAAATAATTAATTAAAAAAATCAATTATTTATTTGTGGAGGACATTCAGCTTTTCTTAATTAAATAAAATATTTAATTAAGCTTTTAAAAGCAAAAGAAAGCTTGTGATAAGAAAAGAGCTTTAATCATGTTTTATTGAAAAAAGTAGAATATCTCATAATTAAATAAAATATTTAATTATGATATGAGAAGATTGCACAATTAGGTTAAAATACCTAATTTTGATTTGGAAAGAAAGCATAAGATATTTTTAATTAAATAAGATTTATTTAATTAAATCACTTTTATGAAATTAATTAAATGAAACATTTAATTAATTAGAAGAAGAATAATTAAAATAGAAGAAAGGGGAAATATTTAAACTTAATTAAATCAAAAGATTTAATTTAAATTCAAACAGTGATAATTAATTTAAATAAATAGAATGTATTTATTTAATTAATTAAGTGGACATATGAAAATAATTAAATAAGATAAATTTATTTAATTTGTGAGAAGAATAAGATGAATGAACAATATAATTAAATTAATTAAATTTAATCATATGTAGAGGATTTTAGAAAAATAATTAAATAATAAATATTTAATTAATTGCCAGGATTATAGACATGACCATTTTTATGCGTATACATTTTGCCCCTCTTTGAAGTGATGTTCGAGATGATGAGATTTGTGTCGAGTAACATCATTTCAAAGAAATTAAGCTATGGATAGAGGAAAATGGATAATGATATAAAGATAGGATGATGACAGAATGATGATGCCCCCTCGAGAGGATAGGCGGGTTGAACAAACACGGGTAGGCTCTCGAAATGAAATGATAACGATAGATAGGATGATGCAAGATAGAAAGTGGATGAAGGAGATGAATTATATGTTATGCTGCAATGAAAGATGAGCAACCATGATGTTTGATATAGCACCAGACATTATGCACCAAGGTATAAGGACCAAGGTGACGATGTGTCTCATGCCCCAGCGTAATACAACCTTGTCTAGACGTATGAGGAAAGAGGCTTAGAGCATTAAAGTCCTAATGCACAAAAGGTATTATGTGACCTTAGATGCAAAGGATAATGCAAAAAGATATTCCAACACACACAAGATATGAATATTAGCTGGAATGATATGGATTTGATACAAATGCAAGATAAAATGATAAAACACACAAGCAAGCAAGCATGCACAAATGATACAAAAACAAACAAGGAATTTCCCCCGTCAAGCTGTAAACCGTTGATTGATTGATTGATGTTGAATTGGATAACTTTGCTTCTCGCGATTGAAAAACAAAGAGTAGATGTGGATAGTGTTGTCATTGTTGGGAAGCGATATATCCCTAGAGCAACACAAGGATGATGATAATTGATTGGTTGATTGGTTGATTTGGTTTATGACAAGATTAGGATCAAGACCAAAGGATGTGATTGGATAATTTGACAAGATTGATCGACTTGATTGGTATGGATTAAGGATTGACTTGCATTTGGATATTTGCTTGGAATGTTTGAAGATGATTTGATTGATTTGAAGAAACTATTTGTAAGGAGATGATGATTGATTGGATGATAGGATGTGATGAATTGAATAGAAGAATTGATGTGATTGGAATGATTTAGGTTGAAGTGATTTGATTAGATAATCGATTGATTGAATTGAAGAATTGATTTGATTGGAATGATTGTGATTGAGTGGATTGGTTGCAATGGTTTTGATGAAGATGATTGATTTGGTGGAATGGTTGAATGATTGGATAGAAGAATTGATGTGATTGAAATGATTTTATTGCTTGGATTTTTGTTGGATATTTGATTTTTATTTTATTTTTGTATTTTTTGACTTTCTGATTTTTGTATTTCGAAATGTTTTGATTTTTGGAGTTTTGAAATGTTTTGATTTTTGGAGTTTTGAGATGTTTTGATTTTTTGGGTTTTGAGATGTTTTGATTTTTGGACTTTTGAAATGTTTTGATTTTTGGACGTTTGAGATGTATTGATTTTTTTGGACTTTTGAAATGTTTTGATTTTTTTTTGGACTTTTGAAATGTTTTGATTTTTTTGGATTTTTGAGAATATTTGGAGGTGTCAAAGGATGAAAATTTGAGTAGCCTTTGTGCTAGATACCAATGACAAGGGGAAAACCAAGGCTAGGTGCAAGGAGATAAAGGGGATTGATGGATGAAAGGGTGGGTGATGGGATAAGGGATAAAAGGTTCATGATATATGGATGGATGGAAAGGATAAGTCATAGTGAATGAAATGGATATATGCATCATAAGATAGCAAGGATGTGATCTCCAAAGACTATGTTGCATAGGAATAACATGCCCCATTCTAGATACAAGACTTAGGATTTTTCATGACAAAGCTTATGACAATAGTATAATGATAGGCTTGTTTGGAAGCATGAGGTATATCAAAAGATATCTAAATCATGTTTCAATATTTTTCCCTTATGTCCTCATCAAGATCAAAAGGAGAAGGATGGATGAATGGACACGCTATGATAGGTATGTATGATGGCTAAAGATGGTAGGTAGGATGGAAATGATATGACATGAAAATGATAGGTTGGATGGATAAGACACTGTGCCCCCAAGTGTAAGTGGCATAGAAGATCAACCTACGCATGATGCCTATTTGCTAGGTTTTCATCATGGTACATATCCAGGGCGCCTATTTACCAGGTTTTCACCATTGGACGAAGGGATTTCTCTTTTCTTTTCTTTTCTTTTTTTTTTTGGATAGAAGGGGAATATGGATAGAAGGGACTCAAGTGTCTAGTTCTGTGAAAGGGGATAGTCCCACTAGATATGAATGTCATTGCATGAACCATGTCAAATGCTCATTATGCTCATAGATGTTGGTAAGAGATGACATGAAAGGGATGGATTAGGTAGATGACGGATTATGAAAGGCTTATGGAAGAATGGATGGGGAATAGTGGATGATGATGTGGATTGAAGAGGACTTGTGCAAAAGGATGGATGCAAGGTTTATGCAAAAGCATGGACCATAGGAAGGTGGTTGGGAAGATATGTAGGATAGTAGTTGAAGGATGGGGGGATGGAGCTATGTGGGATTGTTGTGAAATGGAAGGGAACCATGACCAATGGTTGCACACACTGTGATAAACGTTGAAGCTTTTGATGTGGATGGGGTGTAGGAAGCAATGGAGATGTTTGCTTAGGAGGTGGTGGATGAAGTGATTTAGGTACCCACATAGACTTAGTATTTTTATGATTTTTATTTTGCTTGTGGGTTTTAGGAATTTGAGACTTTTGAATGGAATGAGAATGTGGGATGGAAGTGGATGGTTGGGATTTTTGTGATGTAAATGCCTCATTTAACTTGATTTCTTTTTTCTTAGGTACCCAAACCATTTTAGTTTTGGCCTTTACTTTTGGAGGTATGGGCTTATATACTTTTTTGGATGTATTTTGATTTGAATTTTTGTATTGATGTCCTAAGGCATGAGAACCCTTAGGATTTTTGACTTTATAGGTAGAGGCATTGGAATTCTTGCTTTTGAATCCCATGGATATGGTGGAATGGGTGGAAGCTTCATGTTCATACACTGTGTGCATTTGTTGGTCATGATTAGGAATGTTAGGGTATTTATGGATGGAGGGATAAGGGGATTGGATAATGGGGATATTAGGTGTTGGGAGAAGTGGAGGTAGATTAGATGGAGGTATATTAGGAGTTGGAAGCAATGGTGGCAGATTTGATGGAGGGATATTAGGAGTTGGAAGCAATGGTGGCAAAGTTGATGGTGGAAGGTGTATGGTCACATGCTTTTGACATTTGTAGGATGATGGAGGGGGAATGGCAGCATATGTTTTAGGGATACAATAGGCTTTATGATGGAAAGTGGTGGACTTAGGATGGATGGAGGAAGTACCAACATCTTTAGGTTGTTGTCCTTGGGGTATATGCCCATGGCCATAAGAGCGTGGAGGGACTTTGACATGGATGGGCTCCAAAACATCTCATTCATGAAGGTCTAGAACTTTACCTTGGTGGTTCATGTTTTGGAGTGTGCAATGGACAATGGGACTAGGTGTAGGTAGAACACTAGACACGAGTTCCCTCTTGGATGGAGAAGATGAAGCAAGGGAAGATAATGGTTTTTGTTGTTCTAAGGAGGAACATTCATGAATGAGGGTGGAAAGACCACTAGGATATGATGGAGGACTTGCAATGGGGTTGATAGTGGGTGATGGAGGATCATTAGGATCTTGATTAGCATTGTGTTCACTTAGATCCAAGGTATTTGTTTGATCTTCTATGTTGGCTTGGGAGGCATATGTCTCATCAAGGGAAGTGGATTTTGATAGATCATGGATAGGACTAGGTGGAGGTGAATTTGGAATATCTTTCTCATGGATGTGTATAGGATCAAGTTGCTCATGGATAGGCTCTTCATCATTATGGATATCATCTTGATCATAAAAACGATATAGATTATGGATAGGTTGGATGAAAATGATTTGATCTTGATTAGGACTAGGGCTTGATGTTTCCACATGCTTGAGAGTAGACTCTTGATATAACTCTTGGGTTTCTTGAATGGAAGTGGAAGGGGATTTCTCATGGAGAGACTTGGCATGTTCTTGATGGTCAACAACATAGGAGCATGAAAGAGGGTGACTTGAACTTATGACATGAGACTCTTGAATTGACTCAAGGGGTTGTGGATGACATGGTTGACTTGAAGGACTTGGCATGACATTTGAGGACTCTTTTGTTTGTTCAAGTATATGTGTTGGAGGACATGGTGATGTTTGATTCCTTGCTTGTAGCCCTTGGGTCACATCCTTTGGAGGTGTAGGGGTGGGAGGTGTTGGCTTAGGGTTTTGGTTTTGATTGGATGACGGTAAGGGTGCATGATCTAGATTGGTATTCCCCTTGTCAATGGTTGCATTAAGACTTAAAGGCTCTTGATTTTGTTGCAAAGGTAGACTTGGGCTCCTATGTTCTTGTGATATTGATGGATGTGTTGATGTGGCATTGAAATGCAAAGAAGTAGACGGATTAGATTGGTCAATTTTATTTGATGGCTTAGATTTGGGCTTCCCAAAAAATTCAAGAATTTTGAATTTGGATGATGTTGTTTTTCGTGATGTGGATTGATAGGTTGATGTGGAATTGTCATTCAAAGAAGTGGATTGATTAGATTGGTATGAGGTGGAAAGGGATGATACATTAGGTTGAGGTGGAATTGGTTGATAATGAATGGATAGGGGATGATGTTGTGGTTGTTGGATTTGACATGTGGCTAGGAGGTATTGGGCTTGAATTACGAGGTATTGGATTTGAGGTGACTTGTTTGCTTGAAGTTCTTGTATCATGTTATGGAGTTTGTGAATGACTTTTTTGGGCAAAGGTTTTTGAATTGTTTTAAGAGTGTGAAGCATGTGAACAAACTCTTGTGCCATATCTTCCCATGTTTCCATGGTGTAAAATGATGTTGATTGGATTAAAGAGATGATGATGATTAGGATATGATATGGAATGACAAGATTGTATGATTTGGATGATGTGGCAAGTGTTTATTGGAAGTTTGACTTGGGCACTATCAAACACAATATTTCACATGTAAATGCATGAACACACACACCAAGCACAATGATAAGTTTGTCTTCCAAGATTAGATGTTATGATTAAGCAAACACTTGAATACACAACAACAAGCCTTATGACTAGTCAAGTGGGGTATGGCCAATTAGGTCTCAAGTGAGTTTTCACAAGGTTGACTAGGTATGATTTTGAAAGCAAAATTCTGCCAATAAGCCGGGAGAAAGGGGTAACCCACCCTTCACCTTCACTTCCCAAAGGTATAAAGTTCTTTGGGGCTTAGCTTAGAGTGACAAGATTCCAACTTCCAAACAAGCGTGTCTTTCGATTCACACTTTGATTGAGGTCGTCCCTTGGAGGGGTGTGTGCTCCAAGCAGGCCTCCTAAAAAGGGTTTTGAAAAAAGCGAACCAAGTAAGGTGTTTTGGAAGACACCCACTTGATTCATGCTCACAGTGATTAATTTCTCTTTAGAAAATTGAAATGTTTAGAAAAAACAATGAAGCACTCGTTCTTTTTAGATCCCAAATCAAGATGTGATGGAAGACAATGATTAATTTTAGACCCAATTTTTGAAATGTGATTGAAGACAAGATTTTTTTTTTTAAACCAATTGCAATGATGTGATCAAACAAGATTTTATTTTATGTCCCAAAGTGAAAGATGTGACAAACAAGATTAAGAGATGAATGATGAAACAAGTGCACCTGGTTATTTTTGCTTTCCAAATTTTTGATGTGAATGATATTGCTACTACTAAAGCTCCTTATGATCACCTACAAGATAAAAATAATAATATTATAATGCAGCCAAAGAAAAGAAAAAGACAAGTTCATAAGAAAATTTCAATTTCAGATACTTTTTGCATAGCCAAATTATATTTTAGTATTTTGACCATTTTTTTGATCTAAAAAATGAAATATCAAAGAAGAGACCCCTGCTAATTTTCTGAGAGATTTCCAGAAATGTAAAGAAGTAAGAAAAATTCTCTGTTTTGCTCTCAAAATCGCGGATTTATGAAAACCATATAGAAAAAGAAGATCGAACTTTTTTGCATTGTATTTGACCTCCAAACTAAATCTGTAAAACATAGACACCCATTAGAATTTTGTGAGATTTCCAAAAAGGTAAAAATTTCTAAAACATTTGTCGATTTGCGTCCAGAAAGTTAATTTTATGAAAATACTTAAAATAATAATAACTTCCACAAAAATAATGATAAACCCTAGATTTTTTTACTGTAGCCTCTTGAGATGGTTTACAAAGTTCTATAAAAATATTGTAAAAAAATTCACAGCTGTGTAGAAGATATGAAGAACTTTGTAAAACCTATAGTTTTGTCCAAAAATTGTCAGATCTGCAAAACAAAGTTAGTAAAAACCTGCAACAAAATACCATTAAAAGTTTTGTATGCACTTCATAAACCCTTTTTTTCTCTAAAATGAGAATTTTTGTCAGAAAGTTGAATTCCAGAATGCAAAATCCTGTCAGAAAACCTGCAGATAAATGTTAAAAATGGGGCAAGGCCCCATGGTGGGCGCCAATTTTGTAGATAGGTTTAAATAAAATCAAAGAGTTTAAATTGCATTGAAGAAAATAAACAAATTAAATTCTATCAAGCACCATGAAGTACAAACTAGAATGAAAAATAAAAAAATAGTAAATAAATAACATGCAAACCGATTTTCAAACTAGTGTTGATTGATCTCCATGGCTCTTCTCCACCTGCACAAAGATGCAAGATTTCGAAGGTTGATTGTAGAGAAGGAATGTTGGTTGCTCAATTCTGCAGCATAACAATGTGATAAAGGTTTTGAAGAAGAATGGTGGATGAAAGATGGAAGATTCCAGAATGATTTTGACAGAGTGAGGATACCTAAGAATCAACCTCCTAAATGAATTGTGAGAGGTTGTATTTATAGATTTTTCAAAAGCTTCTGATTGGTTGTCTCGATTAACGGATGTGATAATTCCTCGTAGATCGAACGGTTGAAGAAAGATGAAATTGAAGAGAAAATAAAAGAACCCTAAAATCAAGATTTTTCTATTTTATTATGAAAGAGGAAAAAGAAGAGAAGATAAGAAATCATCTTTCTTTAAAAGAATTAAAGAAAGATTTAAAGCTGATAAATAATTAATTAAAAAAATCAATTATTTATTTGTGGAGGACATTCAGCTTTTCTTAATTAAATAAAATATTTAATTAAGCTTTTAAAAGTAGAAGAAAGTTTGTGATAAGAAAAGAGCTTTAATCATGTTTTATTGAAAAAAGCAGAATATCTCATAATTAAATAAAATAAAATATTTAATTATGATATGAGAAGATTGCACAATTAGGTTAAAATACCTAATTTTGATTTGGAAAGAAAGCATAAGATATTTTTAATTAAATAAGATTTATTTAATTAAATCACTTTTATGAAATTAATTAAATGAAACATTTAATTAATTAGAAGAATAATTAAAATAGAAGAAAGGGGAAATATTTAAACTTAATTAAATCAAAAGATTTAATTTAAATTCAAACAGTGATAATTAATTTAAATAAATAGAATGTATTTATTTAATTAATTAAATGGACATATGAAAATAATTAAATAAGATAAATTTATTTAATTATGACAGAAGAATAAGATGAATGAACAATATAATTAAATTAATTAAATTTAATCATATGTAGAGGATTTTAGAAAACTAATTAAATAATAAATATTTAATTAATTGTCAGGATTATAGACATGACCATTTTTATGCGTATACAGAAAGTTGTCTCAGCGTCGTTGAACTTGTGCAGTTGTTGCTCCAAGAAAGAAATCTACAAGAAGAGGAGTTGTTAGAGCTTAGGGTTCCATACAATCCTATGCATGCCTAATCATGAAGATATTAGTTACCTTATATCTAATCAAGATAAGCAAGATGAATTGTTGTATTCAAGATATCCAAAGCAAATCATCAAAAGAACATTGAATTTCACTATTTTTATCTAACTTGTTTATTCACTATGCAACTGCAAGTACATGTTTCATGGCGAGTTCATCATGTTCAACATTTTAGCATGTGGTGTAAAATGGGCTTCCACAAGGGTTGATCCCAGCATGCTACCCTCTTAGATTCAAAAGATGCAACAAAAAGTGGTCACATGTTTCAATTATATCTTGAAAACTATGATCTGGGTTTTTGTGATTTTTGGATATAAATTAGAAAATAATTAGGCAAAAAAACCCTTTAAATTTTTCACTAACCAAATTTGTATTTTTTGAGAAATATTCACCAGCCCTAAGGAAAAAGATAGATCCACCTTTTTAGGAGAATTTTAAGGCTCAAAGGGCAATTCTACATTAGTTTTGAGGTACCACATGGGTTGACCATCACTCAAGGGGAGTTTTGGACACTTAATTACTCAGTTTACTCCAGTTTTGAGGCCTTTTTTACATGCTTTTCAAACTTGAACGACCAAAGATGATTCATCATGCATATTGGTGGAGTTGAGAGTTAAGTCTTAATATTATCATTTAATTTTGAAATGAAAAACACTTAGCTTGTATCTTTTGCATGATTTTAAATAAGACAAAATATGTAATTAAATATTAAATGTAATATTTTATTACTTTAATATTTACCATGCAATGTAAAAAAAGAGAGCTCACATGATAAGTATTAAAATAATCATATTGATTATCTTTAATATTTAATCGAATAGTCCTTTTTTCCCAAAATCATGCAAAGAAAAATTGGAGCAAATGGTGAGACATAACTATAGTTTCACATCAATTTTGGAGGGCTTTTGATCATGCACATTGAGGGGAGGAGTTTGCAACATTTTGAGTTCAGTTTGTTTTAGTTGTGGGCCCTCTTTTTTAGGCTTTTCTTCTTTGCTCATGAGAGGATATTTTTGAGATATTTTTCACTCTCAGTTGGCTTTCAATTCCACCTCTTGATGCATTGGAGTTTTCTACTTCATATATATTGATAAAAGACTTAGTCTTTTTCTCAGTTCTTGTTTTCTTCCTTTGCATTCTGCAAAGAGACTATCTTGTAACTCAATTTTATTTACAGTTTAATATAATACAATAGCAGGTTACTTTCAAATTTTTTTGCAGTGTTTCCTTCCATATTTTAGGACTATCAAGTTATCTTCTCAATTTCAGGTGTTTTGTAATATCTTGAATGATTTGATGCAAAGTTATTGTGTTTTGGTAAAACCTTTAAGTTTTTGTCTTAGTCTTTCATTGCATATACACAAAAGCAGTTAACCATCACAGGTTGTAAATTGTGCATTGTCTTATTTTGCATTTTGAGTTGTGAAAACATTATTTCCCTTCAAAGAATCAGATATTATAGGCCTCTTTATGAATTAATTATGTGATTTGGTTGCAAAAATTGAGTTGTGTAAAAGGGTTCATCGAGGGATAGTTGTGAGTCATTTTCTACAAATTAGTTTCATTATCAGTGCATCACCTCCTAGATTAAAGCTTTCCATTTCATTTTAGTTATCCTTCTTACCTTTTCCCATCTGAATCATTATATTCTAGGAGAGAAAAATGGGAACTATCCCATAATTTGGAGATTCAGTTTCATTATGAGCAACCCACAGGCTTGAAAGTGTTTCCATGTTTCAAGGGATCGTTGAGCTTTACAACTTGGCACTTAGGTGCAATCCCTCGTGATAACAATTTTTTGTACGCCCAATGGGACTTTGAAGTTCACTTCAGAGAAATAATTCAAGTTGCAAGTTATTATTCTGGTATATATAGCAACACTTTTTACCTTTTAAAGGTTACAATTTATACCTAGCGACTCCGAGCACAATCTACTGGTTTCAAGCAGACGAAGTGCTCGTATGTTTCATCTTTGCAAAATAAATATGATTCACTTTGATTTCAAGAGGTTTTCCAACTTTCAAATGCTTTAACATGTTAGGTTTTTATGAAAAGAGCATGTTACCACCTTTGTTTCATTAAAATCCTGCCTATCCACACCCTTATCAGCCATATCAGAACAATCATGTTGTTGGTTTTCTCCCAAACAGTCATACAACAGTAGTATATCAACATGCTCAACATGATTGCCTCCCATCCACCCCTGCTCAACCTTCATATCAACATTTATATGTCCAAAATCAGCCAAAAGAAACATCTCTAATGTCAAATCAATTCAAATACTCTCTTGATCACCTCCAAGATTTGGAGGTTAGGGATATGAAGAATAACATGAACACCAAGGACATATTGTTAAATATCACAAAGCAAATGGAAGAGTTCAGGAGGCAACAAGAACTTGATTTATAGCAATAGGAGTTATACTATCAGGCCTACCTTCATGAATAGGAGTTGGAAAAATAAAGAATACACTTTGAAGAAAAGTTCAAGAGGGAGTTAGTAGTACAAGAGGAGCAGATAAATTTTATGTTTGCTTGAACACAAAATTATAAGGTCCAAACAACTCATGTCATTCCAAATCAGCCCTTGCAAGATGAGGTTAGTAAGTATGTCATTCCATATTTTAAGAAAAAGGAGCCTCTTAATTTTACTAATTAGCCTTTTCAACTTGAAATTTCAAATTTCATAAGTCTACATCCTTTGCAAGTTAAGTCCAAGGTAATCATGTATAGCCTAGTGTAGTTACAGAGGAACTCCTTGATCAGGATAGCCCATTGATCATAGAGAAGATTAAAGGTATAAATCCACTGCGTTTAACCATAGAGTATTACCGATCAGAGCAACAAAAGATTAATTTGGAGCAAGGAGTTGTAGAGTCCAAACCAATCAAAATTCCAAGTTTTAGGAGTGCTCCTTCAATACAACAGCCAATTCATAGCCAAGAGTAGTTTGAAACACAATATAATGAACTTAGTAATCCTACTTCAGCAGCTGAAGGTTCTTACAGTCCCTTTTATGCCAAAAAATCAAAAAAATCACATGTCAAACCAGAGGTTGATGTTGTTTATGGTGTGTTCCTAGCTGAAAATAAACATAATGCGTGTGTAGAGGAGGTAGGTTAAAGCTTGACATTGAATCCTTTTGATCCAGGTGGATCTTTAGGACCTAAAAATTGAAGTGTTCTAGTTTCTCTTGGAAGCAATGTCATCACGTAGAGCACATAATTCTGAATCCGGCGCAACTTGAACGGGCAAAAAAGGAGTCCGTTTGCACAAGTTACGCGCAATCAAAGTTGGGTCAACCCTTGGACCAGGTGGCCGTCAGAAGGTGAAAATTTGATGGACTCAGAATCGGCCAAAAGTAGTGTCAGTTCGGAGGGCTCGTTGACATGATCGCAACAAAGTTCGTTTCGTCAAATTTTGAGTCCATATGTCTGAGATATTGCCGGTCAAAGTTTAGTCAAAGGTTGGTCAACTTAGCTTTCAAGGATGAGAAAAAGGTGGAAAATTTATCGTCACCAAATTGGTCGAAGTTGGTGTCATCACGAAGAGCTCGTCGTCATGATTCCAACGGTGTTCGTTTCGTGCAAATCGGACGACGTGTGCGCGAGTTAGAGCCAGTCAAAGTTTTCAGTTGACCGAGGTACAAGTGGTACAGTTGCTGACGTCAGCATAACATCATCTTGCTGACTTGGGAGATAGGTCATCGTACGGATGATGATGTAGACCAATGGGGTCTTGACACGTGGCAGTTTGTACTATGATGACATCATCAGTTCCACTCGAGCATGGGGGATGACGTGGATGAATCAGGTGTGGACACGTGTCCACTCGATGACGTGGAAGTTGACAGTGTTCTTCCATTCAATCAATGATTGACACGTGGCAGTGAGTTGGCAGGTTCCGTGGCAGCCAAGTGGCAGGACAATGTGGCAATGAGTTGGCATGTAAGAAGTTGACTGGACAGATGACTTGGATTCTTCAGCAAGTAGTTTTGTGATGTGTGGCCTCCTGTGAGCTTGACACGTGGCCTCCCTTCCCTCCACACTGGCGCAGGGTAGTCTGTTTGGAAAAAAAATAGTTCGGGCGGTTTGAACCCTGAACCTCCCATATACCGTTTAGGCCGCCGAGCAACTCGCCCTCGAGCTCGACCTTTACTATATTTGGTTGACCGCTTTGTTTTGTTATTTGTTTTATTGGGAGTTCGTTTGAAAAAATGGCCGATGGGGGTTTTGAACCCTGAACCGGCCGGGTCCCAAAATCTCTAACCACCGTTGAGCCACGAATTTTGCTCAGTTATGTAGGGGGCTCAGTTATTGTTAACCGCTTAGAAGCCCAAATTGCTAATTAATAACTAATGAAAGGTTATTAGTTAGACCCGAATGCCTAATAACCAATTATTGGTTATTAAAAACAAAACTCCCAAACCTTAATAAGCCCAAAAAGGAATAAGTTAAGGGCTTCAAAAAAACAAATTTTATTATATTAAGGGGGTTTATTGTTTTTCTTTGTAAAATTGGTAGATAGAGTTTTTTTTAGGAGATATGGGGAAATTTTGTAAATCATATGGTTTTCTACCATATCGGGTAAACTTCAAGTATAAAAGGGAGGAGTCTTGGAGTGTTTTTCATCAATCATCTATTAGTTGATCATCACTTTTCAAGTGAGTTCTTTCTCCTTTTGTTTTCCATTCTCTCAGTCTTTGAGAGGCTTTTGTGAGAGAATTTTTAGAGGGAATTAGGAGAATATTTGAGTTGGATGTATTGATGTTCTGAGTCTTGTAGTAGTACCTATTAGGCAAAGTTAGTTTCCTTGCTCTTTGTTAGTCATCCCTAGCCTTGAGAGCTTTTGAGAGGGGTGTGAGTGAGAGACTTTTGTATAACTTTGTGGAAAGGCTACAAGATATTGTAAGCAGTGTTACAAGAGGCTCTTGGAGATTGTACTATGTTTCAGAACATTTCAATAGATTGGTCACTCGATTGAGCTCGACCCGGAGATGTAGTCCACTCGGACGAACTCCGTAATCAAATTGGTGTCTTCTTATCTCTCTCTTGGTTCTATGTTTTGAATTTTCTATGATTAATGTTCCTGTTACTTCATTGTTGATGTCTTTACACCTTTGTTCATAATCACTCACAACGTTTGTCATAGATCCCTTCCGCTATACGGATCAAAGTGGTATCAAAGCTTTGTTTGGCTGGTTTGCAGGAGTGATTGTGAATCATTTTTCATTTGGTGGACACTTGGAGTTTGGAGCAAAGATGGCATCAGAAAAGGGTGAATCTTCCAGGCTGACATTGACCCCATCCATGGTGGATGATTTCTTGTCAATGAAAGGAATGGTTGAAGAACTCTATCGAGACCATCGAGAGAAGGCTGATAGGATGCAAGAGTTGGAAGAAGCCAATTGACGTCTGCAGATGGAGAATGCATAACTTCAGCGGTTGTTGGAGGAATCCAACATGGAGAAGGAAAGATTGAAAAAGTTGTTGCAGGACATCTTAGAGGAGCAGAACAAGAGAAGTCCTCCTGTATCTTGGAGTGGACACATATGTGGTTTTTGTCCACATTTCGAGGATACATCATCCTCATACTCCCCGCTTACACCACGTGATAGTACGGGACCTTCTTCAGCGACAAGGCCTGTGGCTAGATTTGTTTGTAGCCATGATTGGGCTAACTCTCCTAGTGCAGTAGAGTGTGCTTACTGTCGACAGATGTAGTACCTTCAGACTCTAAATCTGCCTGATAGTGACAGTAATTATCTCAAAGCCTCTTCTTCGATCAAACAGAAGAAGTCAGCAGAAGATGAGCAAGACTCATTTGCACAATTCGAGAAGCACACAAGAGGCATTGGATCAAAGCTACTCGGGAAGATGGGCTTCAGAGGGAAAGGCTTTGGTATTTCTGAGCAAGGTATCACCAGTCCAGTCAAGGCAAAGAAGCGACCACGGCACCAAGGATTGGGATTCAGAGAAGGAGATGGACAATCATCTAGAGCTCAAAATTTCTGCAACCACTGTGGCATCAGTGGACATTGGGAGGCAAAGTGTTGGAAGCTGCATGCAGAGCTTATTCGTCAATTGAGGTCTACTGAGAAACCCAACCACCAGCAAGTTGAGGAGACGAAAGCAGAGCTGGCAGTAGCTACCACTTCTGAGGCAGTCCCAGCAGAAGTTCAACCACAGCCTGAGCAACCTGTGAAAGAGAGTTCCTTTGAGCAGCTTCGTAGGAGCTGGGAACAATGCTCATCAAACTAGTATATCTATTTGTGTGTTTATTACATCTTTTGTAGTGTGATGAATATGTTGATAAGCTAGTATTGTTTTGTGAGCTCTGAATAAACTTGTTTGTAATAACTTTTATGAAGTTGTATTTCTCTAGAGATTGAGAATTTGTAAGGCTCTTAGAAGCCATATTTTGTAATCTAGAAAGAGAATACTTTGTAACTTCTTATTGCAGATATGTTGTTAAGTACTTGTACTTGCAGTTTCTTTTAGTGCGAAGCTTCAATTGAAGAGCACTTTTCAGACAGAGTTGTTGAGAACGGTCAACAATGACCTTGTATGTTCTCAGCTTGAAGACTCAGTGATGGTTTTTTTTTCAAGATAAGTCTGAACTCCGTTCGAGTTCTTGAAGGATTTATTCGTGAACTTGTTGCTGGACCCGATCTGTGATGGAGCCTTGAACCAGCTGTTCTGAAGTACAAAGGTGAAGGAATGTTTCAAGCTGAGGCGCAGATACCATGCTCAAGCAGTTGGAGGAGCAACAGAAGCATGCCCGAAGAAGGTGAGAGATGCAGAATGCGAACTACCTGTAAGAAGCACTGGGGGATATGTTTATCATACTCAGTTTTTACTTCTTGCTTTAGGTGTTTTAAGTTCCATTTTTGAACTGCATCATGAAGAGTTGTGAATTCCTGCATTGCCGAAGTGTAAGACCCCAGCAGGCAGATGTGGCAGTGTGTTTTAGTCGTGGCGAATGGCAAGATGTTGAATGTGAGATGTTTTTCAAGGAACTATACACTTTTGGAGGACCAAAAGTTCTTCAGTGGGGATGTTTGATCCAGGTGGATCTTTAGGACCTAAAAATTGAAGTGTTCCAGTTTCTCTTGGAAGCAATGCCGTCGCGTAGAGCACAGAATTTTGAATCTGGCGCAACTTGAACAAGTGAAAAAGGAGTCTGTTTGCACAAGTTACGCCCAGTCAAAGTTGGGTCAACCATTGGACCAGGTGCCCGTCAGAAGGTGAAAAGTTGATGGACTCAGAATCGGCCAAAAGTAGTGTCAGTTCAGAGGGCTCGTCGACACGATCGCAACAAAGTTTGTTTCGTCAAATTTTGAGTCCATATGTCCGACATATTGCCGGTCAAAGTTCAGTCAAAGGTTGGTCAGCTCAGCTTTCAGGGATGAGAAAAAAGGTTTAAAATTTATCGTCACCAAATTGGTCAAAGTTGGCGTCATCGCGAAGAGCTTGTCGTCACGATTCCAACGGTGTTCGTTTCGTGCAAATCAGACGACGTGTGCGCGAGTTAGAGCCAGTCAAAGTTTTCGGTTGACCGAGGTACAAGCGGTATAGTTGCTGACGTCAGCATGACGTCATCTTGCTGACTTGGGAGATAGTCATCGTATGGATGATGATGTGGACCAATGGGGTCTTGACACGTGGCAGTCCGTACTATGATGACGTCATCAGTTCCACTCGAGCATGGCGGATGACGTGGACGAATCAGGTGTGGACACGTGTCCACTCAATGACGTGGCAGTTGAATGTGTTCTTTCGGTGAATCAATGATTGACACGTGGCAGTGAGTTGGCAGGTTCCGTGGCAGCCAAGTGGCAGGACAATGTGGCAATGAGTTGGCATGTACGAAGTTGACTGGACAGATGACTTGGATTCTTCAGCAAGTAGTTTCGTGACGCATGGCCTCCTGTGAGCTTGACACGTGGCCTCCCTTCCCTCCACACCGGCGCGGGGCAGTCTGTTTGGAAAAAAATAAGTTCGTGCGGTTTGAACCCCGAACCTCCCATATACCGTTTAGGCCGCCGACCAACTCGCCCGCGAGCTCGACCTTTACTATATTTGGTTGACCGCTTTGTTTTGTTATTTGTTTTATTGGGAATTCATTTCAAAAAATGGCCAGCGGGGGTTTTGAACCCCGAACAGGCCAGGTCCCAAAGTATCTAACCACCATTGAGCCGCAAACTTTTCTCAATTATATAGGGGGCTCGGTTATTATTAACCACTTGGAAGCCCGAATTGCTAATTAATAACTAATGAAAGGTTATTAGTTAGACCCGAATGCCTAATAACCAATTATTGGTTATTAAAAACAAAACTCCCAAACCTTAATAAGCTCGAAAAGGAATAAGTTAAGGGCTTCAAAAAAACAAATTTTATTATTTTAAGGGGGTTTATTGTTTTTCTTTGTAAAATTGGGAGATAGAGTTGTTTTTAGGAGATATGGGGAAATTTTGTAAATCATATGGTTTTCTACCATATCGGGTAAACTTCAAGTATAAAAGGGAGGAGTCTTGGAGTGTTTTTCATCAATCATCCATTAGTTGATCATCACTTTTCAAGTGAGTTCTTTCTCCTTTTGTCTTCCATTCTCTCAGTCTTTGAGAGGCTTTTGTGAGAGAATTTTTAGAGGGAATTAGGAGAATATTTGAGTTGGATGTATTGATGTTCTGAGTCTTGTAGTAGTACCTATTAGGAAAAGTTAGTTTCCTTGCTCTTTGTTAGTCATCCCTAGCCTTGAGAGCTTTTGAGAGGGGTGTGAGTGAGAGACTTTTGTATAACTTTGTGGAAAGGCTACAAGATATTGTAAGCAGTGTTACAAGAGGCTCGTGGAGATTGTATTGTGTTTCAGAACATTTAAATAGATTGGTCACTCGATTGAGCTCGACCGGAGACGTAGTCCACTCAGACGAACTCTGTAATCAAATTGGTGTCTTCTTATCTCTCTCTTGGTTCTATGTTTTGAATTCTCTATGATTAATGTTCCTGTTACTTCATTGTTGATGTCTTTACACCTTTGTTCATAATCACTCACAACGTTTGTCATAGATCCCTTCCGCTATACGGATCAAAGTGGTATCAGAGCTTTATTTGGTTGGTTTGCAGGAGTGATTGTAAATCATTTTTCATTTGGTGGACATTTGGAGTTTGGAGCAAAGATGGCATCAGAAAAGGGTGAATCTTCCAGGCTCACATTGACCCCATCCATGGTGGATGATTTCTTGTCAATGAAAGGCATGGTTGAAGAACTCTATCGAGACCATCGAGAGAAGGCCGATAGGATGCAAGAGTTGGAAGAAGCCAAACGACGTCTGCAGATGGAGAATGCATAACTTCAGCGGTCGTTGGAGGAATCCAACATGGAGAAGGAAAGACTGCAAAAGTTGTTGCAGGACATCTTAGAGGAGCAGAACAAGAGAAGTCCTCCTATATCTGGGAGTGGACACATATGTGGTTTCTGTCCACATTCTGAGGATACATCATCCTCATACTCCCCGCTTACACCACGTGATAGTACGGGACCTTCTTCAGCGACAAGGCCTGTGGCTAGATTTTCTTGTAGCCATGATTGGGCTAACTCTCCTGGTGCAGTAGAGTGTGCTTACTGTCGACAGATGGAGTACCTTCAGACTCTAAATCTGCCTGATAGTGACAGTAATTATCTCAAAGCCTCTTCTTCGATCAAACAGAAGAAGTCAGCAGAAGATGAGCAAGACTCATTTGCACACTTCGAGAAGCACACAAGAGGCATTGGATCAAAGCTACTCGGGAAGATGGGCTTCAGAGGGAAAGGCTTTGGTATTTCTGAGCAAGGTATCACCAGTCCAGTCAAGGAAAAGAAGTGACCACGGCACCAAGGATTGGGATTCAGAGAAGGAGATGGACAATCGTCTAGAGCTCAAAATTTCTGCAACCATTGTGGCATCAGTGGACATTGGGAGGCAAAGTGTTGGAAGCTGCATCCAGAGCTTAGTTGTCAATTGAGGTCTACTGAGAAACCCAACCACCAGCAAGTTGAGGAGACGAAAGCAGAGCCGGTAGTAGCTACCACTTCTGAGGCAGTCCCAGCAGAAGTTCAACCACAGCCTGAGCAACCTGTGAAAGAGAGTTCCTTTGAGCAAGCTTCGTAGGAGCTGGGAACAACGCTCATCAAACTAGTATATCTATTTGTGTGTTTATTACATCTTTTGTAGTGTGATGAATATGTTGATAAGCTAGTATTGTTTTGTGAGCTCTGAATAAACTTGTTTGTAATAACTTTTATGAAGTTGTATTTCTCTAGAGATTGAGAATTTGTAAGGCTCTTAGAAGCCATATTTTGTAATCTGGAAAGAGAATACTTTGTAACTTCTTATTGCAGATATGTTGTTAAGTACTTGTACTTGCAGTTTCTTTTAGTGCGAAGCTTCAATTGAAGAGCACTTTTCAGACAGAGTTGTTGAGAATGGTCAACAATGACCTTGTATCTTCTCAGCTTGAAGACTCAGTGATGGTTTTTTTTTCAAGTTAAGTTTGAACTCCATTCGAGTTCTTGAAGGATTTATTGGTGAACTTTTTGTTGGACCCGAGCTGTGATGGAGCCTTGAATCAGCTGTTCTGAAGTACAAAGGTGAAGGAATGTTTCAAGCTGAGGCACAGATACCATGCTCGAGCAGGTGGAGGAGCAACAGAAGCATGCCCAAAGAAGGTGAGAGATGCAGAATGCGAACTACCTGTAAGAAGCACTGGGGGATATGTTTATCATACTCAGTTTTTACTTCTTGCTTTAGGTGTTTTAAGTTCCATTTTTGAACTGCATCATGAGGAGTTGTGAATTCTTGCATTGCCGAAGTGTAAGACCCCAGCAGGCAAATGTGGCAGTGTGTTTTAGTCGTGGCGAATGGCAAGATGCTGAATGTGAGATGTTTTTCAAGGAACTATACACTTTTGGAGGACCAAAAGTTCTTCAGTGGGGAGGTTAGATCTAGGTGGATCTTTAGGACCTAAAAATTGAAGTATTACAGTTTCTCTCTGAAGCAATGCCGTCACGTAGAGCACAGAATTTTGAATCTGGCGCAACTTGAACAAGCGAAAAAGGAGTCTGTTTGCACAAGTTACGCCCAGTCAAAGTTGGGTCAACCATTGGACCAGGTGCCCGTCAGAAGGTGAAAAGTTGATGGACTCAGCATCGGCCAAAATTAGTGTCAGTTCGGAGGGCTCGTCGACACGATCGCAACAAAGTTCGTTTCGTCAAATTTTGAGTCCATATGTCTGACATATTGCCGGTCAAAGTTTAGTCAAAGGTTGGTCAGCTCAGCTTTCAGGGATGAGAAAAAGGTGGAAAATTTATCATCACCAAATTGGTCAAAGTTGGCGTCATCGCGAAGAGCTTGTCGTCACGATTCCAACGGTGTTCGTTTCGTGCAAATCGGACGACGTGTGCCCGAGTTAGAGCCAGTCAAAGTTTTCAGTTGACCGAGGTACAAGCGATACAGTTGCTGACGTCAGCATGACGTCATCTTGCTGACTTGGGAGATAGTCATCGTACGGATGATGATGTGGACCAATGGGGTCTTGACATGTGGCAGTCTGTACTATGATGACGTCATCAGTTCCACTCGAGCATGGCGGATGACGTGGACGAATCAGGTGTGGACACGTGTCGACTCGATGACGTGGCAGTTGACTGTGTTCTTTCGGTGAATCAATGATTGACACGTGGCAGTGAGTTGGCAGGTTCCGTGGCAGCCAAGTGGCAGGACAATGTGGCAATGAGTTGGCATGTAGGAAGTTGACTGGACAGATGACTTGGATTCTTCAGCAAGTAGTTTCGTGACGCGTGGCCTCCTGTGAGCTTGACACGTGGCCTCCCTTCCCTCCACACCGGCGGGGGCAGTCTGTTTGGAGAAAAATAGTTCGTGCGGTTTGAACCCAAACCTCCCATATACCGTTTAGGCCGCCGACCAACTCGCCCGTGAGCTCGACCTTTACTATATTTGGTTGACTGCTTTGTTTTGTTATTTGTTTTATTGGGAGTTCATTTGAAAAAATGGCCGGTGGGGGTTTTGAACCCCGAACAGGCCAGGTCCCAAAATATCTAACCACCATTGAGCCGCAAACTTTTCTCCATTATATAGGGGGCTCGGTTATTATTAACCACTTGGAAGCCCGAATTGCTAATTAATAACTAATGAAAGGTTATTAGTTAGACCCGAATGCCTAATAACCAATTATTGGTTATTAAAAACAAAACTCCCAAACCTTAATAAGCCCGAAAAGGAATAAGTTAAGGGCTTCAAAAAAACAAATTTTATTATTTTAAGGGGGTTTATTGTTTTTCTTTGTAAAATTGGGAGATAGAGTTGTTTTTAGGAGATATGGGGAAATTTTGTAAATCATATGGTTTTCTACCATATCGGGTAAACTTCAAGTATAAAAGGGAGGAGTCTTGGAGTGTTTTTCATCAATCATCCATTAGTTGATCATCACTTTTCAAGTGAGTTCTTTCTCCTTTTGTCTTCCATTCTCTCAGTCTTTGAGAGGCTTTTGTGAGAGAATTTTTAGAGGGAATTAGGAGAATATTTGAGTTGGATGTATTGATGTTCTGAGTCTTGTAGTAGTACCTATTAGGAAAAGTTAGTTTCCTTGCTCTTTGTTAGTCATCCCTAGCCTTGAGAGCTTTTGAGAGGGGTGTGAGTGAGACTTTTGTATAACTTTGTGGAAAGGCTACAAGATATTGTAAGCAATGTTACAAGAGGCTCGTGGAGATTGTATTGTGTTTCAGAACATTTAAATAGATTGGTCACTCGATTGAGCTCGACCAGGAGACGTAGTCCACTCAGACGAACTCTGTAATCAAATTGGTGTCTTCTTATCTCTCTCTTGGTTCTATGTTTTGAATTCTCTATGATTAATGTTCCTGTTACTTCATTGTTGATGTCTTTACACCTTTGTTCATAATCACTCACAACGTTTGTCATAGATCCCTTCCGCTATACGGATCAAAGTGGTATCAGAGCTTTATTCGGTTGGTTTGTAGGAGTGATTGTAAATCATTTTTCATTTGGTGGACATTTGGAGTTAGGAGCAAAGATGGCATCAGAAAAGGGTGAATCTTCCAGGCTCACATTGACCCCATCCATGGTGGATGATTTCTTGTCAATGAAAGGCATGGTTGAAGAACTCTATCGAGACCATCGAGAGAATGCCGATAGGATGCAAGAGTTGGAAGAAGCCAAACGACGTCTGCAGATGGAGAATGCATAACTTCAGCGGTCGTTGGAGGAATCCAACATGGAGAAGGAAAGACTGCACAAGTTGTTGCAGGACATCTTAGAGGAGCAGAACAAGAGAAGTCCTCCTATATCTGGGAGTGGACACATATGTGGTTTCTGTCCACATTCTGAGGATACATCATCCTCATACTCCCCGCTTACACCACGTGATAGTACGGGACCTTCTTCAGCGACAAGGCCTGTGGCTAGATTTGCTTGTAGCCATGATTGGGCTAACTCTCCTGGTGCAGTAGAGTGTGCTTACTGTCGACAGATGGAGTACCTTCAGACTCTAAATCTGCCTGATAGTGACAGTAATTATCTCAAAGCCTCTTCTTCGATCAAACAGAAGAAGTCAGCAGAAGATGAGCAAGACTCATTTGCACACTTCGAGAAGCACACAAGAGGCATTGGATCAAAGCTACTCGGGAAGATGGGCTTCAGAGGGAAAGGCTTTGGTATTTCTGAGCAAGGTATCACCAGTCCAGTCAAGGCAAAGAAGCGACCACGGCACCAAGGATTGGGATTCAGAGAAGGAGATGGACAATCATCTAGAGCTCAAAATTTCTGCAACCACTGTGGCATCAGTGGACATTGGGAGGCAAAGTGTTGGAAGCTGCATGCAGAGCTTATTCGTCAATTGAGGTCTACTGAGAAACCCAACCACCAGCAAGTTGAGGAGGCAGCGAGAGCGGCGTGCTTCACCGCCGAAGCGGTCCGGCGAAGTTCAACCGGCGAACGGCAGTTCCTTTTGAGCAGCCGTGGGAGAATTTGGGAACAACGCTCTTCAAACTAGTAAATCAATTTGTGTGTTTGTTACATCTATTGTAGTGTGATGAATAATGCCGATAAGCTAGTTTCATTTTGTGAGCTTTGAATAAACTTGTTTGTAATAATTTTCATGAAGTTGTATTTCTCTAGAGATTGAGAATTTGTAAGGCTCTTGGAAGCCATGTTTTGTAATCTGGAAAGAGAATACTTGTAACTTCTTATTGCAAATATGTTGTTAAGTACTTGTACTTGCAGTTTCTTTAGTGCGAAGCTTCAGTTGAAGAGCACTTATTTAGACAGAGTTGTTGAGAATGGTCAACAGTGACCTTGTATGTTCTCAACTTGACGACTCGGTGATGGTCA
Source organism: Sequoia sempervirens (assembly GCA_007258455.2). NCBI lineage: Eukaryota > Viridiplantae > Streptophyta > Pinopsida > Cupressales > Cupressaceae > Sequoia > Sequoia sempervirens. Next base: position 133,591,344 of record VDFB02000003.1, read on the forward strand.
GTTAGAGGATAAGTCTGAACTCAAACGAAGTTCTTGAAGGATTTGTCGGTGACCTTGTTGTTGGACCCGAGCTGTATGGTGGAGCCTTGAATCAGCTGTTCCGAAGTACAAAGGTGAAGGAATATGTCAGGCTGAGGCGCAAATCCGTGCTCGAGTAATTGAAGGAGCAACAGAAGCATGCCCGAAGAAGGCGAGAAATGCAGAGTGCGAACTACCTGTAAGAAGCACCGAGGGACAGGTTTATCATCCTCAGTTTTCTCTTCTTGCTTTTGGTATTTTATGTTCCATTTTTAAACTGCATCATGAGGAGTTGTGAATCCCTGCATTGCCGAAGTGTAAGACCCCGACAGGCAGATGTGGCAGTGTGTTCAGTGTGATCAGATTGTGGCAAGTGGCAAAATGTTGAATGTGAGATGTTTTTCAAGGAACTATACACTTTTGGAGGACCAAAAGTTCTTCAGTGGGGAGGTTTGATCCAGGTGGATCTTCAGGACCTGAAATTGAAGTGTTCCAGTTTCTCTTGGAAGCAATGCCATCACGTAGAGCACTGAATTCTGAATCTGGCGCAACTTGAACGGGTGAAAAAGGAGTCCGTTTGCTCAAGTTACGCGCAGTCAAAGTTGGGTCAACCCTTTGACCAGGAGGCCGTCAGGAGACGAAAAGTTGATGGACTCAGAATCGGCCGAAAGCAGTGTCAGTTCGGAGGGCTCGTCGACACGATCACAACAAAGTTCATTTCGTCAAATTTTGAGTCCGTATGTCCGAGATATTGCGGTCAAAGCTCGGTCAAAGGTTGGTCAACTCTACATTCAGGGACGAGAAAAAGGTGGAAAAATTAATTGTCACCAAATTGGTCGAAGATAAGCGTCATCGCGAAGAGCTCGTCCACCAATTCCAGCGGTGTTAGATTTTAGTGCAAATGCGGACGGCGATGTCGCGAGTTAAAGCGATCAAAGTTTTCGGTTGTGCAGAGGTACAAGGTAGTACGATTGCTGGCGTCGGCGTAGCGTCATCACCCCGCTGGCAGGAGATAGTCATGCGTGCGGATGATATGGACCAATGGGATCTTGACATGGCGATGCAATACTATGATGTCGCATCCGGTTCCACTCGAGCATGGCGGATGGCGCTGACGGCGAGGCCGAGGTGTGGACGCGTGTGCGACTCCCGATGGCGTGGCGATTAGTATGTTCTTTTCGGTGAATCAATATTCATGCGTGGCGATGAGTTGGCGGTTCAAGTGGCAGCAAGTAAGCGGAGACAATGTAGCTTAATGAAGTTGGCATGGAAGTTGGCCAGACGAATGACTTGAATTCTTGACAGAAGTAGTTCGTGGCGTGGCCTCTTGTGGAAGGCTTGACCGTGTACTCCCTTCCCTCCACACCGGCCTTGAGCAGTGCGGTTTTGGAAAAAAATAGTTGATGCGGTTTGAACTCGCCTCCCGCTGCCTCACCGTTTAGGCCGTAACCAACTGCTGTGAAGCTCGACCTTTACTATATTTGGTTGGCAGCTTTGTTTTGTTATTTGGCTTTTATTGGGGTTCCTTTAAATATTTGAAGCGGGGTTTTGAACCCGAGCAGTGCGAAATATCTGGCTGCGTTGGTATAAACTTTTCTCCGATATATAGGGGCTTCGATTATTGTTAACACTTGGAAACTGAATTGCTAATTAATAACTAATGGCTTATTGGACAGTTAGACGAATGCCCTAACAACCAATTATTGGTTATTAAAAACAAAACTCCCAAACCTTAGTAAGCCCAAAAAGGAATAAGTTAAGGGCTTCAAAAAAACAAATTTTATTATTTTAAGGGGGTTTATTGTTTTTCTTTGTAAAATTGGGAGATAGAGTTGTTTTTAGGAGATATGGGGAAATTTTCTAAATCATATGGTTTTCTACCATATCGGGTAAACTTCAAGTATAAAAGGCAGGAGTCTTGGAGTGTTTTTCATCAATCATCCATTAGTTGATCATCACTTTTCAAGTGAGTTCTTTCTCCTTTTGTTTTCCATTCTCTGTCTTTGAGAGGCTTTTGTGAGAGAATTTTTAGAGGGAATTAGGAGAATATTTGAGTTGGATGTATTGATGTTCTGAGACTTGTAGTAGTACCTATTAGGCAAAGTTAGTTTCCTTGCTCTTTGTTAGTCATCCCTAGCCTTGAGAGCTTTTGAGAGGTGTGTGAGTGAGAGACTTTTGTATAACTTTGTGGAAAGGCTACAAGATATTGTAAGCAGTGTTACAAGAGGCTCGTGGAGATTGTACTGTGTTTCAGAACATTTCAATAGATTGGTCACTCGATTGAGCTCGACCCGGAGACGTAGTCCACTCGGACGAACTCTGTAATCAAATTGGTGTCTTCTTATCTCTCTTGGTTCTATGTTTTGAATTCTCTATGATTAATGTTCCTATTACTTCATTGTTGATGTCTTTACACCTTTGTTCATAATCACTCACAACGTTTGTCATAGATCCCTTCCGCTATACAGATCAAAGTGGTATCAGAGCTTTGTTTGGTTGGTTTGCAGGAGTGGTTGTAAATCATTTTTCATTTGGTGGACATTTGGAGTTTGGAGCAAAGATGGCATTAGAAAAGGGTGAATCTTCCAGGCTCACATTGACCCCATCCATGGTGGATGATTTCTTGTCAATGAAAGGCATGGTTGAAGAACTCTATCGAGACCATCGAGAGAAGGCCGATAGGATGCAAGAGTTGGCAGAAGCCAATCGACGTCTGCAGATGGAGAATGCATAACTTCAGCAGTCGTTGGAGGAATCCAACATGGAGAAGGAAAGACTGCAAAAGTTGTTGCAGGACATCTTAGAGGAGCAGAACAAGAGAAGTCCTCCTGTATCTGGGAGTGGACACATATGTGGTTTCTATCCACATTCTGAGGATACATCATCCTCATACTCCCCGCTTACACCACCTGATAGTACGGGACCTTCTTCAGCGACAAGGCCTGTGGCTAGATTTTCTTGTAGCCATGATTGGGCTAACTCTCCTGGTGCAGTAGAGTGTGCTTATTGTCGACAGATGGAGTACCTTCAGACTCTAAATCTTCCTGATAGTGATAGTAATTATCTCAAAGCCTCTTCTTCGATCAAACAGAAGAAGTCAGAAGAAGATGAGCAAGACTCATTTGCACACTTCAAGAAGCACACAAGAGGCATTGGATCAAAGCTACTCAGGAAGATGGGCTTCAGAGGGAAAGGCTTTGGTATTTCTGAGCAAGGTATCACCAGTGCAGTCAAGGAAAAGAAGTGACCACGGCACCAAGGATTGGGATTCAGAGAAGGAGATGGACAATCGTCTAGAGCTCAAAATTTCTGCAACCATTGTGGCATCAGTGGACATTGGGAGGCAAAGTGTTGGAAGCTGCATCCAGAGCTTAGTTGTCAATTGAGGTCTACTGAGAAACCCAACCACCAGCAAGTTGAGGAGACGAAAGCAGAGCCGGTAGTAGCTACCACTTCTGAGGCAGTCCCAGCAGAAGTTCAACCACAGCCTGAGCAACCTGTGAAAGAGAGTTCCTTTGAGCAACTTCATAGGAGCTTGGAACAACGCTCATCAAACTAGTATATCTATTTGTGTGTTTATTACATCTTTTGTAGTGTGATGAATATGTTGATAAGCTAGTATTGTTTTGTGAGCTCTGAATAAACTTGTTTGTAATAACTTTTATGAAGTTGTATTTCTCTAGAGATTGAGAATTTGTAAGGCTCTTAGAAGCCATATTTTGTAATCTGGAAAGAGAATACTTTGTAACTTCTTATTGCAGATATGTTGTTAAGTACTTGTACTTGCAGTTTCTTTTAGTGCGAAGCTTCAATTGAAGAGCACTTTTCAGACAGAGTTGTTGAGAACGGTCAACAATGACCTTGTATGTTCTCAGCTTGAAGACTCAGTGATGGTTTTTTTTTCAAAATAAGTCTGAACTCCGTTCGAGTTCTTGAAGGATTTATTGGTGAACTTGTTGCTGGACCCGATCTGTGATGGAGCCTTGAATCAGCTGTTCTGAAGTACAAAGGTGAAGGAATGTTTCAAGCTGAGGCACAGATACCATGCTCGAGCAGTTGGAGGAGCAACAGAAGCATGCCCGAAGAAGGTGAGAGATGCAGAATGCGAACTACCTGTAAGAAGCACTGGGGGATATGTTTATCATACTCAGTTTTTACTTCTTGCTTTAGGTGTTTTAAGTTCCATTTTTGAACTGCATCATGAAGAGTTGTGAATTCCTGCATTGCCGAAGTGTAAGACCCCAGCAGGCAGATGTGGCAGTGTGTTTTAGTCGTGGCGAATGGCAAGATGCTAAATGTGAGATGTTTTTCAAGGAACTATACACTTTTGGAGGACCAAAAGTTCTTCAGTGGGGAGGTTTGATCCAGGTGGATCTTTAGGACCTAAAAATTGAAGTGTTCTAGTTTCTCTTGGAAGCAATGTCGTCGCGTAGAGCACGGAATTCTGAATCCGGCGCAACTTGAACGGGCAAAAAAGGAGTCCGTTTGCACAAGTTACGCGCAGTCAAAGTTGGGTCAACCCTTGCACCAAGTGGCCGTCAGAAGGTGAAAAGTTGATGGACTCAGAATAGGTGAAAAGTAGTGTCAGTTCGGAGGGCTCGTCGACACGATCACAACAAAGTTCATTTCGTCAAATTTTGAGTCCATATGTCTGAGATATTGCCAGTCAAAGTTTAGTCAAAGGTTGGTCAACTCAGCTTTCAGGGATGAGAAAAAGGTGGAAAATTTATCGTCACCAAATTGGTCAAAGTTGGCGTCATCGCGAAGAGCTCATCGTCACGATTCCAACGGCGTTCATTTCGTGCAAATCGGACGACGTGTGCGCAAGTTAAAGCCAGTCAAAGTTTTTAGTTGACCGAGGTACAAGTGGTACAGTTGCTGACGTCAGCATGACATCATCTTGCTGACTTGGGAGACAGTCATCGTACAGATGATGATGTGGACCAATGGGGTCTTGACACGTGTCAGTCTGTACTATGATGATGTCATCAGTTCCACTCGAGCATGGCGGATGACGTGGATGAATCAGGTGTGGACACGTATCCACTCGATGACGTGGCAGTTGACTGTGTTCTTTCGGTGAATCAATGATTGACACATGGCAGTGAGTTGGCAGGTTCCATGGCAGCCAAGTTGCAGGACAATGTGGCAATGAGTTGGCATGTAGGAAGTTGACTGGACAGATGACTTGGATTCTTCAGCAAGTAGTTTTGTGACGCGTGGCCTCCTGTGAGCTTGACACGTGGCCTCCCTTCCCTCCACACTGGCGCGGGGCAGTCTGTTTGGAAAAAAAATAGTTCGTGCGGTTTGAACCCCGAACCTCCCATATACCGTTTAGGCCGCCGACCAACTCGCCCGCGAGCTCGACCTTTACTATATTTGGTTGACCGCTTTGTTTTGTTATTTGTTTTATTGGGTGTTCGTTTGAAAAAATGGCCGGCGGGGGTTTTGAACCCCGAACCGGCCTGGTCCCGAAATATCTAACCACCGTTGAGCCGCGAATTTTGCTCATTTATATAGGGGGCTCGGTTATTGTTAACCGCTTGGAAGCCGGAATTGCTAATTAATAACTAATGAAAGGTTATTAGTTAGACCCGAATGCCTAATAACCAATTATTGGTTATTAAAAACAAAACTCCCAAACCTTAGTAAGCCCAAAAAGGAATAAGTTAAGGGCTTCAAAAAAACAAATTTTATTATTTTAAGGGGGTTTATTGTTTTTCTTTGTAAAATTGGGAGATAGAGTTGTTTTTAGGAGATATGGGGAAATTTTGTAAATCATATGTTTTTCTACCATATCGGGTAAAATTCAAGTATAAAAGGCAGGAGTCTTGGAGTGTTTTTCATCAATCATCCATTAGTTGATCATCACTTTTCAAGTGAGTTCTTTCTCCTTTTCTTTTCCATTCTCTCAGTCTTTGAGAGGCTTTTGTGAGAGAATTTTTAGAGGGAATTAGGAGAATATTTGAGTTGGATGTATTGATGTTCTGAGTCTTGTAGTAGTACCTATTAGGCAAAGTTAGTTTCCTTGCTCTTTGTTAGTCATCCCTAGCCCTGAGAGCTTTTGAGAGGGGTGTGAGTGAGAGAATTTTGTATAACTTTGTGGAAAGGCTACAAGATATTGTAAGTAGTGTTACAAGAGGCTCGTGGAGATTGTACTGTGTTTCAGAACATTTCAATAGATTGGTCACTCGATTGAGCTCGACCCGGAGACGTAGTCCACTCGGACGAACTTTGTAATCAAATTGGTGTCTTCTTATCTCTCTCTTGGTTCTATATTTTGAATTCTCTATGATTAATGTTCCTGTTACTTCATTGTTGATGTCTTTACACCTTTGTTCATAATCACTCACAACGTTTGTCATAGATCCCTTCCACTATACGAATCACCTTTACACTTTGATTCATTTGAGAAGTTTTATAATTCTTTTTATGAGATGAATGAAAGAAGAATGGAAAGGCTACAAGGTGAAATTATTTTGTTGCAAATGCAAGTTTTCAAGGTTTCATTGGAGAAGGCACCACATGAGGAGGAAGATTCAATTTCTTTGTTTGATCAGCTTCCTGGATTTGTAGACAATGAGGAAGACAACATAAAAATGTTTAACTTATTAGCTGATTTGGAAAAACAAGAACGTGTTAAAAAAAATTATGAGTTATTGGTCCAAGAAAGAAAGGATGATAGTCTTGTTTAATAATCTGACAAGTTTGCTTTACATGAAGATATTACTGACTATTAGTCTGAACATGAAAATAAATCAGATCAGTTTCTCCATGAAGATGAAGCATCTTTTTTTTTTTCACAACTCCCTTTTTCCTACATTGAAGAGTCCAACATGAATGAGTTGAAAGAGGCTTGTCTTTAAAAGTAGTCAAGTGAAGTACTTAAATATGATCAATCCTTTCAAGACATCAATGTTTGATTTCCAAGATCATGCATGTTTAGCTTGTAGTGAGCTTACCACTCTACTAAATTCCTGTAGTGATCAAAACCCCAATCCAATGAATAATGAGGATAGTCATGTATTGAAAGGTCAATAGGTTGATTCACAATAAAAGATTGTTCATGTAGAGTGAGAAAAGTAGTGCAAATCATAGATTTTGAAGGTAGGATCTTTGAAGGCCATCATGAAAATGATTTATGGAATACTTTCTATAATAAGATTGATCATGATACAAAATTATTCTCAAGCATCATTAAGGTTTTTTTCTCTAACATTGTTGACAACTTAGCACCTTTCAAGACAAAGGATTGTGATCAGCATAATCAAGTGACCAAAGAGGTTGTGGTTGAAGAGAAAACACATGAGAAAGAAGTTGGCAAAAATATTCCTTGGTTTAGCATTTCAATAGGATGCCTAATCAAGCATCTCTCTATAATAGAGTCCAAGCAAGAGATTGAGATTAAAGGACAACAGGGCCAACTTTCTCATTCATTCCAAACCAATAGTTTGGTTCATCAAAATCGAAGAGTGAGTGGGTTTGTTTACATTCTTCATGAAGAATTGTAGCCGTTTATTGAATATTTTCTTGTTCTTCATTTAGTTGTTCATAAGCATGTGGATCAACATTTATTTTTAAGGAAGGGCAGCTATTTCTCACAACTAGTGAATGGTCATGTCTAAGCACTACCACTATTGGGTAGTGTAGGGTAAGGTAGTTTTCAAGCTAATAAGTTCTTTGAGCACACTTCATTTTAGTATTGTTTTGTTTTTCAATAAAGTGCAGATGTTGTATAGTTTTATGGCTCTATCTTAAAAAGAGTTATGCTAGTTTCTTTCAGTTTTATTTTTTGTTGTATGGTTTCTACAGCTGAGTTACAGAGGTTTTTGAGTCAGAAAAAGACAAAAAGATGGACTCCATGCCCAATGGATAAGCAAGGCAATTGATCTTATTTGTTTAGCAGGAAAACACCCCAAAGAGGTTGCTAGAAATGTTACTAATTTTTAGCTACCAACTAAATTAGTGAAGTTTTATCAAGCAATTATTAAACTCGGGTGAGAAAAAAAATTGACATTTGAGCAAATTAGATAAGAAAACTAGAAATTCAAAGATTTATTAGGTTTTGAAGGTAAACTTTTTGTGCAGTTCATGTTTTAAGTATCTTTTTGCTATTATTCATGATTACAAAACATATACCTCAAATAGTTCATTTGGTTATTTCATATTATGTAGTGATTGACAAATGAAAATACACAAGTCATCATATGATATGAAATAAATGATATATTCAAAAGCAATGCTTTTGAAGTCCCACACAAGTTGTGGGAGTAACTAAATCTAAATAGATATAAAATAGCAAGTAAATACAAGAAAATAAATGCATAAAATCCGATATGGGACCTGTCATTGCCTGATGAATGATGAATCTCATTGTTTAAAGTTGTCTCATCATCGTTGAACTTGTTCAATTGCTACTCCAAGAAAAAAATATTTAAGAAGAGGAGTTGTTAGAGCTTAGGGTTCCATACAATCCTATGCATTCATAATCATGAAGATAGTTGTTACCTTATATCTAATAAAGAAAAGCAAGATGAATAATTGTATTCAAGATATCCAAAGAAAATCATCAGAAGAACATTGAATTTCACTATTTTTATCTAACTTGTTTGTTCACTATGCAGGTACAAGTACACGTTTCATGAATAGTTCATCATATTCAACATTTTAGCATGTGGTGTAAAATGGGCTCCCACAAGGGTTGAGCCCAGCATGCTACCCTCTCAGATTCAAAAGATGCAATGAACAACAGTTGTGTGTTTCAATCATATCTCAAAAACTATGATATAAGTTTTCGTGATTTTTGGATATAAATAAGAAAACAATGAGGTGAAAAAACCCTTTAAATTTCTCATCAACCCATTTCGTATTTTTTGAGAAATATTCACTAGTTCTAAGGAAAAAGGAAAATCCACCTTTTTAGGAGGATTGTAAGGCTCAAAAGGTAGTTCTACATTAGTTTTGAGGTCCCACTTGGGTTGACCATCACTCAAGGGGAGTTTTGGACACTTAATCACTCAGTTTGCTATAGTTTTGAGGCCTTTTTTGCATGATTTTCAAACTTGCACGACCAAAGGTGATTCATCATGCATATTAAGTCTCAATATTATCATTTAATTTTGAAGTAAAAAACACTTAGCTTGTATCTTTTACATGATTTTAAATAAGATAAAATATGTAATTAAATATTAAAGGTAATATTTTATTACCTTAATATTTACCATGCAATGTAAAAAAAAAAAGAGCTCACATGATAAATATTAAAATAATCATATTAATTATCTTTAATATTTAAAAGAATAGACCCTTTTTTCCCAAAATCATGCAAAGAAAAAATGGAGCAAATAGTGAGACATAATTGTAGTTTCACATCAGTTTTGGAGGGTTTTTTATCATGCACATTGAGGGGAGGAGTTTGCAACATTCTAAGTTTAGTTTTCTTCAATTGTAGGCCCTCTTTCGATGTTTTTCTTCTTTGCTTGTGAGAGGATATTTTTGAAATATCTTTCACTCTCAATTGGCTTTCAATTCGACCTCTAGATACATTAGAGTTTTCTACTTTATATA
>VDFB02000003.1:133601028-133686677 GCA_007258455.2 Sequoia sempervirens
AGGAGGTTTCTTAAAGTCCTCGTCAGTTGGTCCAGGTCCTTCAAGTTGCCCTTGATTGGGATTGGAAATTCCATAGGTAGATTAGGAGACAAACCTGGTTACAATGTAAAAAGAAACCAACACCTATCTCTCCTATTTTTTTGGATGATGTGATAGAAGCGCATACAAACATAGATAACCATGATGATCATATTTTTTCTTCTCACAATACCTCTTCTTTTAAGGACAAAGGTATATTGATGAAAGAAGGTACACTCATTGAGCATCATGAGGATCTTGTTTTTCCTTCTCCTCATCCCCTTTGGGAAGATATTTTAGCACAAGACAACGATACCATAGAAACATTTCTAAACATCACCTTACCTAGTCTCCATAACCATGACAATTAAACTTTCCCTTCTTCTAATATCCCTCCTCGATGCCAAGAGTATAGGTTGGTGTTAGACGATAAACCTATTAAAAGTCATGAGAATATTGACGGTCTCTTTCCTAATGATCCTCCTATTTGGGACAATCTATTTGAAAATCATAGTGGTCCTTCTCTTGTTGCCTCCCTTGTTTGTGATGAAGTTATTTTGGAAGAACCAACCCTCGAATTTCAAGAACATGTGGTTTGTAGTTCTCCTAAAATCTCTCCTCTTAGGGAGGATATTAAGATGCAAGACAAGGATAACATTGATAATAATGATATTATGCCCTTAGAAGAAGATGAAGAGCCTATGTTAGACTCTCATTTGCTAAGGGATGTTAATATTATTCAACCTCAACTCATCCTTTACCCCCCTTCAAACAAACCTCCAACTCAAAACAAACCTGAACTTGTCTTTTACCCACTTAACAATAATGTTTCGTAGCAACTACGTCATACATATAACACTAGAAACAATCTTTCACCACAAAAACTAGCCCCAACACCCTTATCTTTACCTAACCCAATCTTACCAAGTCCTCCTTGTGGAAAGGAGTATGATCTTGTCAAACAACTTAAGAATACTCCTGCTAAGATATCATTATGGGACCTTATTCAAGCATCCCCTCACTATCACAACATGCTTCAAAGTACTTTATAACAAGTTCTTGCCCCTTATAATGAGCAACCAAACAACATAGTAGCTCTCATTCAAGGAATCAATGCTAACATTGTTTTTCACCAAAGTGAGATCCCTCCTTTGGAAGTGCAAAAACAAAATGAAGCATTCGTAATAATATCCCAATACAAATGAATAGGGATAAAGTGAACCCTTGTTGATAATGTCTCAACCCTTAATGTGTGTAGTATAAACCTTTTGGATAGGCTTAAAGTGGATAAATCAACAATTCAACCTAATCCTTTCTCTCTTAATGGACTTGACAATGTCGAAAAGAAACCGCTTGGGGTGATCACTTTACCTCTTACAATTGGGAAGGCCACATTAGATACACTAATCCATGCTATGCCTAACTCGATCTTTCATATAACCTCCTTCTAGGTAGACCGTCGATTCATGCAATGAATGGGGTTCTTCTACTCTTCATCGTAAAATGAAATATATATACAACAACAAAGTGTACACACTTGATGTTGATCATGAGCCTTATAGTGTCTTACAGCTTGAGAAAAACAAAAATAATCCCTTAAACACATTAACACCAATCACACACATGGAACCCATGCAACAAAAGGACAAAGCCAAACACAATGAACAAGTCACAAGGCTCCTAGAAGATGATTGGGGTTCCTTGTATTTTAAACATACATTCATGGGTGAGTACAAGATCATTAAAAATGATTTAAATAAGGGGAACAAGAAAGTCATAATGTCAACACAACATTCAAACGGCCCTTTGAAAGCATCTACCTCAACCACTTTAGACAAAGAAACAAATTACACAACAAACTTTGAAGAACTCAACAACAAACAAGCACCCAATCCAAAGCCATGAAAAAGCTTTATGGAAAAGGTTATGAACTTATGAAACAACCTGGATATAGTGGAAAAGGATGCGGTGCTAAAGAACAAGGTATTCATGTCCCTATCAATCCTAACATGCAAGACACTACTCATGGTCTTGGTTATTGTCCTTTGATAAAAATTACGAAGCCTTCACACAACATCAACACTATCACACAAGACTCAAAACAAACAAAGAAATATTCACTTAATGTAAATGTCATCTCACACAACACTACATATTCAAATTCAATAGATTCTACACCCTCCAGTAAAGGAGAGAAAAAAATCTTGAAATATAAAGGATCTTGCGTAGATATGGCATCTTGTGCTAAGCAGGAGATATCTTTGTCACAAACTACAAGAACACCTTCTACCATTGATCAAGAAGGTATCTTTTTGAGACTCCTCCAAGATCAGTTCATATCCCTCCCTCCACGAACTCAAAATAAATTCTATTCCAAAACTTCATTTTTCACCCATCACAGAGTTCACGGTCATTCTACTAATGAATGTAAGTCTTAGAGTAGTAAAATCCAACATCTTAAGGATTTTTGTGCTCTTCCTTATGTGGGGGCACCTAAATCCTCAAATCAATATTGATTTTCCCTCTAGCATGCATTTTATCAATCATTTCATCTCACCCTTGTCCTATACTAAATGGGGACAAGGGGGTTCGTAAGCCTTGTCCTCGTATGTCACTTTTCATTGCCTCTTTTGGATAGTCATTAACCTTTAATGAATATATAAGATCAAGCTTGGGATGGACAACATGCCTTAGTTGTATTTGCACATGACACATACATCTTCATGACATAGCTTATGGTCACAAGGACTTGGCATAGGGCTTTGAGTAGGCTCTCATATCTCTTTCTACTTGTTAGAAATTTCAAGAATGTGGTGTTAGCAACTACTTTGAAGTGAGTGGCTACATCACACTCACATTTCCACGAAAGAATTTCTTTTCATGTATTTCCTCTTGGAAACATTAGGTACAATGTTTCCCTAAGATGACCTTGCACTTGTCCCCTTGAAAAACAAGATGAGACCATTTGCACTTTTCCTCTCTTGGAAACATTGGGCACAATGTTCCCTGAGATGATACCTTGCACGAACAAAGAAAAATCCCCTCTAACAAAATCTTTACATTCAAAAAACATTTACAAAATCATTTTCTTTTGTGGCACCTTATTAAAGTTATCAAGAGGTATAACTTTTGCAGTTGAGTGGAAGCCCCACAGGAGGTACAATGAATTTCCCATAGCCACTCTTTTGTGTGTGTGAGGCTACCCAGCCATGAGTGTATGTTTTCACCTTTTAGCCTCTCACCCCATAGACAACCAGAATTTTTGTGGTCTCAGAGGAATATATCATGGACTTTCACCGCGACAACCAAGAGAGTTTCAAGCGGCCTCAAAGTGAGTATGCATTTTGAAAAACAATTTAGATCTGATTCCACACAACATAAGTTGGCCAAAACGGGTCAAGCTTGATCCACCTTTTTATTTCCTGCATTCTCTCCCTTTCAGGGCCTTCCATTGCATGACAGTGGCCTTTTTTTGCTAGGAAATCATTCACCTTGTGTGCAAGGTCCTTTGCACTTGTGTTATTTGACTTAGGATCTTGGATCCTAGGGGCTTGACCAATGCCTTGATCTTTTTCATTCTTTGTCATCCACATTGGTATGATTGGACTCCTCTTGAATGTCTACTTTAGTGTGAGTTTGAAGCAAGTTCATCCTCTCACTAAAGTGGGGGCTAAATGTACCACAAAAAAATGTATCCTTGACATTTTCATGCTCATTTGGGTCTTTCTTATGGATGTTGGAATTTCGTTTTTCCTGTAGATTTAATTTTGTAATGTGGTCAACACATTCACATTAGGTCTTGAATGCTTGTAAATCAATAAGAACTTTATGATGTCTTGTAAAAGTGTTGTGAAGTGTTGTAACCCACTTTCATTCTTTTCTAGGACCTTTTTAATATAATTTACCTAAATAACTTGTAATCACTTACCAGTCCTTATTTCAAAGTGTTGTAACAAACTTTGATACTTTTCTAGGTTTTTTATCAATAATTTAACCCTTTCTTATGTTTAAATGGCCCATTTATACAATTGCAGGACTTACTTAAGTGTTTTTTTTAGAATAACCTCATGAAACATCATTAAATACTCTTTAATTCCTGATACCCAATAAAATTTCCCTAGTGGGACCAAGTCGCCACTTGGGGTGACTTAGTCCCATTTGGCTCAAAATTAAAAAATAGTTCAAAATATTGGTGAGATATTATTCTCTAAACCTTGAGGTCAGCCTGTGATGAGGTATTTTTGAGAAATTAGGTATAATCATGTATAAATATAGGGTTTTCCTCTCATTTTTCATCTCCTGAATCCCCTATTTTCATTCATTCATCCATTGACCTAATCATTCATTCATCAAGTCAAGCAAGCTAGGTTTTTCACATTCTAAGGCATCAAGATAGTTTTCTAAAGCATTCAAGGGAAAATCCTTCATCTACTGTTGTAGAAATCCAAGATCTATCATCATGGAAAGGTACTAAATCCTTCATTTCATATTCATGCTTCACCTTATTTCTTTATTTCGTTTAATTACCTAAATGGGGTTTGACCAAGGCAAACCCCTATTCCCTAACATTCAACATCTCTCTTTCCCTCTTTGTTTTCTTGTAGATTTAGAGCTTGGAGATGATTAAATAATAGGTTGCAAACTTGTTGAAGACATCTCCTTGTTGGCTAGGGAAAAATCTATGCAAAAAGTCATCTACAACCTCAAAAATTAGGGTTTCAGATCTAGATCTTTGGAGGAATAGCAAGTACAAACTAAGGGCTTCTGACTCCACTTTTGAATTTGCTAAAATGAGCTCTAGAATAGTTTCCTAGATCTAGGAATAAGTCACCTAGAATGGCAGAAGTGTCCTAGTAGGTCAAAATCTCAGAATCAGTAGCATTTCTAGTCTCCATTCTAGCCTCAACAAATTCCAAGTGCACACCTTCCTTTTTCACAACTTTCAGTTTAGTTTCATTTGCATTTCTAGGTCATGTAGCATCTTCTTGGATTCAATTAGGGTTTTTCATTTTATTGTGCATCTCATTATCTTTTCCAAGTTTACACTTGGTGGTGAACCCTTCTTTTCCTCTTTTCAACCCCTTTAGAACATGCCCTTTGACAGATTTCAATCTCCTTTGCATTGAAGTCTCAAGGGCTTATTCCCTAATGATCCTTGGATCTTTATCCCTCTCCCTTTAGGTGAAAACCCTAGAGGTACAAGAGGGATAACAAAAATCTTCAGTTCAATAGGTGGGAATTGATGTTATGGCTGAAGGGGGAGGTATTTGAATTCCTCCTTGGCTTTGCAAATTGTTTGAGGTTTGAGAACCATTGGTGGTGGAAGGAAAATGTTTTCCAAAGATGTGAGCTATATTACTTGCAACTTCTAGTCCTTCATCACTTTCCATTATGTGGTGAATACTATCTATGGCAGGTATAATAGTGTTGGAAATGTTTTCAATACTCATGATATCTTGTAAATGGGCTAGGTCTTCATGCATCTTTGTTATTTTTTCTTGAGGGATATGATCAATCATTGTTTGAACACTTGGCATAGCACTTGTGGGTAAGGTGGGCATAGGAAAGTAGGTATCAAAGGTATGGTCCATACCTAGTGAACTAGTACCAACACTAGAAGTAAGAGAGCTTGATAACCCAAGATCCACAACAAGTGTTTTATCGCAGGATGTCATGAGTCTCACACTTCATCTGACCATAGTATTAGCAATAGGACACCAAACAGTACAACTCATGTAAGGGATAAACTAAAGAAAGTGAAATGAACACAATCTCCTATGCTTACAATTACACTTGAAAAGAAAGAAATTGAAGCGACAATAATTCTACAAACTATAATAGCAAACTGAAAGCAGCAAATAGAAGCATAGAAAAGAAATTTCAAACCTTGAAAATTGTAAAGTCAAATTCAACAGGGACTAAGACCAAGTAGGGTGTCTTGGTTCTTCTAATGAGATTCTAAGTTTCCAAAAGTTGAAATAGATACCAAATGGCTCAAACAGGGTTCTGAAGCAGAAACCCAGAGAGGGACTAAGACACCAATAAGAGTGTTTTAGTCCAAGTAAGGATTTATTTCAGGAAAATAGATAAATTTGAGTTGATCACAATTTTTCCAAGTTTCCTACCAAGGGACCTAATGTTTAGAAACATAAAAATATGCCAATGAATGCAATAAAATTGACTAATAACAAGCAATTGGATGAAAGTTTGAATGAATTTTTTTCAATTTTTAATGCAATAACAATGTTCTTAAATGCAATTAGGATGATTGACAATGCACTTTTTCAGTTTTTTAATGAGATGAAATCATGCAAGAAATTAAAAATGAAACCTATATGCACTTTCACTAATGCAAATGTGAGAAACCCTATATGCACATTCACTAATGCAAGATGCAATGCAAGAATGAATGCAACCTAGATCTAGGACCCTAATGAACTCCAAATAAAAAAATGAATGCTCAAAAATTTTGGGTTCATCAAAATGAACTAATGGGGAAATGATGTAGGGGTGAGTAATCTCCTACACTACCTTGGTCATTCAATTATGTCCTAGGATCCCAAATTGGATTGACTATCAACCCAAAAGGGTGAGTCAACTCTCAACAAGGATGACCTAGGGGGGGCTCTTTTAGGGTTTGAGGGGTTCACCACCAAGCAAAAGCTTGGAAAATAAAAATGAACATTCAACTTAAAAAACCTAGTAATCCAAGCTAAATGAAGGATGCAAATGATGAAATTAAGTAACATAAAGTTATGGTGTATGTACCTGGGAAGTCCGAAAATGTGATGAGGATTCTAGAAATGAAAAATTATTATCAAAAAGTGTTATGGAGGACTAATATGGCCTTACTGTTGTCTTAGTCCCGCTGTTGATTTTTGGGGGAAATGTGGAATATTCAAATGTTGGATCAGAATCTGAAAGAATCTTTGAAAAATACCTATGGGAGGACTAAGATTCCCTTGATGGTGGCATAGTCCCATTTGGAATTTTTGAAATCTCTAAATGTGGTCCTGAGCTCCAAGGTTTGCACTTGCTTCTCCTCAGATCTGAGGCCCTGAAACTTCTAGATCTAACTTGTAGGTGAGTTTGGATGTGAAAATGACAACTTTGGAAATGCAACTTTGCAACTTTGACAACTTTTCACTTTAAGTGATCTTCAAATCTCCAACCTAGACTTGCAAATACAAACACACAAGAGAGTAAAAACTTGTTGATTGTTAGTAAATAGTGGTTTTCCTTGGTCAAACCCCTTGTTGGTAATTAAACCTTGAAATGAAATAATGAAGGAGAATGATGAATGAACAAATGGAAATGTTGTAAATCATGAAACCCTTGTTGTGAATTCTGTAAACTTGTGTGAAATGGCTAGCTTGAATGTAGATCTTGAATCACTTGAATGCTTGATAGATCTTGACTTGAAATCCTTGCTTGAATCAAAACCTTATATCACAAATGTTGGCTCAAAAACACACATGATGCAAGGATATCTTTAACATGATGCTTAAATCTTGATCATGGCTCCAAATGCTTGATGAAACCACTCTTGAATGCTCTTGTGAACTCAATTATGTTATAAGAAATGCTCTCACAAAATTCTTAGGTGAAAATGAATGAGGGAACCTTGTATTTATACTTACATGCTTAATATCCCAAAATTACACCACAACAAGTTGACATATGCAATCATTAATTAAAGGAGGCTAAATCTTGCCAGAATTTGAAATTGAATCCCAAAAATAGCTCAAGGGGGACTAAGACGCCCTAGGTGGCGTCTTAGTCCCAAGTATTGAAACTTGGGGAATAGACTCCAAAAAGGGGCCTATTTAGGTGGTTTTAAAATCAAGGCCCCAAAATCTATGGGGGATGAAGATGTTGTAGGTGGCATCTTAGTCCTAGTCCAAAAATCGGGGACACACAAATAGAAACATTTAATGATCATTTATCCTTTAATTTTTTTCAAGATAAGCCATAAAAATATATAGTTTATTAGTCTTGTGGATGCAAAATAGGACCAATTAAGCCATAAAGAATCAGGAATAAAGCAAGGCAGGTCCAAACAAGTGTGAAAATGCAAGGGTATGAATTTTACTACACTACACCTGCACCATTAACCATAAGAACATATTAATTTTTGGAATAAGCTTAGGCGACCAAACAAGACCCCAAGGAGTCTTAGGCCCACAATATTATTGAGGGAGTGAAAAGAAAAGGCCACTGAATGATGGCCTTGTGGAAGCATCCACCATGCCACCTTGTTTTGTTCAGGAGAAACAGGAATATGCACCTGAGACATAACTCTATAGAGAACATCCAACTCCTGGTGCACCTCATGAATCCATCTCCACTCACCATCCACAATATAATCAACCACTTGAGTCCCAAATTCCTATATATAAATATCCCTCAAGGGAGCCACCTAAACAACATCTCGCAAAGGTCCATGACCAAACCAATAGTCATCCCAAAAAAGAATATCCCTCCCATTACCAACCAACCATTGAAGGTCATCAGAGACCACACCTCTAGCCTTCACCAAGGAGTTCCAGAAGAAGGAACTAGAAGGAGGAGTGAAGTCATTCATAAGGAAATCCTTGAATTTGTCCACACCAGCAAGATATTTAGAAGCAAGAATCACCGACCAATCCTTATCACCAAAAAGAAAAAACCACAATTTTTTAGCCACAAGAACCGAATTAAAGACTTTAATCCTATGCAAACCTAAACCACCTTGGCCTTTTGAATGACACACCTCCTCCCACAACACTAGACTGATTCTTTTCTTTTCCTCCACACCAAACCATAAAAAACTTTTCTAAATGCTTTCAATCTTCTCCCAAAATTTACGCGGCATCTAGAAAAGGCTAAGAGCATACACCAGAATATTCTGCAACTTGGACTTAATCAACACCAATTTTCTAGCCTGACTAAGAAGGGCTCCTTTCTAGCTAGCCAACTTAGAATTAAACTTTTCAATCAAGCCATTACAAAAGGAATTAGGAACCAAGTTAGCTCCAAGAGGAAAGCCGAGATAAATGGAAGGAAAAGTACCAATCGAACACTAAAGAATACGAACAATTCTTTGCATCCTTCTCTCTAGGGTATTGAGGAAAAAAATTGTGCTCTTAGGAAGACTCACCTATTGCCCCAAGGAAGCCTCATACCTCTGAAGGACCATTTTTATGGCTTTAGCTTCCACAACAAACTCCTCTCTCATGATCATCTTATCATCAACAAATTGTTGATGTGAGCATAGAGAAGAGGAATTCGGTCAAAGCCCCTTTATAGAGCCCAAAAAATATCTCTACTATAGAGATCTCCTCAGGGCTTCCACCAAAATAATGAAACAACAAACTATTAAGGTCATTGTAGTTTATCAGACAGTTATTAAACTGGGTTGAGAAACAATTTTGACATTTGAGAAAATCAAATAAGAAAACTAAACATTCAAAGATTTATTAGGTTCTGAAGCTAACATTTTTATGCAATTCATGTTTCAAGTATCTTGTTGCTATTAATCACAATTAAACAATATACCTCAAACAGTTCATTTGGTTATTTCATATTATGTAGTGATTCACAAATGAAAATACACAAGTCATTATATGATATGAAATAACTGATATATTCAAAAGCAATGTTTTTGAAGTCCCACACAAGCCGTGGGAGTAACTAAATCTAAAATATATAAAATAGAAAGTAAATATAGGAAAAGAAATGCATAAAATCATATATGGAACTCAACTTAGAAGTAGGAAACGCACTTAATCTGCCGGTTAGAAAGTTGTCTCAAAGATCGCTGGAACTTGTGCTTGTCCAAGAAAGAAATCTACAAGAAGAGGAGTTGTTAGGAGCTAGGTTCCATAATCCTATGCATGTCGGAACGCTAAAGATGCAGCTACCTTATATCTAATCAAGATAAGTAAGATGAATTGTTGTATTCAAGATATCCAAAGCAAATCATCAAAACAACATTGAATTTCACTATTTTTATCTAACTTGTTTGTTCACTATCCAACTGCAGGTACATGTTTCATGGCTAGTTCATCATGTTCAACATTTTAGCATGTGGTGTAACATGGGCTCTTGGCTATGGTTGATCCTAAAGAAGCGCACTCTCTCAGATTCAAAAGATGTCGCGTGGTCGATAAGTTCTTAACGTTCTACATCTGAAAAACCGCGATATGGTTTTTGTTATTTTGATATAAATTAGAAAAATAATTAGGGCAAAAACCTTTTAAATTTTTTCTGCACTAACCTAACTCAGATTTTGAGAAATCTTCAACGTTCTAAGGAAAGGAGATCCCACCCTTGTAGGATTTTAAGGCCCAAAGGCAATTTACATTAGTTTGAAATTACATGGGTTGACCATCACTCAAGGGGAGTTTTGGACATTTAATCACTTAGTTTGCTCTAGTTTTGAGGCCTTTTTTGCATGCTTTTCAAACTTGCACGACCAAAGATGATTCATCATGCATATTGGTGGAGTTGAGAGTTAAGTCTCAATATTATGATTTAATTTTGAAGTGAAAAACACTTAGCTTGTATCTTTTGCATGATTTTAAATAAGACAAAATATGAAATTAAATATTAAAGGTAATATTTTATTACTTTAATATTTACCATGCAATGTAAAAAAAAACAGAGAGCTCACATGATAAATATTAAAATAATCATATTG
Source organism: Sequoia sempervirens (assembly GCA_007258455.2). Lineage (NCBI taxonomy): Eukaryota > Viridiplantae > Streptophyta > Pinopsida > Cupressales > Cupressaceae > Sequoia > Sequoia sempervirens. The sequence continues at coordinate 133,611,728 of VDFB02000003.1, forward strand.
ATTATCTTTAATATTTAATCGAATAGTCCCTTTTTCCCAAAATCATACAAAGAAAAAATGGAGCAAATGGTGAGACATAACCCCATAGTTTCCCATAACAATTTGAGGGCTTTTGATCATGTACATTGAGGGAGTAGCCTGCGTCATTTTGAGTTCGGCTTTGTCGAAATGTGTCTCTTCTTTTTAGGCTTTTCTTCTTGCCTATGAGGATATTTTTATATATTTTTCACTCTCATTGGCTTAATTCCACCCCTGATGCATTGGAGTTTTCTACTTCATATATATTGATAAAAGACTTAGTCTTTTTCTCAGTTCTTGTTTTCTTCCTTTGCATTCTGCAAAGAGACTATCTTGTAACTCAATTTTATTTACAGTTTAATATAATACAATAGCAGGTTACTTTCAAATTTTTTTGCAGTGTTTCCTTCCATATTTTAGGACTATCAAGTTATCTTCTCAATTTCAGGTGTTTTGTAATATCTTGAATGATTTGATGCAAAGTTATTGTGTTTTGGTAAAACCTTTAAGTTTTTGTCTTAGTCTTTCATTGCATATACACAAAAGCAGTTAACCATCACAGGTTGTAAATTGTGCATTGTCTTATTTTGCATTTTGAGTTGTGAAAACATTATTTCCCTTCAAAGAATCAGATATTATAGGCCTCTTTATGAATTAATTATGTGATTTGGTTGCAAAAATTGAGTTGTGTAAAAGGGTTCATCGAGGGATAGTTGTGAGTCATTTTCTACAAATTAGTTTCATTATCAGTGCATCACCTCCTAGATTAAAGCTTTCCATTTCATTTTAGTTATCCTTCTTACCTTTTCCCATCTGAATCATTATATTCTAGGAGAGAAAAATGGGAACTATCCCATAATTTGGAGATTCAGTTTCATTATGAGCAACCCACAGGCTTGAAAGTGTTTCCATGTTTCAAGGGATCGTTGAGCTTTACAACTTGGCACTTAGGTGCAATCCCTCGTGATAACAATTTTTTGTACGCCCAATGGGACTTTGAAGTTCACTTCAGAGAAATAATTCAAGTTGCAAGTTATTATTCTGGTATATATAGCAACACTTTTTACCTTTTAAAGGTTACAATTTATACCTAGCGACTCCGAGCACAATCTACTGGTTTCAAGCAGACGAAGTGCTCGTATGTTTCATCTTTGCAAAATAAATATGATTCACTTTGATTTCAAGAGGTTTTCCAACTTTCAAATGCTTTAACATGTTAGGTTTTTATGAAAAGAGCATGTTACCACCTTTGTTTCATTAAAATCCTGCCTATCCACACCCTTATCAGCCATATCAGAACAATCATGTTGTTGGTTTTCTCCCAAACAGTCATACAACAGTAGTATATCAACATGCTCAACATGATTGCCTCCCATCCACCCCTGCTCAACCTTCATATCAACATTTATATGTCCAAAATCAGCCAAAAGAAACATCTCTAATGTCAAATCAATTCAAATACTCTCTTGATCACCTCCAAGATTTGGAGGTTAGGGATATGAAGAATAACATGAACACCAAGGACATATTGTTAAATATCACAAAGCAAATGGAAGAGTTCAGGAGGCAACAAGAACTTGATTTATAGCAATAGGAGTTATACTATCAGGCCTACCTTCATGAATAGGAGTTGGAAAAATAAAGAATACACTTTGAAGAAAAGTTCAAGAGGGAGTTAGTAGTACAAGAGGAGCAGATAAATTTTATGTTTGCTTGAACACAAAATTATAAGGTCCAAACAACTCATGTCATTCCAAATCAGCCCTTGCAAGATGAGGTTAGTAAGTATGTCATTCCATATTTTAAGAAAAAGGAGCCTCTTAATTTTACTAATTAGCCTTTTCAACTTGAAATTTCAAATTTCATAAGTCTACATCCTTTGCAAGTTAAGTCCAAGGTAATCATGTATAGCCTAGTGTAGTTACAGAGGAACTCCTTGATCAGGATAGCCCATTGATCATAGAGAAGATTAAAGGTATAAATCCACTGCGTTTAACCATAGAGTATTACCGATCAGAGCAACAAAAGATTAATTTGGAGCAAGGAGTTGTAGAGTCCAAACCAATCAAAATTCCAAGTTTTAGGAGTGCTCCTTCAATACAACAGCCAATTCATAGCCAAGAGTAGTTTGAAACACAATATAATGAACTTAGTAATCCTACTTCAGCAGCTGAAGGTTCTTACAGTCCCTTTTATGCCAAAAAATCAAAAAAATCACATGTCAAACCAGAGGTTGATGTTGTTTATGGTGTGTTCCTAGCTGAAAATAAACATAATGCGTGTGTAGAGGAGGTAGGTTAAAGCTTGACATTGAATCCTTTTGATCCAGGTGGATCTTTAGGACCTAAAAATTGAAGTGTTCTAGTTTCTCTTGGAAGCAATGTCATCACGTAGAGCACATAATTCTGAATCCGGCGCAACTTGAACGGGCAAAAAAGGAGTCCGTTTGCACAAGTTACGCGCAATCAAAGTTGGGTCAACCCTTGGACCAGGTGGCCGTCAGAAGGTGAAAATTTGATGGACTCAGAATCGGCCAAAAGTAGTGTCAGTTCGGAGGGCTCGTTGACATGATCGCAACAAAGTTCGTTTCGTCAAATTTTGAGTCCATATGTCTGAGATATTGCCGGTCAAAGTTTAGTCAAAGGTTGGTCAACTTAGCTTTCTGGCGACGAGAACCTGACGTTCCAAATTCATCGGTTGTCATCACGATTTCGGTTGCCATAATTCCAATCTGTTCGCTTCTGGCAGTAAATCTGGACGACGCGGTAGCGAAGTTAGAGCCAACAAGTTTCACGGACCGAGGCGCGCGGGTGCATGAAGCTTATGCCGACGCTATAACATCATCTTGCTGACTTGGAAGATAGGTCATCGTACGGATGATGATGTAGACCAATGGGGTCTTGACACGTGGCAGTTTGTACTATGATGACATCATCAGTTCCACTCGAGCATGGGGGATGACGTGGATGAATCAGGTGTGGACACGTGTCCACTACGGATGGAAGTTGATGCCAGTTTCTTCATTCTAATCAATATCAGATTGATACTGCGGCGTTGAGCAGGTCGCGGGTGCCTAAGTGGGCGGATAATGTGGTACTGAGTTGGTATGGTGAAGTTGATCGATATGACTAATTTCGCGGGCGGAATGCGGCCTCGTGAGCTCGGCGACGTATTCCTCCACAATCAGCGCAGTGTAGTCCGCTTGGAAAAAAAGTCAGTTCGGGCGGTTTGAAACCCCGAACTCCATATGCACCGTTGAAGCCGGTGCAACCTTCCCCAGCCCAACTTTACCATATCATTTGGCTGACCGGCCAATTAAGGTTTGGTTTATTGGAGTTCGGTTGAAAATGGCCGGATGGGGTTTTGAACCTAATCCCACGTCCTGTGATCTCTAACCACCGCTGGAGCCAATGAATTTTGCCTGCCATGTAGGGGCCCAAACATTGTTAACTTAGAAGCCTAAATTATAATTAATAACCAATGAAATGTGTTTATTAGTTAGACCAATGCCTAATAACCAATTATTATTGTTATTAAAAACAAAACTCCCAAACCTTAATAAGCCCAAAAAGGAATAAGTTAAGGGCTTCAAAAAAACAAATTTTATTATATTAAGGGGGTTTATTGTTTTTCTTTGTAAAATTGGTAGATAGAGTTTTTTTTAGGAGATATGGGGAAATTTTGTAAATCATATGGTTTTCTACCATATCGGGTAAACTTCAAGTATAAAAGGGAGGAGTCTTGGAGTGTTTTTCATCAATCATCTATTAGTTGATCATCACTTTTCAAGTGAGTTCTTTCTCCTTTTGTTTTCCATTCTCTCAGTCTTTGAGAGGCTTTTGTGAGAGAATTTTTAGAGGGAATTAGGAGAATATTTGAGTTGGATGTATTGATGTTCTGAGTCTTGTAGTAGTACCTATTAGGCAAAGTTAGTTTCCTTGCTCTTTGTTAGTCATCCCTAGCCTTGAGAGCTTTTGAGAGGGGTGTGAGTGAGAGACTTTTGTATAACTTTGTGGAAAGGCTACAAGATATTGTAAGCAGTGTTACAAGAGGCTCTTGGAGATTGTACTATGTTTCAGAACATTTCAATAGATTGGTCACTCGATTGAGCTCGACCCGGAGATGTAGTCCACTCGGACGAACTCCGTAATCAAATTGGTGTCTTCTTATCTCTCTCTTGGTTCTATGTTTTGAATTTTCTATGATTAATGTTCCTGTTACTTCATTGTTGATGTCTTTACACCTTTGTTCATAATCACTCACAACGTTTGTCATAGATCCCTTCCGCTATACGGATCAAAGTGGTATCAAAGCTTTGTTTGGCTGGTTTGCAGGAGTGATTGTGAATCATTTTTCATTTGGTGGACACTTGGAGTTTGGAGCAAAGATGGCATCAGAAAAGGGTGAATCTTCCAGGCTGACATTGACCCCATCCATGGTGGATGATTTCTTGTCAATGAAAGGAATGGTTGAAGAACTCTATCGAGACCATCGAGAGAAGGCTGATAGGATGCAAGAGTTGGAAGAAGCCAATTGACGTCTGCAGATGGAGAATGCATAACTTCAGCGGTTGTTGGAGGAATCCAACATGGAGAAGGAAAGATTGAAAAAGTTGTTGCAGGACATCTTAGAGGAGCAGAACAAGAGAAGTCCTCCTGTATCTTGGAGTGGACACATATGTGGTTTTTGTCCACATTTCGAGGATACATCATCCTCATACTCCCCGCTTACACCACGTGATAGTACGGGACCTTCTTCAGCGACAAGGCCTGTGGCTAGATTTGTTTGTAGCCATGATTGGGCTAACTCTCCTAGTGCAGTAGAGTGTGCTTACTGTCGACAGATGTAGTACCTTCAGACTCTAAATCTGCCTGATAGTGACAGTAATTATCTCAAAGCCTCTTCTTCGATCAAACAGAAGAAGTCAGCAGAAGATGAGCAAGACTCATTTGCACAATTCGAGAAGCACACAAGAGGCATTGGATCAAAGCTACTCGGGAAGATGGGCTTCAGAGGGAAAGGCTTTGGTATTTCTGAGCAAGGTATCACCAGTCCAGTCAAGGCAAAGAAGCGACCACGGCACCAAGGATTGGGATTCAGAGAAGGAGATGGACAATCATCTAGAGCTCAAAATTTCTGCAACCACTGTGGCATCAGTGGACATTGGGAGGCAAAGTGTTGGAAGCTGCATGCAGAGCTTATTCGTCAATTGAGGTCTACTGAGAAACCCAACCACCAGCAAGTTGAGGAGACGAAAGCAGAGCCGGCAGTAGCTACCACTTCTGAGGCAGTCCCAGCAGAAGTTCAACCACAGCCTGAGCAACCTGTGAAAGAGAGTTCCTTTGAGCAGCTTCGTAGGAGCTGGGAACAACGCTCATCAAACTAGTATATCTATTTGTGTGTTTATTACATCTTTTGTAGTGTGATGAATATGTTGATAAGCTAGTATTGTTTTGTGAGCTCTGAATAAACTTGTTTGTAATAACTTTTATGAAGTTGTATTTCTCTAGAGATTGAGAATTTGTAAGGCTCTTAGAAGCCATATTTTGTAATCTGGAAAGAGAATACTTTGTAACTTCTTATTGCAGATATGTTGTTAAGTACTTGTACTTGCAGTTTCTTTTAGTGCGAAGCTTCAATTGAAGAGCACTTTTCAGACAGAGTTGTTGAGAACGGTCAACAATGACCTTGTATGTTCTCAGCTTGAAGACTCAGTGATGGTTTTTTTTTCAAAATAAGTCTGAACTCCGTTCGAGTTCTTGAAGGATTTATTGGTGAACTTGTTGCTGGACCCGATCTGTGATGGAGCCTTGAATCAGCTGTTCTGAAGTACAAAGGTGAAGGAATGTTTCAAGCTGAGGCACAGATACCATGCTCGAGCAGTTGGAGGAGCAACAGAAGCATGCCCGAAGAAGGTGAGAGATGCAGAATGCGAACTACCTGTAAGAAGCACTGGGGGATATGTTTATCATACTCAGTTTTTACTTCTTGCTTTAGGTGTTTTAAGTTCCATTTTTTAACTGCATCATGAGGAGTTGTGAATTCCTGCATTGCCGAAGTGTAAGACCCCAGCAGGCAGATGTGGCAGTGTGTTTTAGTCGTGGCGAATGGCAAGATGTTGAATGTGAGATGTTTTTCAAGGAACTATACACTTTTGGAGGACCAAAAGTTCTTCAGTGGGGAGGTTAGATCTAGGTGGATCTTTAGGACCTAAAAATTGAAGTATTACAGTTTCTCTCTGAAGCAATGCCGTCACGTAGAGCACAGAATTTTGAATCTGGCGCAACTTGAACAAGCGAAAAAGGAGTCTGTTTGCACAAGTTACGCCCAGTCAAAGTTGGGTCAACCATTGGACCAGGTGCCCGTCAGAAGGTGAAAAGTTGATGGACTCAGCATCGGCCAAAATTAGTGTCAGTTCGGAGGGCTCGTCGACACGATCGCAACAAAGTTCGTTTCGTCAAATTTTGAGTCCATATGTCTGACATATTGCCGGTCAAAGTTTAGTCAAAGGTTGGTCAGCTCAGCTTTCAGGGATGAGAAAAAGGTGGAAAATTTATCATCACCAAATTGGTCAAAGTTGGCGTCATCGCGAAGAGCTTGTCGTCACGATTCCAACGGTGTTCGTTTCGTGCAAATCGGACGACGTGTGCCCGAGTTAGAGCCAGTCAAAGTTTTCAGTTGACCGAGGTACAAGCGATACAGTTGCTGACGTCAGCATGACGTCATCTTGCTGACTTGGGAGATAGTCATCGTACGGATGATGATGTGGACCAATGGGGTCTTGACATGTGGCAGTCTGTACTATGATGACGTCATCAGTTCCACTCGAGCATGGCGGATGACGTGGACGAATCAGGTGTGGACACGTGTCGACTCGATGACGTGGCAGTTGACTGTGTTCTTTCGGTGAATCAATGATTGACACGTGGCAGTGAGTTGGCAGGTTCCGTGGCAGCCAAGTGGCAGGACAATGTGGCAATGAGTTGGCATGTACGAAGTTGACTGGACAGATGACTTGGATTCTTCAGCAAGTAGTTTCGTGACGCGTGGCCTCCTGTGAGCTTGACACGTGGCCTCCCTTCCCTCCACACCGGCGCGGGGCAGTCTGTTTGGAAAAAAAATAGTTCGTGCGGTTTGAACCCCAAACCTCCCATATACCGTTTAGGCCGCCGACCAACTCGCCCGTGAGCTCGACCTTTACTATATTTGGTTGACTGCTTTGTTTTGTTATTTGTTTTATTGGGAGTTCATTTGAAAAAATGGCCGGTGGGGGTTTTGAACCCCGAACAGGCCAGGTCCCAAAATATCTAACCACCATTGAGCCGCAAACTTTTCTCCATTATATAGGGGGCTCGGTTATTATTAACCACTTGGAAGCCCGAATTGCTAATTAATAACTAATGAAAGGTTATTAGTTAGACCCGAATGCCTAATAACCAATTATTGGTTATTAAAAACAAAACTCCCAAACCTTAATAAGCCCGAAAAGGAATAAGTTAAGGGCTTCAAAAAAACAAATTTTATTATTTTAAGGGGGTTTATTGTTTTTCTTTGTAAAATTGGGAGATAGAGTTGTTTTTAGGAGATATGGGGAAATTTTGTAAATCATATGTTTTTCTACCATATCGGGTAAAATTCAAGTATAAAAGGCAGGAGTCTTGGAGTGTTTTTCATCAATCATCCATTAGTTGATCATCACTTTTCAAGTGAGTTCTTTCTCCTTTTCTTTTCCATTCTCTCAGTCTTTGAGAGGCTTTTGTGAGAGAATTTTTAGAGGGAATTAGGAGAATATTTGAGTTGGATGTATTGATGTTCTGAGTCTTGTAGTAGTACCTATTAGGCAAAGTTAGTTTCCTTGCTCTTTGTTAGTCATCCCTAGCCCTGAGAGCTTTTGAGAGGGGTGTGAGTGAGAGAATTTTGTATAACTTTGTGGAAAGGCTACAAGATATTGTAAGTAGTGTTACAAGAGGCTCGTGGAGATTGTACTGTGTTTCAGAACATTTCAATAGATTGGTCACTCGATTGAGCTCGACCCGGAGACGTAGTCCACTCGGACGAACTTTGTAATCAAATTGGTGTCTTCTTATCTCTCTCTTGGTTCTATATTTTGAATTCTCTATGATTAATGTTCCTGTTACTTCATTGTTGATGTCTTTACACCTTTGTTCATAATCACTCACAACGTTTGTCATAGATCCCTTCCACTATACGAATCACCTTTACACTTTGATTCATTTGAGAAGTTTTATAATTCTTTTTATGAGATGAATGAAAGAAGAATGGAAAGGCTACAAGGTGAAATTATTTTGTTGCAAATGCAAGTTTTCAAGGTTTCATTGGAGAAGGCACCACATGAGGAGGAAGATTCAATTTCTTTGTTTGATCAGCTTCCTGGATTTGTAGACAATGAGGAAGACAACATAAAAATGTTTAACTTATTAGCTGATTTGGAAAAACAAGAACGTGTTAAAAAAAATTATGAGTTATTGGTCCAAGAAAGAAAGGATGATAGTCTTGTTTAATAATCTGACAAGTTTGCTTTACATGAAGATATTACTGACTATTAGTCTGAACATGAAAATAAATCAGATCAGTTTCTCCATGAAGATGAAGCATCTTTTTTTTTTTCACAACTCCCTTTTTCCTACATTGAAGAGTCCAACATGAATGAGTTGAAAGAGGCTTGTCTTTAAAAGTAGTCAAGTGAAGTACTTAAATATGATCAATCCTTTCAAGACATCAATGTTTGATTTCCAAGATCATGCATGTTTAGCTTGTAGTGAGCTTACCACTCTACTAAATTCCTGTAGTGATCAAAACCCCAATCCAATGAATAATGAGGATAGTCATGTATTGAAAGGTCAATAGGTTGATTCACAATAAAAGATTGTTCATGTAGAGTGAGAAAAGTAGTGCAAATCATAGATTTTGAAGGTAGGATCTTTGAAGGCCATCATGAAAATGATTTATGGAATACTTTCTATAATAAGATTGATCATGATACAAAATTATTCTCAAGCATCATTAAGGTTTTTTTCTCTAACATTGTTGACAACTTAGCACCTTTCAAGACAAAGGATTGTGATCAGCATAATCAAGTGACCAAAGAGGTTGTGGTTGAAGAGAAAACACATGAGAAAGAAGTTGGCAAAAATATTCCTTGGTTTAGCATTTCAATAGGATGCCTAATCAAGCATCTCTCTATAATAGAGTCCAAGCAAGAGATTGAGATTAAAGGACAACAGGGCCAACTTTCTCATTCATTCCAAACCAATAGTTTGGTTCATCAAAATCGAAGAGTGAGTGGGTTTGTTTACATTCTTCATGAAGAATTGTAGCCGTTTATTGAATATTTTCTTGTTCTTCATTTAGTTGTTCATAAGCATGTGGATCAACATTTATTTTTAAGGAAGGGCAGCTATTTCTCACAACTAGTGAATGGTCATGTCTAAGCACTACCACTATTGGGTAGTGTAGGGTAAGGTAGTTTTCAAGCTAATAAGTTCTTTGAGCACACTTCATTTTAGTATTGTTTTGTTTTTCAATAAAGTGCAGATGTTGTATAGTTTTATGGCTCTATCTTAAAAAGAGTTATGCTAGTTTCTTTCAGTTTTATTTTTTGTTGTATGGTTTCTACAGCTGAGTTACAGAGGTTTTTGAGTCAGAAAAAGACAAAAAGATGGACTCCATGCCCAATGGATAAGCAAGGCAATTGATCTTATTTGTTTAGCAGGAAAACACCCCAAAGAGGTTGCTAGAAATGTTACTAATTTTTAGCTACCAACTAAATTAGTGAAGTTTTATCAAGCAATTATTAAACTCGGGTGAGAAAAAAAATTGACATTTGAGCAAATTAGATAAGAAAACTAGAAATTCAAAGATTTATTAGGTTTTGAAGGTAAACTTTTTGTGCAGTTCATGTTTTAAGTATCTTTTTGCTATTATTCATGATTACAAAACATATACCTCAAATAGTTCATTTGGTTATTTCATATTATGTAGTGATTGACAAATGAAAATACACAAGTCATCATATGATATGAAATAAATGATATATTCAAAAGCAATGCTTTTGAAGTCCCACACAAGTTGTGGGAGTAACTAAATCTAAATAGATATAAAATAGCAAGTAAATACAAGAAAATAAATGCATAAAATCCGATATGGGACCTGTCATTGCCTGATGAATGATGAATCTCATTGTTTAAAGTTGTCTCATCATCGTTGAACTTGTTCAATTGCTACTCCAAGAAAAAAATATTTAAGAAGAGGAGTTGTTAGAGCTTAGGGTTCCATACAATCCTATGCATTCATAATCATGAAGATAGTTGTTACCTTATATCTAATAAAGAAAAGCAAGATGAATAATTGTATTCAAGATATCCAAAGAAAATCATCAGAAGAACATTGAATTTCACTATTTTTATCTAACTTGTTTGTTCACTATGCAGGTACAAGTACACGTTTCATGAATAGTTCATCATATTCAACATTTTAGCATGTGGTGTAAAATGGGCTCCCACAAGGGTTGAGCCCAGCATGCTACCCTCTCAGATTCAAAAGATGCAATGAACAACAGTTGTGTGTTTCAATCATATCTCAAAAACTATGATATAAGTTTTCGTGATTTTTGGATATAAATAAGAAAACAATGAGGTGAAAAAACCCTTTAAATTTCTCATCAACCCATTTCGTATTTTTTGAGAAATATTCACTAGTTCTAAGGAAAAAGGAAAATCCACCTTTTTAGGAGGATTGTAAGGCTCAAAAGGTAGTTCTACATTAGTTTTGAGGTCCCACTTGGGTTGACCATCACTCAAGGGGAGTTTTGGACACTTAATCACTCAGTTTGCTATAGTTTTGAGGCCTTTTTTGCATGATTTTCAAACTTGCACGACCAAAGGTGATTCATCATGCATATTAAGTCTCAATATTATCATTTAATTTTGAAGTAAAAAACACTTAGCTTGTATCTTTTACATGATTTTAAATAAGATAAAATATGTAATTAAATATTAAAGGTAATATTTTATTACCTTAATATTTACCATGCAATGTAAAAAAAAAAAGAGCTCACATGATAAATATTAAAATAATCATATTAATTATCTTTAATATTTAAAAGAATAGACCCTTTTTTCCCAAAATCATGCAAAGAAAAAATGGAGCAAATAGTGAGACATAATTGTAGTTTCACATCAGTTTTGGAGGGTTTTTTATCATGCACATTGAGGGGAGGAGTTTGCAACATTCTAAGTTTAGTTTTCTTCAATTGTAGGCCCTCTTTCGATGTTTTTCTTCTTTGCTTGTGAGAGGATATTTTTGAAATATCTTTCACTCTCAATTGGCTTTCAATTCGACCTCTAGATACATTAGAGTTTTCTACTTTATATATATTAAGAAAAGACTTTGTCTTTTTCTCAATTCTTGTTTTCTTCCTTTGCATTCTACAAAGAGACTATCTTGTAATTCAATTTTATTTACAGTTTAATATAATACAGTAGCAAGTTACTTTCAGATTCTTTTGCAGTGTTTCCTTCCATCTTTTAGGACTATCAAGTTGCTTTCTCGATTTCAAGTGTTTTGTAATATCCTAAATGATTTGATGCAAAGTTATTGTGTTTTGGTAAAAACTTTAAGTTTTTGTCTAATTCTTTCATTGTATATACACAAAAACAATTAACCAACACAGGTTGTAAATTGTGCATTGTCTCATTTTGCATTCTAAGTTGTGAAAACATTGTTTTATTTCAAAGAATTAGATATTGTAGGCCTATTTATGAATTAATTATGTGATTTGATTGCATAAATTGAGTTGTGTAAAAGGTTTCATCAAGGGATAATTGAGTCATTTTATGCAAATTAGTTTCATTATCGGTGCATCACCTCCTAGATTAAAGCTTTCCATTTCATTTTAGTTATCCTTCTTACCTTTTTCCATCCAAATCATTAGATTCTAGGAGATCAAAAGGGGAACCAACCCATAATCTAGAGATTCACTTTCACTATGAGCAACCCACAGGCTCAAAAGTGTTTCCATGTTTCAAGGGATCGCTGAGCTTTCCAGCTTGGCACTCGGGTGCAATCCCTCATGATAACAAGTCATCAGACACAATTCTTGGAATAAAATCCAACACCTAATCTTGAACCTCCAAAGATGAAACAAAGTTATCAGACAAGAGACTAGCAAAGTAGGCAGTAGATGCATGACAAATCTCACCATCATTCTCAATCAACACAACTTTGTGATGAATACACTTGATACGATTGGAGGCTCTATGCTTTAAGGTGGTAATATGGAAGAATTTAGTGTTCTTGTTACCACAGTTGAGCCAAACCGCATGCAATCTCTACTTCCAGAACTCCTCCTCCCTAGCCATAATATTATGAAGATAGGATAAAAGCACAATCTCTTCATTTGCCAGATTAGCATTATAGCCCAACACTTGAATATTCTGCTGCAAGAGGTCCAAATCCTCCTTGATAGGGGACTTCTCCTGAAAGATGTGCCCAAAGGAAGACATATTCCAAATCCTCACATTGCACTTCACTAACACCAGCTTCTTAGCAATCATGTACATAGCCATCCCATCGACCTGAATATCCCACCAAGAGGCAAGATTATTTATGAAATCTAGATGAGACATCCACATTTTTTCAAAGCTTAATGGGAAGGAACGCCTTCTATCAAACATCTTAGCAACAAAGAAAATGGGGAAGTGATTTGATCCCAACCTCATGAGAGCAAAAAGGGAGCAAGAAAAATGAACCAACCATTTAGGCAAGAGGAGGGCCATGTCCAACTTAACTTGAATCAATGCATCTCCAATCCTTTGATTCAACCAAGTGTAGGAGGCCCCATGAAGGTTGACATCAAAGATGTTCTTCAATATGTTATCAAGCTTCCACAAACACATTTTAATCACTTTTTGGGAGCTATAACTAAAGATCACTATCTTCTAATGATCATGAGTGATTCTTAGCCTTAGGAATGATTTATATTAGTTACAACTTGGTGATGTAAACCATGATGCTAGATGAAACAAGTATCATGGTAATGTGTAGTTGGAAAGCTTATGGAATGAAACTGATAAAAATATGCATTAGATCACAATTTGTTTCATAAAATAACCTCCCTTGGATTGATTGGCTTAGAAATATAGCTAAATGTTGCTACAAAGTTCATAAAATTGTTGCATGGTTCAAATAGTGATTTATAATATGCATGCGGTTGAATCTAGAAATCCGATATCCCTTTGTGGTGAGAAACACAAGTTGCATTGGTTATATGGTTACTAGGAAATTATTAAAAAACATGCAAACAAACATAAATGAAAGTTTTTTTAGTAAAACAAGATTACTCTTGCACCTTGGATATTGCTCTTGCATTAGGAACTTGGGGTATTTTGAAAAGTTAGTCCCTCACTTTCAGATGGATAAAGGGAAACCAAAATGGTCTAACTCAGCCTTGTAAATCCAATACGAGTCTTTAATCAACCATCCCTTCCATTCCACCAAATACTCTTCATATTACATGTTTCTTTTTCTTTTTCCAATTCTATCTCATCCTTTTGTTGTTGCAATCTCTATTTTTCCTAAATTAACATTGTATATTGTCTCCCAAGTCTTCTTCATGATACTAGTACATATCTAATATATTAAGAACTATTTCTACATCCAAACCGTTTGGGAAGTCTACCTCATATTCATTACCAAAATCAAAATTTCTAATAATTTAACAAGGCCCAAATTTTATCATCTTCAAATTATTGTATGTTTGAATTAAAAATATTTCTATTTTGACATACACCATCGCTTAATCTCCTATTACAAACTTATTATATATCTTTTTCTCATTGACGCAAGAGGAACTCCCTCTCGCTGCTCAAACTCATTCACTTCCACACACAAAATCACATAACACACACAAACAACTCTTTACCCACAAAATTAAACATCATCCAAAAAAAAATTGCAACAATATTCTTACTTTATTTAGTTAAATCCATTACATTGAAACAAGTTGAGACAAAATCACACTATCACGATTCAAATTATATCTACAGCCTTCCACAACTCTCCCTGATATCTTGGTTTTAATTCTTCAATTACTTTATTCTCCACATGATCTCCTTTGAGAATTTCAATTCCAAATTAAACTTACTTCACATTGTGAAACCATCCTTCCATTACAAACTTCAATTTTTATTCTTCTCTGCATTTTCTTTTTCCCTAGACTCTGTATTTTATTGCAATTTATTTTCTCACCATCATTTATAGCGAGACCCCTCTTTGCTTTTGAAATCTGCTCTTTCAAAATTTAATTCCTATACCCTCCACTCTTTCCCTCACACTGGTATTTTAATGAGATCTACCATTCACTTATTGCATCCTATCTCCATATTCCATCTGCCAATTAAAGTGTTACAGACACAGGGTATGTGCAAGATCATAATGGAAAAAATAGGCCCTTAAGTGGCGGGAAACTTAGAAAAATCAAAGTTATGCAACTTGACATAAAAATTTGAATAAGTTATCTATATAATTTTAAAAATATGTAAGAAAAAAATTTGTAGCAAATTGAATGTAGTTTCTAAACTACTAGGTTTATTTAAAAAAAATCTATTTAGTGAAAATTTGAAATTTCAATGCGGTAGTATTTAAATTTTAGGGAAAAAATAAGTAGGTGTATGTCTTGTTGAGATTATGGATGCACAGGGTCCCTAAAGTTGTAGTATTCAATGGAGGACCTTTGCTAAGAAAGATAATCAACCACACAGAAAGTGTTGCAACTAGGCATGCACAATGGAGATTCTATTGATCTACATTATAAGATTGGATGATTACAAATGTACAAGTTGCCTAAATATATAGGAAAAAGAGAAAACCTAAGATGCCTGAGATGTTGTCATGTGTCATGATCTAACAACATGTGACAACATGTGAACCCTATCTAGGAAATTATTAAATTTTGAGATAAGTTCTAGAAGGACAACTCATCTTCTAGAAGGAATCTTATCCCTACAAACATCAAAGGGGATATTACCCCATTATTAAATGATTTATTAAAATGCAACCTAGGACTAAATGATGTATGACCTAAGTTAACTTATGCTAGTGTAATAATTAATTTAATTACACTAACACCCCCCCATAAGTTCAACTTAGGGAGGAAAATGCAATGATTATGCAAGATGATGAAAAGATGGGTCCTAGATATGAGGCCATTTTAGGTACCCATGTACATGATAAAGATGCAAAAAATCTCCCACAACTGGAGAAAAGGGGAAAATCCAATGGGAACAAAACCCCTCTCCAAAAAGGAGATGAAAATGTAAAAAATGTGAGATACGATGGGAAGGATGGACGACTCCCAAATACCCCCCAAGTACACCATTCATCACATGGATACAATACATTATCCCCCCCATTGGAGGGAAAGAGAGAGACAATATAGCCCCCCCAGAAGATGTGATCACCTGTAAAAATGGTAAGTTTCTGAAGACAGAACAAGATCCAATGTTGACAAACAACTTGTCTCCCTTTTGAAAGAAACAAAACCAAGTGAAAGTGAACAGATGCCTCCCATTCTAGATAGGAATTGAAGGAAGGATGAAGATGGATGATGATGTCTTTGAACTCTGCTCAAATGTCTCCTTGCCTAAAGATGAAGATGCTATAGTCAATAAAGAGGGTGACAAACTAGGATGATGTGGAAACTACTGTTGAACAATATCCAAAGGTGATGATGTGATGGATGTGATGGATATGATGGAGACTTGATTACCCCCCTTGAATGAAGTTTCCTAAAAACCACTGAAAGAAGTTTGAAGCAAATCCAATGGTAGATGCTAAAGAAACCTCAAGTCCTGAATGGAATGACAGGGAAGAAGTCTCATATATGAAATCTCTAAAGAGAAACCAAGTGTCTCCAAGATAGTCTTAGGATCCCCAAGCATGATTGAGACAAAGGAATGTGGAGACTTAATAAAACTCTCCAAAGTGTGATATGAATAGAGTGATACCCCCTCAAGAATTTCCTCCAAACCTGTAGAAGTAGCCAAGTCAGTGATACCTGAAACAAAGCCATCCTATGATGTCAAGTCTGGAAAACTGAAGTTGTACTGATGAGTGATGATGGTGGAAGCCTCAATCAATGATTTTGGACAAGGAATCACTGAATGTGAAGGGATACAAGCTATCTCTAATGGAGAAGAAGCATCTAAAGGAACCTTGTCAACCTCTTCAAAAGATTCAAGGAAACCCACTTCATGCTCAACAATATCATCGTGGGGTACCTGATCTGAAGAATGATATTCTGAATCATGACCATCAAGGAATGGTGGAGTGTTTGAATCTCCATATATCTCCCAAAGCTTAGCCCAAAGGATGTGAGGACAATCACAATGATCAATAGATCTCAAAACATCACAATCAACTTGCATAGAAATGATCTCCAAAATAGTATACTTGATGCAACTCCAAGCAAGTTCATGAATACCTTCACTCAAATGAGGAACTATACCAAACAGATGTGGCAATAAATCAAGTGATTGGAGATGGTGTGTGATCCCATCCCGCCATTACTGATAGTTACCCTTATGCAACATAACCAAAGGAGTATATGCAAGCCCCATAATGAACTTTCTCCAAAAATACAAAGACAAAAGACCTTCAACAATAAATAGAAGCTTCCAAATATGATGTGCAACTAAAGTGATGCTACCCGGATCAAGAAATATTTTCCCAAGCTTTAGGATATCCAAGTTATTGAACAAATTCACCAAACTAAAAAAACCAATGCAAGAATACCTGGAACTTAAACTGATCAACGGGTCTGAACTAATGAAAAAAGCTATGAAAAATCTTCCTAATGCCACTGGAATCACTGAAATCCGATAAATGGTTGCGAAGATATGATCCTTTGAGTCCAAATTAGGTTTTTTCTTTAGTTGACTGTAGAATTTTTTGCGAGCAAAATTTCACAGAACTGATGTCACCACTGGAAAGTGCTCAAAATTACCTTCCCGACGATATCTCATTTGTCAATTTTTGATACCCTGGTGAAAAGTTATTATAAAATGAAAAAAAGGCTTGGATTAGGCACTTAGCAGGCTAAACAGGTGCAAAAATTTAGCACCTGGGCTTAAAAAAATCGGCCCCTGGTCACTAATATGACCAGGGGTCAGGCTGGCAATTTAAAAAAAAACATGCCGCTAGGCGTAGCAACGGCGAAGTGGCTTGTTAGCAATGACGAGGTGATGCTGCTCCTATAGTGGAGCCCTTGGACGCCGATGGAACCTCGACCTACGAACTAGGAGCTTAGGATGCAAGTGGGGACCAATGGTAGGAAAAACCAACAACAATCGGCAGGAGATACTACGTCGGTGGTAGGAGGAGACCAGCCGACATCAGTGGTAATCTTTGATGGTCAGAAAATAGAGCCCAGTGACAAGGACAATGGTAGCAGGGGCAGAGGTATGTGGGTACAACAATGTGATGGGCCGACCATGAAATAAATAAAGTCTGCAAAAAAAAACTTCAACCCTACAAAAAATATTAAGGTGCCGACAAATGGCCTCCCTGCAAACTACGAATAAGTGGGCCAATAAAATTTTGAATAATGCCTAAAGGCAATTTAAATTTTTATTTTTTTAAATGTTGATGAATATATCTGTAGAAGAAGAAATATTTATGCTGACCAAGTAAATTATATTGCCTCTCTGAAAATATAAATCAAAACCCTATATGAAGTATCTGATGCAGAGTTTAACAAATCAAACCCTTATGATATGCTATGCCGATGGGAAAATAAAATAGCCAGTTGCTCCGAAAAAATATTTTTCTGCAAACTATATAAAATTTCCCAAAATATTTTTTGCCAAACTATATATGAAATAAGCCTGATTTTTTTTTTTGAAATAGAAAAATGCCTGCGAAGTCCTAAAAAGTTTTTTCCTCAAAGGACAACTGATCGGGATGATTTTTTACTGCAAATTGTACATA
Source organism: Sequoia sempervirens (assembly GCA_007258455.2). Taxonomy (NCBI): domain Eukaryota; kingdom Viridiplantae; phylum Streptophyta; class Pinopsida; order Cupressales; family Cupressaceae; genus Sequoia; species Sequoia sempervirens. The sequence goes on from VDFB02000003.1 coordinate 133,629,752, forward strand.
TAGTACGGTTGATTTTAGAAACCCTAAAATACCTCTGATGGCTCCTGGGTTGATGTATCTGATTTTGATGAATGGGCAGGTGATCCTAGGGTTTTGAGGCCTTTTGAAGACAATGGAAAGCTCGGATCTGACTTTATCTACTTTAGAAATTAGCTTGGTCCCTAGGTGGAGTCAAGTAGCCTTCAATGGAAACCTTCAAACCTGCAAGAATCTCGCACTCCAACTTTATTGATCAAGGGTTGATGTTTCACTAGACAAACTCTGATACCATGTTGATATTATGGATGCACAAGGTCCCTGAAGTTGTAGTCTTCAATGGAGGACCTTTGCCAAGAAAGATAATCAACCACACAGAAAGTGTTGCAACTAGGCATTCACAATGGAGATTCTATTGATCTATATTATGAGATTGGATGATTACAAATGTACAAGTTGCCTAAATATATAGGCAAAAGAGAAAACCTAAGATGCCTGAGATGTTGCCATGTGTCATGATCTAACATGTGACAACATGTGAACCCTATCTAGGAAATTATTAAATGTTGAGATAAGTTCTAGAAGGACAAATCATCTTCTAGAAGGAATATTATCCCTACAAACATGGAAGGGGATATTATCCCATTATTAAATGATTTATTAAAATGCAACCTAGGACTAAATGATGTATGACCTAAGTTAACTTATGCTAGTGTAATAATTAATTTAATTACACTAACATCTCTGACCACCCTAACCACAATAAAATGATAACATTTTTTTATAAGATTTTAGATATAAGTAGAGGACTCATGTTCTGAAGTGATGCATATTTTTTTGTAATTTTTTTCCAAGTAAATAATTAATTATGAATTTTTTATTACAACTTTTAAAAAATATAAAAACTCATATGTCTGACCACCTTAACTTGGTCAAAACTACATGAAATTCTTTTTTTTTTAATCTTATAGTTTGTGGAGCATAGAATGTGACACATGTTTCAGATTCAAAAAATGTGATACCATTCGAAAGCTATAGATTTTTTTCAATCAAACTATTAATCAAAGACTTTATTCGTAATTCAAATAGAAAATAAATAATAATTATTTATTAAATTCAAAGTAAAGCATAATTTATATTGGTGGAAAGTCAAGAATCTCCTTTAAAAACCCTTTTCATTTCATCAATTTTGGGTAAAAAAATGTCATCAGCCACATACCCATCATATCGCTACTTTTTGGTCCATCATGATCCTACACATACCCCACATGTTTCTCCATGTTTCTCCAATCTGCAACCATAATTTTTATTTAAATGCACCAATTCTCCATTATCAAGGCTCGACTCACCTCAAGGAGCATAGCATGTTCAAAGTTTGAATCTGCTACAAATCAGACATGGGAAATTAATTTATTGGCCTCCTTTCATGCTATTGCATTTATCTTCTCTTTACCAATGTGACACCCCCTGCCCCCACTTTCCTCATTCTCCTATGCAACCCCCTTTCGGTCTACCAGGTCACCTCCCCTTTCTATGCTAACCAATTCTTTTTCTTTGTAAATTTTAACTACTGCCATTTACTATGGCCTGACCCTTTCTCTTTCATCTCTTTACCTTCTCATTGGATTTTCATGAGGTTGCATGAGTTTTCATTTTGTTTTAATCTTTTCATGAACTTTAGAATCTTTTATTATTTCATCATTTTTTCTCATTGAAGATTGACACTTTCAAATTCTTTAAAGATGCATAAATAATTCTAGAGAAAATCAATTGATGCAACTACCACAATGCATGAAATTGGATGTTCCAGGCAAAAAAAAACAAAGTTTCTATTTCATCCAAAAATTTTCCCAAACGTGTGTTGCGACCCCATTAAGTCCTCTACAAAAGAATTTTGCTCTGCTCTCATAGATTTTGAAAATTTAAACTTTTTTTGAAAACTGGCAACACTCTTTCGTAGTAAAATACAAATTTTTGACAAAAATTTCTCCTAGTCGATGAAAGATATAACTTCAATTTTTTTTACACATTCAACATGGTACCTCCAAGAATGCCTCTGCAAAAGGATTCTACTCTAGGTCTTATGGATTTTTAGGAATAAATTTTACAAAACTACCTACAAAGTGTCAAACTGTGAATCAGCGAAAGTTGATTCTTGCAATTCTTTGTTGACTTCATAGTTCTATGATGCTAAGAAATTCCAATGACCACCAGACCAAATCAAAACTGAAAACCAAACCTGAAAATGTTTTTGGGTGATGTAGATAGTGTGTTTGCCCAGAATGCTCCTACATCACTCATCAAAATTATCCTTACATTTGACATTCATTATTTTAATTGATTCCTTACTTCCTCATGTATTTTTTTTATTCTCTGCAAATTATTTTGCTTTTGCTCTCCTCGTCTATTCATCACTAGTTCCTCTCAACTATGAAACATTATTTAGACTACTTCCATTTACTATAAAAAATGGTGTTTTTCTTGTACTCCTATTCACTCAATTGTTATATGCAAAATTGCATTAATACCTAATCTCAAGTCTCGTCTTCTCTAATGCTAAACATCTCAACAAATTTCCTAAATTATTTTCATATATTTTGTTTTTCCATGTATCTATGTATGGTATGATGAAATAAATTAGAACTCTATCTTCATCTTCTTCCATAATTTTTTTCAAAATTGTTCAACAAACTTAATATCTTTGTCTAAAAGTATATTGCTTAGAAATTTGTGCAATCTCACAATTTCTTTGAAAAAAAGTTAACTATATGTATGAAATCACTTGTCTTCTTACATGTCATGAAATGTGTCATCTTAGAAAATATGTAGAAAAATACAAAAATAGAATCATAACCTCTTCATGTTCTTGGAAATCCTAACATAACATCCATACTAATGTTTCCAAATGGATTTTCAAAATTGGTAGTGGTTTGTATAAGCTAACATTCTAACTACTCCCTTTTTACATTTTATACCCTACAAATTTGAACATATTTGTTGATATCCTTATACAATTGTGACCAAAATTAGTTTTCACTCACCAATGCCACTATCTTATCTACTACAAGTGTCCACCACTATGATTCTCCTTGAAATTTTTTTCCATCATTGAACTTCTTAGAATACACAACTAACTACCCTTGAACAACATATCATTATGAATCAAATAATCAAACCACTTAATTCAATCCATACTTATTGGTTCTTTACATGTTTTTAATAGAAAATTGAGTGTGCCCGCCCCCCACCCTTTTTTTTTTAAAAACTAATAAAAAATCATTTATTTGTATAATTTGAATGAGTTATTTATTGAACAATAATGTTTACATGTAGCCTAAGAAAATATGCAATAATAATGTAGCTATGGATCACATTCATTGTTTCTTTTTAAGAAATTTATTTTACTTCAAAAATGGTGTTGGATAAATTTTGATGGATTGTATTAGTAATTTAAGTATATAAAGATATCAAGTATAAGCTCATAAAACATGATATTGGAAAACAATTAGAAAATAAGTATTAGACACAAAGTGTAAGTATCCCTTTTCACTATTGCACTTATTTTCTCTTGCAACATACTTAGCCATGGTCATGTTGCAATCAAATTTGAATAGAAAATTAAAGTCTTTTCTCATGTAAAGTAAACCATAAAATAAAAATATGTAAATGAGCGATTTTCAACAACAAAGGGTTATGAATATATTATTAAATAGTTTTTAGGTTGCCTCTTCTAACAAACAATTAGTTTATAATGTAAGAATTGATAGTGAACACAACATTTTTTTTTATCTTACATGACCACAATTCCCTTTATACAAAATGTATAACCATTTTTTTTATAGAATACCTATATGCCAAAAAAGAAAGGTACAATTCAGATCTAATGATTTGATAAAAATATATCATAAATAGAGGACCTTCTATGGCTATGGTGAATATGAATTCAATTCATTTTACATAAAATCATCAAAGCTATGTTAAAGATAGGTTGATAGATAAATCAATTATTAGATGTGCTACCACAATCCTATAGATAATATTTGAAAAATATTACAATATATTAATAATCCTTTGTAAGCAAGAATGAATATAATGTTGAGACAAAAAAATCATACTCCTTTTATTTGGACTTTCTTTCTATTTCTCAACATATATAAATCAATAATTGTATTTTTCTTATAAATGGCTAAAAATTACATTGTATATTTAAATCTTTAGAGTTTAGCCAAACATGATATATTTCCTCTTAGTTGTCATGAGATAAGTCCACCTACTCCAAAGTTCGGCATCTCCTTCAATTGAGAGGTATTTTCCTCACTAGCACATTTTGATCAAGAGCGATATGTCTTAGTTGTGGGAGATGATCAAGACTATATAGAAATTGCCTTCAAAGCACCTATTCATTAGTGAGATATTTTTCCTAACCCAAAATGTATGGAACAACTCCATATAAACTATTTTTTCCCAAATACAAATAGAAAGGGAGCTTGAGATTTTTCCAATGAGTTTGTTTTCCCTTAAATTCATTTTTTGTAACTAAATGATAGTTTGCCAAAGCTAAAATGGAATCACTCCCGTCAAGCTATTCTTTTGAAGACGAATTTCTTTGAGTTGAGTAAGCATACCTAATTCAATAGGAATACTACCACGGAGTTTGTTTTCATTCAAATCCAATTCAGTTAAAGATGATAGGTTTCCTAGGGAGGGTGAGATTGTTCCTAGCAAGTTGTTACGTGAAAGATAAAGTTTTTCGAGTTGAGTAAGCATACCATTTCAATAGGAATACTACCACGAAGTTTGTTCTCACTCAATTCCAAGATAGTTAAAGAGGATAGGTTTCCTAGGGAGGGTGGGATTGTACCTGTGAGGTTGTTTCCCTAAAGATGAAGAATTATGAGTTGAGAAAGCATACTTAATTCAATAGGAATACTACCATGGATTTTGGTCTTTGACAACTCCAAGCTAGTTAAAGAGGATAGGTTTCCTAGGGAGGGTGGAATTGTGCCTATCAAGCTGCTTCGTGAAAGATAATTTTTTTTAGTTGAGTAAGCATACCCAATTCAATAGGAATACTACCATTGAGTTTGTTGTCTCCTATTTTCAACTCAATTCAAAAAGATAGGTTTCCTAGGGAGGGTGGGATTGTGCCTGTGAGGTTGTTTCCCCAAAGATAAAGAAATTTGAGTTGAGTGAGCATTCCCATTTCAATAGGAATACTACCATGGAGTTTGTTTTTATATAAAATCAATTTGGTTAAAGAGGATAGATTTCCTAGAGAGGGTGGGATTGTGCCTGTGAGGTTGTTTCCCCAAAGATGAAGGGTTATGAGGTGAGTAAGCATACCTAATTCAATAGGAATACTACCATGGAGTATATTTTTTTGCAATTTCAAATCAATTAAAGAGGATAGGTTTCCTAAGGAGGGTGGGATTGTTCCTCTCAATTGATTTTCTCCTAAATAAAGGATTTCTAATTGTGAAAGAAGGCCAAGTTGGGAAGGGATAGTGTTGCTCAAAAGGTTATAAGACAGTATGAGAACTTGCAAAGAACGACAAGATGTTAGAGTGGTGGGAATGGAGCCTTCCAATTGATTTTTAGACAATCTAAGTATTCTAAGGCGAGACAACCTTCCTAATTGAGGGGGAATTTGGTTGTGGAAGCTATTATTCCAGAGAGCAAATACTCTAAGAAAAGAGAGATTTTCAAGGAAAGGAGAGATTGGTCCGAGTAAAGACATACCAGTAAGATTCAAAGAATGCACGTGGTGATGGCGAGAATAGCAGAGAATCCTAGTCCAATTGCAGATGGAATGAGGAGGAGACCAATCAAGCAAGGAATTGTTAGGGTCACGGGAGAGGGAATGCTTAAAAGCTAGCAGAGCTTCTTGTTCTTGTTCAGAAGAAGAGAAGGAATAATAAGGCAGTGCAGAGAGAAAGAGGAGGAGGAGGAGGGCAGAAAGTAGAAAACCCATGATCTTCATCTCTATCCAAATTAGAAATGGTCTGTATGTTGTCTGAAATGTGATTGTTATAAAGTTGCGAAATGTGACTGTATATGCTCTTCGTCTGTTGTAAAGTCTAGGCTGGTAAATGGTGGAGAAGAAGTGGGTTTACAATACACACAAACATCATTCGCGTCAATTTTAAATCATTTCAGTTAAATTAATTTCTATGTGTTGTTGAGTAGGCTGATACAGTCTCTTGTTTTTGGCAGACAAAGTCTCTTGTTCTCACACGCACAAGAAAAATCATTCCACAAAAGACAGCGGCATATTTATTCCATTCATATTTAAATTTAAAAATAAAAGAAAAGTTATCGAAAGTTAGCCTGTTAACTCTTGCTTTCCAAGCACAGTGTTAGACAATAATTAAGTTGTAATTATTATTAATTTTAATTAGAGTGTTTTCAAATGTGATGGATTAATTAAATTATAATGTTAGTGTAAATTATAAACTAGCAGTCGCATCTTGGTGTGCAATGGGTACACCTAAGAGGTGTGGAAAGTCAATTAGAAAAAAAAAAATGTTCTATTTTTTGCATATATTTGTGCAATACATGAGGTCAATTGATAGGCGATTTAGCAAGTAATGATGTTTGTTGAAAAATGTCTTATTGGATCTAGTATCAACACTTTGTTTATTCCTTAGGTTAACAAGATCATACTCTAATACCACTTTAATGATTGCAACAATTTTTTATTTTAAAAAAATTACTTTCTAATCACAGAGATTCTATGACGGTGAAGTGAGAGCATGTAGTGGACACACACACAACAACAACAACAACAACAACTCCAAAAATTGTAATAATAGATTACATGAATAGTATAAATAAGTTGGAGTTGAATAAATATATCATAATATATCATAATATTATCAAATTAAAAAATATATAAATATGAATTAGATCTACTATTACTACTCCAAATACAAATACTTGTTTGAATAATAAAATAATAAAATTTAGATGCAAATAAAACCTCTAATGGGATTGCCCTCAAGAAACCAAAGGGGTTTCTTCTTGCAATCTATTAATTCAAGAGTTTTTGGTTCTCAAATCTTATAATTAAACCAAAGGATCAAATAATGACATAAAGCACTGAATAAATTAATAGACATCTAAAAACTAACTAGACATCTCAAAGAAGAATATGAGAACAAACCTTTAATTGATAAGAGAAAAAAACAATCAGAAAAATGAAAATAAAACTAAAAATTAAATAGTAACAAACAAAAAATATGAGAAATAAGAATAAAGAATCAAATATTGACTTATTTCTCTTTTTTTTTGTTTGTTACTATTTAATTTTTAGTTTTATTTTCATTTTTCTGATTGTTTTTTTCTCTTATCAATGAAAGGTCTTTTTGATATATGTTTATTATTGCTTCTTTCCTTTTAATTTCTTGAGTATTTATCCTTAGTTTGTAATAATTTTTGTTTTGGTTTTACTACTAAGACCCTTTTTTATTTATTATTTAGTTTTTTTCCCTTAATGTTATTGATTTATTTTATTTACAATGTTTTAATTTATTTTATTGTATTATTTTTGTCCTTGTAATAGTATTAATTATTTTAATCTTATTTTGTTAATTTCTTATATTAATTATAATCCTCTTAACAATTTATTTCCTTTTGTTGGTTTATATAAGGTTGCCTCTTTATAGTTCTTTAGATTTTTTATTTTAATCTTTTTCCTTTTTACATTTTTGTAAGATTATTTAATTATCTAGTTTTTCTTTTATTATTTTTTTATTTTTTTGGGTCAATTTTAAGTCTTTTCCCTTTAGTCCTCTAATCCCCTCACCTGTTTATCTCTCCAAGTTTGCTATCTCTTTTTATCATTCTACTCTCTTGTTGCTGGTTTTTCCTGATGATGGATCATGGAGTTTGATCCGAAATGTGATTAAAAAAACTCACACAATTTCAATCCAAAAATTTTAAGCTAAATAAAATTCTAGAAACTGAAAATAAAACCTTGTCCTTTTTTATTATTGAATATATGGCATTGTGCACATTATTATAGTGTGAGCCAATTTTTCAAATTGTTTCATTTAACATCGCCAATAATCTCTGAATGAACATTGTCCATGTTTAAAATGATGAAAACAGTTTGCATCTCTCACAACAATTTCTCTTGCAACTATCTTGAAGATAGATTTTGTTGCACTGTGGCAATCAATGCACACTTGAAGGTTCTTAACAACTCTAATCATTGTTCCAAAGGTGTTGTTTAACAAACCAAATGTAATTGCCAACTTTTTTGCTATGGTGACAGAGAAACAATTATTTTTCCTCCTTTCCTCCTTCACAATATAGTTTATGAACAAAAACAATGAGGACTATTGCTCCCTTGCTTTCTTGAAGATGTCAAAAAAATCTTCAAAAGTACTTCTAGCACTATCTTATTAATTCCTACTATAGATATTTTATTTAAAGCATCTGTTATTGCTTTTGAATTCCTAATATAACTATTTTTGCTTCAATTCCTCTCTTTCTTCACTATTGTTATAGACATCTCTGATTGTTTTTCAAATTCTATAGGTTGGGTTATGTTACAAGTTCATTAGATGAATGCTTTTCTAAATTAGTTTTCTATTTCTCCAGAATTTCATCTAAATAGTTTTTAGGTATTTTAGGTTTTTGTAGAATTCAACTTTTTAAATTAAATTTTTACATTTTCAAATTTAATTTGTATATTTTATTATTATCTTAAATGATTTTTATTTGTAATAATTATTCTTTTGTTTTTTATTTATATTATACACAATTATGAATAATATATGTGTATTTTTATTGTTAGTAAAAATATATATATTTATATATTATAAAAATTAGTTTGAATGTTTTATGTAATTTTATATATATATATACTTTAATTTAAATTGAAGGTTTATGTTTGATAATCACCATAAAATTTTCAAACAGTAGAATACAATTTTCTTTTGAAATGAATGGACTAATCTTATTCAAATTATTCTTTTCAAACTGTAGAACATAATTTTCTGAGAAATCTTATTTAAAAGAAAATGTATAAATATGATATATATAATAAGTTCCCTTATATAACTGTAAAAATATTGTTTGCCAGTTTGCAAGAATTATTAAATAAATAAATAAAATTAATGTTTACTTTGTAAATGAATAATATATGTAATTAGTTTCCTGGATTTATCAGTTCAACATGTCTAGTGATCCATGGGGAAGTATTAGGAAGGCTTAAATTAGAGCAATGGAGATAGCATTTTGTAATTGGTTTGAATTTGAATGAATCAGGTACTGGTGCGTGGGAAAGTGCTCTTACCAACACGCTCTCACCAGGAGATCGAATAATCTCTTTTGAGATGGGCCAGTTCAGTTTATTATGGATTAACCAAATGCAACGTTTATGTTATAAGCTTAGAATGGGGAAGAGGGCCTGATCTTGAAGTATTAGTACACAATGAGACTGCAACTGGTGAAACCAACAATTTGGCAGCTGTACGGAGAGTGCTCGGTATGCATGGAAATACATAATGCTTTGTATCTTGAGAGAAAGAGCCTCTGCAAAAAAACACAATGATCAACTGTAGGTGTAATGCAATAAGGGTCACTCATGTGATTGAAGTATGTGCAACACTCATCCACTAAACCTTTATGGCTGCACGCATATAGAACACAAGCAAAGCTTACAATGTCAGGATATGTTCCAGAGTGCTTCATTAATTCAAAGACTTAGCATCCTTGCAAAATCTATGTTGTGCATATCCTGCAATCATTCAATTCCATGAGATGATATCTCTTTGAGGTATTTTGTCAAACAGTTCGCGTGCCTTTTCTATGCTTCCACATTTTGTGTACATGTCCACCAGGGCAGTTGCAACTGCAACATCTGATAAAAATCCTCTATTCTTATGAATGTCCATACCCTGTTCCAATGCTCCTATTTTGGCACAGGTAAGGAGAATCCTGGCAAAAGTTGTGGAGACCGGTTTTACACCTGCCAATTGCAATTGCTTGAAAGTTTCTAAAGCTTCAAAAAAAAATCCATTTTGTGCATATCCTGCAATCATTGCATTCCATGAGATAACCTCTTTTTGAGAATTTCTGCCAAACAGCACACGCGCCTTTTCTATGTTTCCACATTTTGCATACATGTCTACCAGAGGTTTTTCTAACTACAATATATGAAAAAAATCCTCCTTCAATGATGCTTTGATGGATATCCAAATACCCTGTTCCAAAGCTCCCATTTTGGCACATGCAGGGAGGATACTGGCAAAGGTTGTGGAATTCGGCTTTACACTTGCCAATTGCATTTTGCTTGAGAGTTTCTACAGCCTTTTCAACAAATCCATTTTGAACATATCCTGCAATCATTGCAGTCCTTGAGATGACATGTTTTTCAGGTATTCTGTCAAACAGTTAACGTGCCTTGTTAATGCTTCCACTTTTTGCATGCATGTCTACTAGGGAAATTGCAACCATAATATCTGACAAAGTTCCTCAATCCTTTATGCTTCGATGGATGTCCATACTCTGTTCCAAAGCTCCCATTTTGGCATGGGTAGGGAGGATGCTAGCAAAGGTTGTGGAATTTAGCTTTAAAGCCTTTTCGATAAATCCATTTTGTGCATACCCTGCAATCATTGTAGTCCACGAGACCTCATCTGTTTGTAGCATCTTGTCAAACACTTCACGTTCCTTGTCTATGCTTCCACATTTTGCATACTTGTCTACCAGGGCAGTTGCAACTACAACACCTTAAAAAACTCCTCTATCCTTTATGCTTTGATGGATGTCCATACCCTGTTCCGAAGCCCCCATTTTTGCACAGGCAGGGAGAATGGTAGCAAAGGTTGTGGAGCCTGAGCCTCATGTCTTCCAGCGTGTAGAATCCAGGTAATGTAAATAGCCTGGAAACAACCTTTTCACAACAATATCTCTACTACTCTGCGGTCTTCCGTGTCAATTCACAAACAATTCACTCTGTTGTTACATTTGAGCTAGGGTTTCATTACCAATAGAAGAGAAGACGATTGTTGTGTACCTTAAAGACCCGGCCGAAGCCCCCTTTGCCAATCTTTTTTTTGACATCAAAATTATCAGTTGCCTCTCTAAGATGTGCATAATCAAATCGCCAGACTCTTTCCCATAGTTCAATTCCCCGCCGAGGCCTTTGTCAGCAGAGAATAATAAAAGGAAAACCAAACTTACTGACAAAAGGAGGCAAATAAAGCCACACATCTGTGTAATGAAACAATGGTGATATCTCAGTACCCCAATAATATTGCTACCTACTACAATTTGTATTTGGTAGAAAGTATAATTTAGGTTTGAAACTCGTTATGAACTCCTTCATTGCACAGTACAAAGTTACAATGCTTGGATGTTCACAACAGTAAGCAACTAGGGTACTCATTTTTTAATAAAGCTATTGAATTGCTAAACATGTGTTTATGATTACCCAGCACAAGACATCCCATTTCCCTTTGACAGCAAAAATATTTGACGACAATATACAATTTGCAGGTTCTTGTGGATCCAATTGAAGGAGACACTCTGCTAAGTGTTTCCCTACTACCATATTCTCATAAATTCTACATGCACTGAGCAGCATTTCCCACACCAAAATACTCGGTTGCAACGGCATTGCATGAATCAATGCTTTTGCTCAATCAAGCTGTCCACCTTGGTAGAGAAGGTCAACAATGCAGGAATAGTGCTCCATTCTTGGTGTAGTGCCATATTAGCTACGCATTAAATCAAGTACTTCCATCCTTCATCTAGAAATCCAATATTTGTTATGTGGTCTGGATGCACACTCGCCTCTTGCATTTGTTCAAAGAGTAGGAGGGCCTCCCTGCCACGTCCATGTTGAGCACTTGCTGCAAGCATTGTATTCCATGAGACAATATTGTGTTCGGGTATTTTGGGAAACACTTGTCTTGCGTCCTCTATGGTACCAGACTTGGCATACAAAGTAACATATACATTGTGTACAGAAAATTCTGAATTACCTCCAGTTTTTCTGGCATGAGTGTGAACCTGCTTCCCCTGTTAAAAAATGGCCAAACTGTTAGACACCTTGAGAATGCTAGTAAAGGAAAAGGAATCTGGCATCAGGACTTCCTGAAGCTTTTGAACAAAATGTTGCAGAGCTTCCTCGCCATACCCATTCTAGGGATATCCTGCAATCATATGCCTAAAAATTGTAAAGCCAAATACTGATATGTTCCAAAATGATTTTAAGAAAAAAAAAAACTTCTAACAGAAGGTTTAGAGTCTAAGTACGCTTCCCACAAAATGTTTGCCTACATACAAATTTTGTCTAGCTAAAGATTGTAAGACCAAAAATGCGATGTTCAAAATATGTTTTTAAAAATACAAAATTCTAATTGAAAATTTCCCAACTCACTGTGCATAAAATGTTTCGAATATTTACAAGATCTAGCCATTAACCCCACCTTAAACAAAATCAATTAACCAAACTTGAGTAACTAATGATGCCAAGGGAAAGCTTCTCTTAAAAGGCTACTCTATGCTCAGCAGATATACCTGCGAAGGAATAAAGAACAAACTTAACGAGCCTAAAGCAAAAGCTGCTTGAAGCATGCTAACAAGGTTACCCCATAAATCGTATAACCGAAACAAACGATAACAAAGAAATGATAGGCCATCTGAAAGAAGGCTTTCCCCCACAAGCCTCCTGCATTTTGTAGTGGACCACATACTAAGTACCAACTTTTCTTCACCACCAATATCCAGTCTGATTGTTAAGTAATCACAAGGCAATTGAGAATAGGCTGGCATTGCCACTGTGACAAACTGCACTTACATGGTGGTAATTTATGGTCAAAATTAATTTACCACATCTAAGATTATCAGATTTGCAAGAAACTACAACACACTAAGTCTACCTTAATCTGTTATCAGACAAATTACCCATAAAATTAGCATACCCTAAATGCTGACTCTGACAATTTTCAGAGCATTTAGCCTACCAAGCACACAAAGACAATTGCAAGCATCACCTCAACATTCTCTACCTGCCAGGATCATCCGATTTACAAAAATGAAACTATCACTACATTAAGTCTACCTTAATCTGTTATCAGACAGATTGTGAAAGCTAAAGCATGCCTTTACGTACCTAAAATAACACTGTACACATTTCAGTAAAATTGCACTCCCTGTAATGAGCTGAAAAGGTGTCACAAAGTCTAACAACAGATCTTTCAAAATTCAAATAGCGCTCCTAGGCAATCTGAAATGATAGAATCTCAATAAGATAAAACCCTAAACCCTGAAAACCCTACATAAAACCCTTCCCTTCCCTTCACTTTGAAAGAATCTGAAATGGTAAAACCAACCCAAAACTAACCCATGAAATTTTAACAACTAAACCAAACAAATATGCAAGCCAGCAGAATTGAATACCACAAGCTCCTTACTCGGAGAAACCGATGGATGCCATTGTTCACTTAGTTGCCCCATGAATTACCGTGTTCAAGCCCTTTGAATATCCTAAACCCTAGCATGGATTGAAACAAAATGAGACAACTACCATTATTTTTTTGCGAATCAGTTTATATTTATTTATGGGTTGAACTTCCTCAATAGTATAATGATAGCCAAAGAAAAATATTAAATTACAAAGCCCTGCACCCTGTTCTAAGCTTAAAGACCGCCTTGTTTCCAATTGGAAATCATGTTGAACCCATCCAATGACATAGCTGCCTGTCAATTCCAGCAAATCTTCAAAAGCAAATTGTATACCACACAAGTATCTATGAAACTGTTTCAAAGATGAAAGAGAAAACCAGAAATTACAACCCCATTTTTTCAGTCGGCAATCAATGGATGAAACAACTTCAATCATTTTGCAAGGTACGGCAGACTATACCAGCGGTCCATCACCCATTTCAGTTTGGTCTTCTTCAAATAAGGATACTCTTCCGCGTAAATAAACTAGCATTTGCAGCCAGGGGAGCTGCAAGGAATACGCCGATAGTTTTATATAATTTCCTGAATGATTTTATTGACCAAGTTCCACATAATTTGTTGAAAGTAAATGTAGAAATATCAGGGTTTTAAAGCTTTTGGATAAAATATATGATAATTAGTCAAAAGGTTTTTACAATAGTGAGTAGAAAGCTTAGTACAAAAGCAATGGTATTTCCCAAATTAGATACAACTCAACATAGCCTCCTAAATTGTTTATGTGCCAATGCTGCAAACAAGAGAGCCCCACAATCCCAACGGATAAGGTTGTGGCAAAGCAAAAGTAAGGCTACAGTATCCATTATGTTGATAGTTCCCCGCCTTTCCGACAAAATACTTCAGATAAGGAAGATTGATCTAATAAAACTTTCCATTTATGGGTCTTGATATGATCTTCCCATTTAGTGATAGATAAATTGAATCATCATCTCAATTTGCATTTCGCAATTAGAGAAACAATTCTTTGTAAAAGGATAGAGGAATTACACATGATGGAAATGACTTCTTTGAATACAATATATTTTATGGTTGTAGTGGTCAACTGTCCTATGGAATAAACAAAGATGAGCTTGGACTCTATTCACATGTTGTAAATAACTTCTTTGAGCACAACACATTGTACTACTTAATTTTGTCAGCTACATTGAAATCATATTTGAGAATGTAACCTGCAACCCATCCAATGAATGAGAACACTGAAATTGCAAGCCCACAAGGGAAATGGATGAACATTCATGGATCATTTCTTATCTTGGCAAGTCATCCAAGCATGAGTTTGCTACTACCTCTTTACCACATTAATTGAGAAATTGATGCCACCACTTGAAGGCATCTTAAAGAAAATGTAGATTCTAACCATTTTACAATAGGAACACAATCCACTTGTTTAAGTACAGACTATTTCACAAAATGGGAACATTGTTTCAGTAGTGTGAATTAACTATCTAAGAGGACAAAAACATTCCGCTTATCCACTACAACCTGTCTCACAAAATGGGAATATCATTGTCTCCCATGTGAAAAACTTGTTTTGATCTTATAGTGCCATCCAGATTTAAAAAGCTTTGAAAACCAATTATTTTGTGTCAGAGAGTTATTTGAAATGTAATAAGAATTTGACATCTATTTGAAATGTAATAAGAAGTCAGGTTAGAAATACCCAACCCTCGTTTCCAAGATTTCTCCTGATTTTGTAGTTAGGATTTCTATTTGACGGTTGGCTTGGTGGAACTGTGTAAAACCCATCATATAAATTTAGATGGTATCTCCAAAGAAAACCAGAGCTAGGGTTCTTTTCTCATATAAATTAGTTATATTGTATCCCTGATTAAACCAGAATTAGGGTTATTTTCTTAGACAAATTAGTTGGATTGTATAGCCACATTATCTAAAGCTCGGGTTATAAACCTTAGAGTACTTCTATATTAAGCTGTGTAGAATGTTTTTGGCATCAATATTTCAAATCATAATGTACTGAGCACCTTTTTAGAAGCAAAATCATCAACTTAATATGAAAAAAATGAATGTAATTCATGGCTACAGCAATACTAGAGCCAGACTGCCTTGGGCTGTATGCAAATAAGACACTATGCTTGACACAGTGATGCAGAGCCCATGCATAGGCTGTCAGCTGTGAACCTTTTCCTATTCAAAGTACTGTGTAGGTTAAATCCCCAATTAGCTTGACTTGTAACCTAGACATAAAATTTGCATTTGAACAGTAGCCTACAAACAGGCGAACCTTATAAAACAATGCGATTGTGAGGTAAGACTAGCTTGGGGAAACTGGAATTTCATACAATGCTGCCACTATACATGCACTATATATTATCCATTTTAATTTTGTAAGCTTCCTATATTAGCCTTAAGTACTTTGCATGTGCATTTCTTGCTTTGTTAACTTGCCCTCAATTGACAAATTTGGATAGCTAGGCAGCTTTTCATAAGAAATTTTATCTGAGGAATATACTGCAACAATTAATTCAGCTTGAAGCATTTCAACGGCATCTCTGCAATGAGCAAAATCATTAGAACATTCTATTGAAGTTTAAAACATGTGTAACTTGTAAGAACCATAAGTGCTTCATGAAATTTATATTGAGTGCCATTAGAAGTATCTAAATCAAGAAACCTCCAAAACTAGACACCTTCCAATACGATGCCACATAAATCTTGGACTAATTAATTATGCATCAAAATTCATATATGTTGTGAAATGCCTTGAGTCTCAAAATTATTAATGACCATGATACCGTTGTCAAGACAGTTGTGTACAAAACGAAAGTTTTTGCTCACTAGATCCAACTGGCACCAGTTTGTAAAATGTGTAACAAGTGAAATGCACTTATAGGATTCAGTGAAGATAGTAGACCTGCAGGCATGAAGGGATTTCCTCAGATCCCCTGATGCAACAACTACTTTCAGCAACACCTTGGGACAATTTGTAAAGAAAAGTTAATTTGAGGACTTTGCTGGTGCTATAATAAACATTTGCAATCACAAAACCATATAACATCAATTCCTAAGCTCCTTATGAAATCTGAAATCTGAACGAGAAGCAATTCTGTTATTATCAATATTGTCACATTGTGTGGTATCAGGAACTATCTAAGAAATGATCTCAATGCATGTCACTTCTTTCTAAGAAAATTTACATGAAATTTTCTTATTTTACACATTCTTTTTCTAGGGATGTTATTAAGGCTGTTTTGCTGCATTCTTTTATCAAAAGCATGAAAGCAATTAACAACTACTAATTTGTCAAATATGCACAACAAAAGCTCATATAAACCAATATTCCATTAAAATTTGGGAGAATGAATGCCATTTTGAGCGCTAGATTGAAAATACAACATATCAAAGGAGATTAAGAGAGGTATTAAAAGAATATTTATGTTCAAGAAAGAAAAACAATAATAAGCCCCTAGGTATTTGAGTTTGGAAAAACTTTAAGCATCATGAAAACATTAGTTGGTGAAAAAGAGCTCTAGGCATATGAGCACTGCATGTCATCCGAATTGGAACGAAGATAAAGTTCTGCAACACAGAAATGGCCACCAGTCAAAACTAATACATCCACCAATTTCCCACCAATGATTTCATTTACATGTGTGTAATTTCCCCACCAATACAATATATTAGTATTACAGATACTCAGAGGAAAATATGTATAAAACAAAGGTACGCCGGCCTCTATACTACTACATAATCCTCTATGGTACCAAAGCACTATCTGTTGTTACAGGCAGGTCTCAAAATGGCACCACATTTAACACAACTCTCCATTCCCCGACCTAGATGCTAGTTCTACATATACATGTGGATTTCATTTACAACAATAAGAGGAAAGCTATCCTGTATTTATAGTAAGAATAGCAAAATGGGTAAATTTATCTGAGACTAAACTAAGATATGAACCTGCCTAATGCCAACAACAATTGAAAACGATGAAATAGAAGGATCCTGGGCCGTGGAACGGTTATTGTTTGGCAAAGATAATATCTCTATTTTAAGTGTTGCATAGATGATATTTGTAGGAAACAAGACAATGGCGGTGGATAATATCACAGGGATTAGATTGCAGACAGTAGTGCCGCGATTAGATTTGGAAATTTAATATTAAATGCAATCCAATTTTATCACACATCCATCCTGCAACACATTTGAATAATCTCAAACCTAGAAACATATCCTTATGATGCCTTACCTAGTGTAAAAAAGAACTTTAAAAAAATGAAATAAAATACAGAAAGAAGTCATTATCCACTTCCACAATACCAAAGAACCTTTATTCTATTATAATAAAAAGCCTACTACAACACACCAACTTCTCTTCAACGGGCTTGTAGATCTTCTTACATACACCACCTGGTTGTCCCCAAATTTAGAATCCTCTAATCTCAATCCTAAAACACCTTTCACGCTCCCCTAATTTTTCCATCCTTAAGGCCAACATCACATCCTCAAATTATATTGGTAGAAACATCGCTGAGATACACATCTCGAACTCCATATTTGAGACTGACAAAGCTAGTTTAGTAATAAACTCCTCTCATAGGGCCAATCTAGGTCTATTACCATGCTCAAGACCCGCAACACCCAAAACTGGACACACAAAACTTAAAGCTAGCATATGAGGTAACCTCGGTACTTATGTCAGAGAATAGAAGAGATGCAAACTCAATCCTTGCAAATAAGTTATTTTGATACGATAATTGATGCCTCAGTACCAGAGGATCTTCACCTCTGCCGTCTCGAAGATGCTATTTCAAACACTCAATTAACCCTTTTTATGAGACTTCAATGGCGAAAATTAAAAATCTGTGACATTTCCAAACCCTAACTAAAAAAACAAACTAAAAGAGTCCATATTATCTTCGCAGAACGACCAAATTGTCAGAGAAACCATAAAATTGCAGCAAAAAAACAGAGCATTTTTAATTTCATATTTCAAAAATCCAATTCATCACCGTGTTAAATATGGGTGCCCAGCGCAGGAATTTACAAAAAAATGGAAAAAGAGAAAACATAAACATTTTTAATATGTTTTATCATCGTCTGCAAAGAGGAAGTAGAAAAAAAACATTGTTGAAGGAAAAAAACAATTGCCTGCAAGGTACCCAACCGGTACAGTGGCACCAGTGATGGTAGTCATTTCGAAATCATCCATCAAGCCGAAATTCGACACCGTCTTGTAGGGGAAGGATTTTTGTCTATCACAGTAAATCTGGGCTTTTCGCAAATATACCCATTTTCACCTGAATTTTGAATTTCAGAGCAACTGCCTGAAACAGAGACTCAATAATAAAATGTGAAACGGCCTTTCTCGTATTAAAACAAGTGCTGACTTGTCATGCTTATCCATGCAAATCTTATCACTAACCCTGCGGTCCCATGGGGGCTTGGGCTCCTATTTTTACAGACGCAGAGGTCTAATGGGAAAAAAAACCTGCTACAGGATTAAATGGAATGTATTTCAGTCCAAAATTTCAGGTGGCTGAAAATTTCACCTGGTGAAATTGGGGTGGGGCTAGAAATTGCTCAACCTGTTTAAATGTACTTTCTGCCACTTTTGGAGGGAAATGATGTTTATTTATTAATTTTTTGTTCACATCATGTCATTCCACCACTATTTCACCCCAGCGTGCTTAAAGTTTGAAGTTTCAAAATATTCATGGGACCACTAGCTTCAAAAATTTTGCAAAAAATTTAAGCAGATTCTGCCCTGAATTTTTAGGAAGCCCCCCTCCATGGGACCGTGCCCTTATTGTTGTGGACAGTAGTGGCTATTTATAAGGAAAAAAACATTCATATTCCCCCAAACTTAAATCATGAACACCATTAACAATCTGAGTTTTTACCTGTAGGTGGTTAGTTTCCAAGCGTTTACAATTGCCCAACAGAACTTCTCGGTGTCAGAGATTTTGGCATGAGACACCTTCATGCATAGTATAGCCTATCGCCTGAATAAACTAGCACTTGCATGGACGGGGTGCAAGGGTTACACCCATAGGAATATATAGAGTAGTAAGAGGGGGAGTGACGTGCACTTTAGAACTTGTTTAACATTGTTTGTATTTTTTTACAGCCAGACATAGTAGTGGAACAAAATAGAAATTACGAAAAAGATAATAAAGAAGTAAACATACAATGTGTTCATTCTATCTTGTACGAATTATATAGAAGTAAATATACAATGTGTTCATTCCATCTTGTTCGAATTAATAAATAAGTAAACATACAATGTGTTCATTCCATCTTGTTCGAATTATATAGATAATGCCAGTAATATATAGAGAACACCTTTGTCATGTTTTCCGTACTCCCAAATATATACAATTTTCTTTGAAATAAATACAAATTGTTTGGAATATATATTTTATGAAAATAATAGATGTATGTGTAAACTAAGATGTCATAATCCTCGAAATAGACAAGCTCTATTTTTAATTATGAGTTGATGGATATAGATCATGATGTTCTTGAAGCAAGATGTAAGTATTTGGCCCTAGTTTGTAGTAGTGTATGGAATGTAATGGGCGGATGCATGGATAAATGAATGGATGAATGGATATGTGAGGCATAGAAATGATGGAAATGATTACAATTTGGATTGTGAATGGTCATTTGGAGAACATTTGATGGCTCAAATAACAGTGGGTACGGTGAATGATAGTGACCCATGTCAAGAAATATACCATAAGCAAGTGTTAAGTGTACACTAATCATTGACCAAGATCAAAACAATTTGGAATATGGATGGCGATTAGTGAACATGTTATTGATAGATTGTTCATGGGTGAACAGATTTATCACATAAGATGGATTGAGTGTTGGATATACTATGGATGGGGTGAGATGCTTCTACCTGATTTGGTGCATGTAGATGTTTGATTATACACATGACACATTTTTTGCCATACAAAACTAATATAAAGCTGCAAATTTGACCTAAAATGAAGTTTTCTTGTTTTTTTTTTTTGTTTCTTGAAGTGTTTTTTGTTATTTGCAAATATCGGAGTTAGCGTCATCTAGATGCACACATCGCGATAGGGAGCTAACAAAGTCCTTATGATAAAGAGTTTTTATCAACACACGGTTAATGTGAGATTTGGATATTGTGGATGTCAAAGCTTATGGTGGTGTACATTGAGAGATATGAGATGTAGATTGTTTGGTTGACAGTTTGGATCTTTTTTTTCCAAAATTGGGAGATGAGCAATGGTAGGTGGAATTGGCTTTTTCATATATCTTGTAGGTCACTCTTGAAGCTTTCTTGTGCATTGTTGGACTTTTTTGATGGATGAACTTCCCTTTTTGATTTTTTCCCCATCATTTCTTTGACTAATAGAAATAGACTTGAAAATATATAAAAGTTTTATTATTTTTTAGTAAATTTGATAATAAAACTTTATATCTATAATAAAATTAATATATTTAAAATATTGTACACTATAGTATTTTTTTAAACTATTTGTGGTAAAATTGACTAAAAGAGATCAAATATAACAAAGTCTAATAAATATAATTATAAATATGTACACTATTTCATTGAATAAAAAATTATTTGAATATAATAAATGAAGTGTAATTTAATATTTTTTCCTATTTGTATTTTGTTTTTATCTAATATAGGCTTGATTTTAAATATAATATTTTAATTATATATATATAATATTTACTATCAAATTTATTAAAAAATATATAAAATGATATCATTTTATATATTTTTTAATAAATTTGATAGTAAATATTATATATATATAATTAAAATATTATATTTTAAAAACTATACAATATAATATATATTTTTATTGGCAAAAATTGATGTTTAATTATTGAAATGGATGATATTTAAGAACAACCCACAAACAATGAAGATGGTTTAGAATGATTTGAATAAGGAATTAAAATGATTGTCATTGATTTCTAGGTGATTAATTCACATCAAGGTGGAGCCACCAAATAGTAACAAAGGTTATTGATTTTACAATTTAAATCATATTTCTCATGAGCCATGAAGTTATGGTTTTATTTTTAATTTAAAATCATTTCATCGGCAGTTTTAATGTGGGGCCTGTGGAATTTGAAGAACAATTAGAAGTAAATCAAAGAAAGTGTTGAACATTCACGGGAATATTAAAAGTGAGTGAAATAAGACACAATGCGTGAAATTAGGTAAAAGATAAATGATCAATGTCTTGTATAGGATGATTTATTGTCCAAAGTAATAGCATGAATGTCGTAAATAATTTTAACGAGAAATAATAAAGTGAAAGCTTTATTCAAATGTAGAACATTTTGAAGTAAAGGCTCTATCAGTAGTTGCCCTAAAAACTATATCCAAAGACTTCTCATGAACCCAATTGTGCACGCCCAGTTTGTAGTGAATATGACCAAAATGGGAGCGAATTGAATTGTAATAATAGATTACATGAATAGTATAAATAAGTTGGAGTTGAATAAATATATCATAATATATCATAATATTATCAAATTAAAAAATATATAAATATGAATTAGATCTACTATTACTACTCCAAATACAAATACTTGTTTGAATAATAAAATAATAAAATTTAGATGCAAATAAAACCTCTAATGGGATTGCCCTCAAGAAACCAAAGGGGTTTCTTCTTGCAATCTATTAATTCAAGAGTTTTTGGTTCTCAAATCTTATAATTAAACCAAAGGATCAAATAATGACATAAAGCACTGAATAAATTAATAGACATCTAAAAACTAACTAGACATCTCAAAGAAGAATATGAGAACAAACCTTTAATTGATAAGAGAAAAAAACAATCAGAAAAATGAAAATAAAACTAAAAATTAAATAGTAACAAACAAAAAATATGAGAAATAAGAATAAAGAATCAAATATTGACTTATTTCTCTTTTTTTTTGTTTGTTACTATTTAATTTTTAGTTTTATTTTCATTTTTCTGATTGTTTTTTTCTCTTATCAATGAAAGGTCTTTTTGATATATGTTTATTATTGCTTCTTTCCTTTTAATTTCTTGAGTATTTATCCTTAGTTTGTAATAATTTTTGTTTTGGTTTTACTACTAAGACCCTTTTTTATTTATTATTTAGTTTTTTTCCCTTAATGTTATTGATTTATTTTATTTACAATGTTTTAATTTATTTTATTGTATTATTTTTGTCCTTGTAATAGTATTAATTATTTTAATCTTATTTTGTTAATTTCTTATATTAATTATAATCCTCTTAACAATTTATTTCCTTTTGTTGGTTTATATAAGGTTGCCTCTTTATAGTTCTTTAGATTTTTTATTTTAATCTTTTTCCTTTTTACATTTTTGTAAGATTATTTAATTATCTAGTTTTTCTTTTATTATTTTTTTATTTTTTTGGGTCAATTTTAAGTCTTTTCCCTTTAGTCCTCTAATCCCCTCACCTGTTTATCTCTCCAAGTTTGCTATCTCTTTTTATCATTCTACTCTCTTGTTGCTGGTTTTTCCTGATGATGGATCATGGAGTTTGATCCGAAATGTGATTAAAAAAACTCACACAATTTCAATCCAAAAATTTTAAGCTAAATAAAATTCTAGAAACTGAAAATAAAACCTTGTCCTTTTTTATTATTGAATATATGGCATTGTGCACATTATTATAGTGTGAGCCAATTTTTCAAATTGTTTCATTTAACATCGCCAATAATCTCTGAATGAACATTGTCCATGTTTAAAATGATGAAAACAGTTTGCATCTCTCACAACAATTTCTCTTGCAACTATCTTGAAGATAGATTTTGTTGCACTGTGGCAATCAATGCACACTTGAAGGTTCTTAACAACTCTAATCATTGTTCCAAAGGTGTTGTTTAACAAACCAAATGTAATTGCCAACTTTTTTGCTATGGTGACAGAGAAACAATTATTTTTCCTCCTTTCCTCCTTCACAATATAGTTTATGAACAAAAACAATGAGGACTATTGCTCCCTTGCTTTCTTGAAGATGTCAAAAAAATCTTCAAAAGTACTTCTAGCACTATCTTATTAATTCCTACTATAGATATTTTATTTAAAGCATCTGTTATTGCTTTTGAATTCCTAATATAACTATTTTTGCTTCAATTCCTCTCTTTCTTCACTATTGTTATAGACATCTCTGATTGTTTTTCAAATTCTATAGGTTGGGTTATGTTACAAGTTCATTAGATGAATGCTTTTCTAAATTAGTTTTCTATTTCTCCAGAATTTCATCTAAATAGTTTTTAGGTATTTTAGGTTTTTGTAGAATTCAACTTTTTAAATTAAATTTTTACATTTTCAAATTTAATTTGTATATTTTATTATTATCTTAAATGATTTTTATTTGTAATAATTATTCTTTTGTTTTTTATTTATATTATACACAATTATGAATAATATATGTGTATTTTTATTGTTAGTAAAAATATATATATTTATATATTATAAAAATTAGTTTGAATGTTTTATGTAATTTTATATATATATATACTTTAATTTAAATTGAAGGTTTATGTTTGATAATCACCATTTTCAAACAGTAGAATACAATTTTCTTTTGAAATGAATGGACTAATCTTATTCAAATTATTCTTTTCAAACTGTAGAACATAATTTTCTGAGAAATCTTATTTAAAAGAAAATGTATAAATATGATATATATAATAAGTTCCCTTATATAACTGTAAAAATATTGTTTGCCAGTTTGCAAGAATTATTAAATAAATAAATAAAATTAATGTTTACTTTGTAAATGAATAATATATGTAATTAGTTTCCTGGATTTATCAGTTCAACATGTCTAGTGATCCATGGGGAAGTATTAGGAAGGCTTAAATTAGAGCAATGGAGATAGCATTTTGTAATTGGTTTGAATTTGAATGAATCAGGTACTGGTGCGTGGGAAAGTGCTCTTACCAACACGCTCTCACCAGGAGATCGAATAATCTCTTTTGAGATGGGCCAGTTCAGTTTATTATGGATTAACCAAATGCAACGTTTATGTTATAAGCTTAGAATGGGGAAGAGGGCCTGATCTTGAAGTATTAGTACACAATGAGACTGCAACTGGTGAAACCAACAATTTGGCAGCTGTACGGAGAGTGCTCGGTATGCATGGAAATACATAATGCTTTGTATCTTGAGAGAAAGAGCCTCTGCAAAAAAACACAATGATCAACTGTAGGTGTAATGCAATAAGGGTCACTCATGTGATTGAAGTATGTGCAACACTCATCCACTAAACCTTTATGGCTGCACGCATATAGAACACAAGCAAAGCTTACAATGTCAGGATATGTTCCAGAGTGCTTCATTAATTCAAAGACTTAGCATCCTTGCAAAATCTATGTTGTGCATATCCTGCAATCATTCAATTCCATGAGATGATATCTCTTTGAGGTATTTTGTCAAACAGTTCGCGTGCCTTTTCTATGCTTCCACATTTTGTGTACATGTCCACCAGGGCAGTTGCAACTGCAACATCTGATAAAAATCCTCTATTCTTATGAATGTCCATACCCTGTTCCAATGCTCCTATTTTGGCACAGGTAAGGAGAATCCTGGCAAAAGTTGTGGAGACCGGTTTTACACCTGCCAATTGCAATTGCTTGAAAGTTTCTAAAGCTTCAAAAAAAAATCCATTTTGTGCATATCCTGCAATCATTGCATTCCATGAGATAACCTCTTTTTGAGAATTTCTGCCAAACAGCACACGCGCCTTTTCTATGTTTCCACATTTTGCATACATGTCTACCAGAGGTTTTTCTAACTACAATATATGAAAAAAATCCTCCTTCAATGATGCTTTGATGGATATCCAAATACCCTGTTCCAAAGCTCCCATTTTGGCACATGCAGGGAGGATACTGGCAAAGGTTGTGGAATTCGGCTTTACACTTGCCAATTGCATTTTGCTTGAGAGTTTCTACAGCCTTTTCAACAAATCCATTTTGAACATATCCTGCAATCATTGCAGTCCTTGAGATGACATGTTTTTCAGGTATTCTGTCAAACAGTTAACGTGCCTTGTTAATGCTTCCACTTTTTGCATGCATGTCTACTAGGGAAATTGCAACCATAATATCTGACAAAGTTCCTCAATCCTTTATGCTTCGATGGATGTCCATACTCTGTTCCAAAGCTCCCATTTTGGCATGGGTAGGGAGGATGCTAGCAAAGGTTGTGGAATTTAGCTTTAAAGCCTTTTCGATAAATCCATTTTGTGCATACCCTGCAATCATTGTAGTCCACGAGACCTCATCTGTTTGTAGCATCTTGTCAAACACTTCACGTTCCTTGTCTATGCTTCCACATTTTGCATACTTGTCTACCAGGGCAGTTGCAACTACAACACCTTAAAAAACTCCTCTATCCTTTATGCTTTGATGGATGTCCATACCCTGTTCCGAAGCCCCCATTTTTGCACAGGCAGGGAGAATGGTAGCAAAGGTTGTGGAGCCTGAGCCTCATGTCTTCCAGCGTGTAGAATCCAGGTAATGTAAATAGCCTGGAAACAACCTTTTCACAACAATATCTCTACTACTCTGCGGTCTTCCGTGTCAATTCACAAACAATTCACTCTGTTGTTACATTTGAGCTAGGGTTTCATTACCAATAGAAGAGAAGACGATTGTTGTGTACCTTAAAGACCCGGCCGAAGCCCCCTTTGCCAATCTTTTTTTTGACATCAAAATTATCAGTTGCCTCTCTAAGATGTGCATAATCAAATCGCCAGACTCTTTCCCATAGTTCAATTCCCCGCCGAGGCCTTTGTCAGCAGAGAATAATAAAAGGAAAACCAAACTTACTGACAAAAGGAGGCAAATAAAGCCACACATCTGTGTAATGAAACAATGGTGATATCTCAGTACCCCAATAATATTGCTACCTACTACAATTTGTATTTGGTAGAAAGTATAATTTAGGTTTGAAACTCGTTATGAACTCCTTCATTGCACAGTACAAAGTTACAATGCTTGGATGTTCACAACAGTAAGCAACTAGGGTACTCATTTTTTAATAAAGCTATTGAATTGCTAAACATGTGTTTATGATTACCCAGCACAAGACATCCCATTTCCCTTTGACAGCAAAAATATTTGACGACAATATACAATTTGCAGGTTCTTGTGGATCCAATTGAAGGAGACACTCTGCTAAGTGTTTCCCTACTACCATATTCTCATAAATTCTACATGCACTGAGCAGCATTTCCCACACCAAAATACTCGGTTGCAACGGCATTGCATGAATCAATGCTTTTGCTCAATCAAGCTGTCCACCTTGGTAGAGAAGGTCAACAATGCAGGAATAGTGCTCCATTCTTGGTGTAGTGCCATATTAGCTACGCATTAAATCAAGTACTTCCATCCTTCATCTAGAAATCCAATATTTGTTATGTGGTCTGGATGCACACTCGCCTCTTGCATTTGTTCAAAGAGTAGGAGGGCCTCCCTGCCACGTCCATGTTGAGCACTTGCTGCAAGCATTGTATTCCATGAGACAATATTGTGTTCGGGTATTTTGGGAAACACTTGTCTTGCGTCCTCTATGGTACCAGACTTGGCATACAAAGTAACATATACATTGTGTACAGAAAATTCTGAATTACCTCCAGTTTTTCTGGCATGAGTGTGAACCTGCTTCCCCTGTTAAAAAATGGCCAAACTGTTAGACACCTTGAGAATGCTAGTAAAGGAAAAGGAATCTGGCATCAGGACTTCCTGAAGCTTTTGAACAAAATGTTGCAGAGCTTCCTCGCCATACCCATTCTAGGGATATCCTGCAATCATATGCCTAAAAATTGTAAAGCCAAATACTGATATGTTCCAAAATGATTTTAAGAAAAAAAAAAACTTCTAACAGAAGGTTTAGAGTCTAAGTACGCTTCCCACAAAATGTTTGCCTACATACAAATTTTGTCTAGCTAAAGATTGTAAGACCAAAAATGCGATGTTCAAAATATGTTTTTAAAAATACAAAATTCTAATTGAAAATTTCCCAACTCACTGTGCATAAAATGTTTCGAATATTTACAAGATCTAGCCATTAACCCCACCTTAAACAAAATCAATTAACCAAACTTGAGTAACTAATGATGCCAAGGGAAAGCTTCTCTTAAAAGGCTACTCTATGCTCAGCAGATATACCTGCGAAGGAATAAAGAACAAACTTAACGAGCCTAAAGCAAAAGCTGCTTGAAGCATGCTAACAAGGTTACCCCATAAATCGTATAACCGAAACAAACGATAACAAAGAAATGATAGGCCATCTGAAAGAAGGCTTTCCCCCACAAGCCTCCTGCATTTTGTAGTGGACCACATACTAAGTACCAACTTTTCTTCACCACCAATATCCAGTCTGATTGTTAAGTAATCACAAGGCAATTGAGAATAGGCTGGCATTGCCACTGTGACAAACTGCACTTACATGGTGGTAATTTATGGTCAAAATTAATTTACCACATCTAAGATTATCAGATTTGCAAGAAACTACAACACACTAAGTCTACCTTAATCTGTTATCAGACAAATTACCCATAAAATTAGCATACCCTAAATGCTGACTCTGACAATTTTCAGAGCATTTAGCCTACCAAGCACACAAAGACAATTGCAAGCATCACCTCAACATTCTCTACCTGCCAGGATCATCCGATTTACAAAAATGAAACTATCACTACATTAAGTCTACCTTAATCTGTTATCAGACAGATTGTGAAAGCTAAAGCATGCCTTTACGTACCTAAAATAACACTGTACACATTTCAGTAAAATTGCACTCCCTGTAATGAGCTGAAAAGGTGTCACAAAGTCTAACAACAGATCTTTCAAAATTCAAATAGCGCTCCTAGGCAATCTGAAATGATAGAATCTCAATAAGATAAAACCCTAAACCCTGAAAACCCTACATAAAACCCTTCCCTTCCCTTCACTTTGAAAGAATCTGAAATGGTAAAACCAACCCAAAACTAACCCATGAAATTTTAACAACTAAACCAAACAAATATGCAAGCCAGCAGAATTGAATACCACAAGCTCCTTACTCGGAGAAACCGATGGATGCCATTGTTCACTTAGTTGCCCCATGAATTACCGTGTTCAAGCCCTTTGAATATCCTAAACCCTAGCATGGATTGAAACAAAATGAGACAACTACCATTATTTTTTTGCGAATCAGTTTATATTTATTTATGGGTTGAACTTCCTCAATAGTATAATGATAGCCAAAGAAAAATATTAAATTACAAAGCCCTGCACCCTGTTCTAAGCTTAAAGACCGCCTTGTTTCCAATTGGAAATCATGTTGAACCCATCCAATGACATAGCTGCCTGTCAATTCCAGCAAATCTTCAAAAGCAAATTGTATACCACACAAGTATCTATGAAACTGTTTCAAAGATGAAAGAGAAAACCAGAAATTACAACCCCATTTTTTCAGTCGGCAATCAATGGATGAAACAACTTCAATCATTTTGCAAGGTACGGCAGACTATACCAGCGGTCCATCACCCATTTCAGTTTGGTCTTCTTCAAATAAGGATACTCTTCCGCGTAAATAAACTAGCATTTGCAGCCAGGGGAGCTGCAAGGAATACGCCGATAGTTTTATATAATTTCCTGAATGATTTTATTGACCAAGTTCCACATAATTTGTTGAAAGTAAATGTAGAAATATCAGGGTTTTAAAGCTTTTGGATAAAATATATGATAATTAGTCAAAAGGTTTTTACAATAGTGAGTAGAAAGCTTAGTACAAAAGCAATGGTATTTCCCAAATTAGATACAACTCAACATAGCCTCCTAAATTGTTTATGTGCCAATGCTGCAAACAAGAGAGCCCCACAATCCCAACGGATAAGGTTGTGGCAAAGCAAAAGTAAGGCTACAGTATCCATTATGTTGATAGTTCCCCGCCTTTCCGACAAAATACTTCAGATAAGGAAGATTGATCTAATAAAACTTTCCATTTATGGGTCTTGATATGATCTTCCCATTTAGTGATAGATAAATTGAATCATCATCTCAATTTGCATTTCGCAATTAGAGAAACAATTCTTTGTAAAAGGATAGAGGAATTACACATGATGGAAATGACTTCTTTGAATACAATATATTTTATGGTTGTAGTGGTCAACTGTCCTATGGAATAAACAAAGATGAGCTTGGACTCTATTCACATGTTGTAAATAACTTCTTTGAGCACAACACATTGTACTACTTAATTTTGTCAGCTACATTGAAATCATATTTGAGAATGTAACCTGCAACCCATCCAATGAATGAGAACACTGAAATTGCAAGCCCACAAGGGAAATGGATGAACATTCATGGATCATTTCTTATCTTGGCAAGTCATCCAAGCATGAGTTTGCTACTACCTCTTTACCACATTAATTGAGAAATTGATGCCACCACTTGAAGGCATCTTAAAGAAAATGTAGATTCTAACCATTTTACAATAGGAACACAATCCACTTGTTTAAGTACAGACTATTTCACAAAATGGGAACATTGTTTCAGTAGTGTGAATTAACTATCTAAGAGGACAAAAACATTCCGCTTATCCACTACAACCTGTCTCACAAAATGGGAATATCATTGTCTCCCATGTGAAAAACTTGTTTTGATCTTATAGTGCCATCCAGATTTAAAAAGCTTTGAAAACCAATTATTTTGTGTCAGAGAGTTATTTGAAATGTAATAAGAATTTGACATCTATTTGAAATGTAATAAGAAGTCAGGTTAGAAATACCCAACCCTCGTTTCCAAGATTTCTCCTGATTTTGTAGTTAGGATTTCTATTTGACGGTTGGCTTGGTGGAACTGTGTAAAACCCATCATATAAATTTAGATGGTATCTCCAAAGAAAACCAGAGCTAGGGTTCTTTTCTCATATAAATTAGTTATATTGTATCCCTGATTAAACCAGAATTAGGGTTATTTTCTTAGACAAATTAGTTGGATTGTATAGCCACATTATCTAAAGCTCGGGTTATAAACCTTAGAGTACTTCTATATTAAGCTGTGTAGAATGTTTTTGGCATCAATATTTCAAATCATAATGTACTGAGCACCTTTTTAGAAGCAAAATCATCAACTTAATATGAAAAAAATGAATGTAATTCATGGCTACAGCAATACTAGAGCCAGACTGCCTTGGGCTGTATGCAAATAAGACACTATGCTTGACACAGTGATGCAGAGCCCATGCATAGGCTGTCAGCTGTGAACCTTTTCCTATTCAAAGTACTGTGTAGGTTAAATCCCCAATTAGCTTGACTTGTAACCTAGACATAAAATTTGCATTTGAACAGTAGCCTACAAACAGGCGAACCTTATAAAACAATGCGATTGTGAGGTAAGACTAGCTTGGGGAAACTGGAATTTCATACAATGCTGCCACTATACATGCACTATATATTATCCATTTTAATTTTGTAAGCTTCCTATATTAGCCTTAAGTACTTTGCATGTGCATTTCTTGCTTTGTTAACTTGCCCTCAATTGACAAATTTGGATAGCTAGGCAGCTTTTCATAAGAAATTTTATCTGAGGAATATACTGCAACAATTAATTCAGCTTGAAGCATTTCAACGGCATCTCTGCAATGAGCAAAATCATTAGAACATTCTATTGAAGTTTAAAACATGTGTAACTTGTAAGAACCATAAGTGCTTCATGAAATTTATATTGAGTGCCATTAGAAGTATCTAAATCAAGAAACCTCCAAAACTAGACACCTTCCAATACGATGCCACATAAATCTTGGACTAATTAATTATGCATCAAAATTCATATATGTTGTGAAATGCCTTGAGTCTCAAAATTATTAATGACCATGATACCGTTGTCAAGACAGTTGTGTACAAAACGAAAGTTTTTGCTCACTAGATCCAACTGGCACCAGTTTGTAAAATGTGTAACAAGTGAAATGCACTTATAGGATTCAGTGAAGATAGTAGACCTGCAGGCATGAAGGGATTTCCTCAGATCCCCTGATGCAACAACTACTTTCAGCAACACCTTGGGACAATTTGTAAAGAAAAGTTAATTTGAGGACTTTGCTGGTGCTATAATAAACATTTGCAATCACAAAACCATATAACATCAATTCCTAAGCTCCTTATGAAATCTGAAATCTGAACGAGAAGCAATTCTGTTATTATCAATATTGTCACATTGTGTGGTATCAGGAACTATCTAAGAAATGATCTCAATGCATGTCACTTCTTTCTAAGAAAATTTACATGAAATTTTCTTATTTTACACATTCTTTTTCTAGGGATGTTATTAAGGCTGTTTTGCTGCATTCTTTTATCAAAAGCATGAAAGCAATTAACAACTACTAATTTGTCAAATATGCACAACAAAAGCTCATATAAACCAATATTCCATTAAAATTTGGGAGAATGAATGCCATTTTGAGCGCTAGATTGAAAATACAACATATCAAAGGAGATTAAGAGAGGTATTAAAAGAATATTTATGTTCAAGAAAGAAAAACAATAATAAGCCCCTAGGTATTTGAGTTTGGAAAAACTTTAAGCATCATGAAAACATTAGTTGGTGAAAAAGAGCTCTAGGCATATGAGCACTGCATGTCATCCGAATTGGAACGAAGATAAAGTTCTGCAACACAGAAATGGCCACCAGTCAAAACTAATACATCCACCAATTTCCCACCAATGATTTCATTTACATGTGTGTAATTTCCCCACCAATACAATATATTAGTATTACAGATACTCAGAGGAAAATATGTATAAAACAAAGGTACGCCGGCCTCTATACTACTACATAATCCTCTATGGTACCAAAGCACTATCTGTTGTTACAGGCAGGTCTCAAAATGGCACCACATTTAACACAACTCTCCATTCCCCGACCTAGATGCTAGTTCTACATATACATGTGGATTTCATTTACAACAATAAGAGGAAAGCTATCCTGTATTTATAGTAAGAATAGCAAAATGGGTAAATTTATCTGAGACTAAACTAAGATATGAACCTGCCTAATGCCAACAACAATTGAAAACGATGAAATAGAAGGATCCTGGGCCGTGGAACGGTTATTGTTTGGCAAAGATAATATCTCTATTTTAAGTGTTGCATAGATGATATTTGTAGGAAACAAGACAATGGCGGTGGATAATATCACAGGGATTAGATTGCAGACAGTAGTGCCGCGATTAGATTTGGAAATTTAATATTAAATGCAATCCAATTTTATCACACATCCATCCTGCAACACATTTGAATAATCTCAAACCTAGAAACATATCCTTATGATGCCTTACCTAGTGTAAAAAAGAACTTTAAAAAAATGAAATAAAATACAGAAAGAAGTCATTATCCACTTCCACAATACCAAAGAACCTTTATTCTATTATAATAAAAAGCCTACTACAACACACCAACTTCTCTTCAACGGGCTTGTAGATCTTCTTACATACACCACCTGGTTGTCCCCAAATTTAGAATCCTCTAATCTCAATCCTAAAACACCTTTCACGCTCCCCTAATTTTTCCATCCTTAAGGCCAACATCACATCCTCAAATTATATTGGTAGAAACATCGCTGAGATACACATCTCGAACTCCATATTTGAGACTGACAAAGCTAGTTTAGTAATAAACTCCTCTCATAGGGCCAATCTAGGTCTATTACCATGCTCAAGACCCGCAACACCCAAAACTGGACACACAAAACTTAAAGCTAGCATATGAGGTAACCTCGGTACTTATGTCAGAGAATAGAAGAGATGCAAACTCAATCCTTGCAAATAAGTTATTTTGATACGATAATTGATGCCTCAGTACCAGAGGATCTTCACCTCTGCCGTCTCGAAGATGCCATTTCAAACACTCAATTAACCCTTTTTATGAGACTTCAATGGCGAAAATTAAAAATCTGTGACATTTCCAAACCCTAACTAAAAAAACAAACTAAAAGAGTCCATATTATCTTCGCAGAACGACCAAATTGTCAGAGAAACCATAAAATTGCAGCAAAAACACACAGCATTTTTAATTTCATTTTTCAAAAATCCAATTCATCACCGTGTTAAATATGGGTGCCCAGCGCAGGAATTTACAAAAAAATGGAAAAAGAGAAAACATAAACATTTTTAATATTTTTTATCATCTTCTGCAAAGAGGAAGTAGAAAAAAAACATTGTTGAAGGAAAAAAACAATTGCCTGCAAGGTACCCAACCGGTACAGTGGCACCAGTGATGGTAGTCATTTCGAAATCATCCATCAAGCCGAAATTCGACACCGTCTTGAAGGGGAAGGATTTTTGTCTATCACAGTAAATCTGGGCTTTTCGCAAATATACCCATTTTCACCTGAATTTTGAATTTCAGAGCAACTGCCTGAAACAGAGACTCAATAATAAAATGTGAAACGGCCTTTCTCGTATTAAAACAAGTGCTGACTTGTCATGCTTATCCATGCAAATCTTATCACTAACCCTGCGGTCCCATGGTGGGCTTGGGCTCCTATTTTTACGGACGCAGAGGTCTAATGGAAAAAAAAACCTGCTACAGGATTAAATGGAATGTATTTCAGTCCAAAATTTCAGGTGGCTGAAAATTTCACCTGGTGAAATTGGGGTGGGGCTAGAAATTGCTCAACCTGTTTAAATGTACTTTCTGCCACTTTTGGAGGGAAATGATGTTTATTTATTAATTTTTTGTTCACATCATGTCATTCCACCACTATTTCACCCCAGCGTGCTTAAAGTTTGAAGTTTCAAAATATTCATGGGACCACTAGCTTCAAAAATTTTGCAAAAAATTTAAGCAGATTCTGCCCTGAATTTTTAGGAAGCCCCCCTCCATGGGACCGTGCCCTTATTGTTGTGGACAGTAGTGGCTATTTATAAGGAAAAAAACATTCATATTCCCCCAAACTTAAATCATGAACACCATTAACAATCTGAGTTTTTACCTGTAGGTGGTTAGTTTCCAAGCGTTTACAATTGCCCAACAGAACTTCTCGGTGTCAGAGATTTTGGCATGAGACACCTTCATGCATAGTATAGCCTATCGCCTGAATAAACTAGCACTTGCATGGACGGGGTGCAAGGGTTACACCCATAGGAATATATAGAGTAGTAAGAGGGGGAGTGACGTGCACTTTAGAACTTGTTTAACATTGTTTGTATTTTTTTACAGCCAGACATAGTAGTGGAACAAAATAGAAATTACGAAAAAGATAATAAAGAAGTAAACATACAATGTGTTCATTCTATCTTGTACGAATTATATAGAAGTAAATATACAATGTGTTCATTCCATCTTGTTCGAATTAATAAATAAGTAAACATACAATGTGTTCATTCCATCTTGTTCGAATTATATAGATAATGCCAGTAATATATAGAGAACACCTTTGTCATGTTTTCCGTACTCCCAAATATATACAATTTTCTTTGAAATAAATACAAATTGTTTGGAATATATATTTTATGAAAATAATAGATGTATGTGTAAACTAAGATGTCATAATCCTCGAAATAGACAAGCTCTATTTTTAATTATGAGTTGATGGATATAGATCATGATGTTCTTGAAGCAAGATGTAAGTATTTGGCCCTAGTTTGTAGTAGTGTATGGAATGTAATGGGCGGATGCATGGATAAATGAATGGATGAATGGATATGTGAGGCATAGAAATGATGGAAATGATTACAATTTGGATTGTGAATGGTCATTTGGAGAACATTTGATGGCTCAAATAACAGTGGGTACGGTGAATGATAGTGACCCATGTCAAGAAATATACCATAAGCAAGTGTTAAGTGTACACTAATCATTGACCAAGATCAAAACAATTTGGAATATGGATGGCGATTAGTGAACATGTTATTGATAGATTGTTCATGGGTGAACAGATTTATCACATAAGATGGATTGAGTGTTGGATATACTATGGATGGGGTGAGATGCTTCTACCTGATTTGGTGCATGTAGATGTTTGATTATACACATGACACATTTTTTGCCATACAAAACTAATATAAAGCTGCAAATTTGACCTAAAATGGAGTTTTCTTTTTTTTTTTTTTGTTTCTTGAAGTGTTTTTTGTTATTTGCAAATATCGGAGTTAGCGTCATCTAGATGCACACATCGCGATAGGGAGCTAACAAAGTCCTTATGATAAAGAGTTTTTGTCAACACACGGTTAATGTGAGATTTGGATATTGTGGATGTCAAAGCTTATGGTGGTGTACATTGAGAGATATGAGATGTAGATTGTTTGGTTGACAGTTTGGATCTTTTTTTTCCAAACTTGGGAGATGAGCAATGGTAGGAATTGGAATTGGGACAAACTTTTTCATATATCTTGTAGGTCACTCTTGAAGCTTTCTTGTGCATTGTTGGACTTTTTTGATGGATGAACTTCCCTTTTTGATTTTTTCCCCATCATTTCTTTGACTAATAGAAATAGACTTGAAAATATATAAAAGTTTTATTATTTTTTAGTAAATTTGATAATAAAACTTTATATCTATAATAAAATTAATATATTTAAAATATTGTACACTATAGTATTTTTTTAAACTATTTGTGGTAAAATTGACTAAAAGAGATCAAATATAACAAAGTCTAATAAATATAATTATAAATATGTACACTATTTCATTGAATAAAAAATTATTTGAATATAATAAATGAAGTGTAATTTAATATTTTTTCCTATTTGTATTTTGTTTTTATCTAATATAGGCTTGATTTTAAATATAGTATTTTAATTATATATATATAATATTTACTATCAAATTTATTAAAAAATATATAAAATGATATCATTTTATATATTT
Organism: Sequoia sempervirens; assembly: GCA_007258455.2. NCBI lineage: Eukaryota > Viridiplantae > Streptophyta > Pinopsida > Cupressales > Cupressaceae > Sequoia > Sequoia sempervirens. The sequence goes on from VDFB02000003.1 coordinate 133,666,037, forward strand.
TTTAATAAATTTGATAGTAAATATATAATATATTATATTTAAAAAACTATACAATATAATATATATTTTTATTGGCAAAAATTGATCTTTAATTATTGAAATGGATGATATTTAAGAACAACCCACAAACAATGAAGATGGTTTAGAATGATTTATGGAGAAATAAAAGATAATAAATAAAATTCTAACAATTAAATCAGGAGCCCACACTTCATTTGAATAAGGAATTAAAATGATTGTCATTCATTTCTAGGTGATTAATTCACATCAAGGTGGAGCCACCAAATAGTAACAAAGGTTATTGATTTTACAATTAAAATCATATTTCTCATGCGCCATGAAGTTATGGTTTTATTTTTAATTTAAAATCATTTCATCGGCAGTTTTAATGTGGGGCCTGTGGAATTTGAAGAACAATTAGAAGTAAATCAAAGAAAATGTTGAACATTCACGGGAATATTAAAAATGAGTGAAATAAGACACAATGCGTGAAATTAGGTAAAAGATAAATGATCAATGTCTTGTATAGGATGATTTATTGTCCAAAGTAATAGCATGAATGCCGTAAATAATTTTAACGAGAAATAATAAAGTGAAAGCTTTATTCAAATGTAGAAAATTTTGAAGTAAAGGCTCTATCAGTAGTTGCCCTAAAAACTATATCCAAAGACTTGTGATGAACCCAATTGTGCACGCCCAGTTTGTAGTGAATATGACCAAAATGGGAGCAAATTGACCTGCTCCAGTGAATTCCAAAGGGAGCAAACATGGATTTAACTGGCAGAACATTGCTCCAGCTAAAACCTATTGTGCTGAAAAGATTTTCTTGTTCTCATTGCCATACAGGATTTGAGCAACTTACAATCTTTGAATGCAATGGAAAAAAAGATAATGACTAGGTGAAACTCATGGAAGTTTAAGAGATCCATTGAAAATATTTTCCTGCATGTTCAGCGGTAACAATCGTAACCGTAGAAGATATGAAGAAGTCAAGAAATGTGGGCAAAAGAAATTTTAAAATCTGGTAAACTTGGTCAAGCTTAAATAGCATCCTCTTGCTTCACACGGATTTCGGGTGGACCAGTGGTGAGGCAGCGCCAATTGATCCTAAGATAGGTAAAAATAATCGCTTGTAATAGTGTTGCAAGTTTCCCGTTTTGTGCTCCTAATCTCACATGGGTTAGCATAGCACCATTTATGTTCCTCTACAAATCTTGTAAACACTTTACTATTGGAGGAATCACTATAAACATTTATATGGAAGAATTTGCAATAGTTTTATGAAAGATGGATGGTAACAAGTGCTAAACTACAATGAAAGTTGCATATTACCATACACTGTTTAGATTCCTTTGCCTGATGTGTCATTTGCCCTTTGCTTAGATTTGTTTTTGCGTAGTCTGCTGCAATCTTGGTGCGAAAAATATATCTGCTTCCAATAGTAGTCTCATTCAAAGCCGTGTTCATTCTTCTTGTAGGGATAATCAATGGTCAGTTAGTAGATATTTGTTGACATTATTAAATGTAGGGGATAGAAATTAATGGCATTTGATAGATAGAGCTTGGATTTTTATTACCAGCTGGAGGTTGATCGATAGCAGTAGGGTTTTTATTAATAGTTGGAGATTGATATTTTCAATCTTCCCAAGATTTCAAATCTTGAAGGTACGTTTTATAGTGCTTGGCTCCATCTGTATTCTAATTGGGGCGATGATCCTGGTGAATCAGTAATTTTGCACTTCAATTAATTCTCATACGTGCAAACTACAAATTCATTGAAGTCAACTTCCAGCGATGGACTAGAGACTTCGATTAAATCTCCCTACAACCACACTTCAATCTCACAATAAATGAAAAGTATATATAAAGATTAACTTGGAAAACACTTCCCCAAATGTTTGAAGTTGGCTCTAATAGTATGATCAACGACAAACTTTACCACCAATCTACTAAATTTTGGGTGGAAACCGTGGTAGTTTGACACCGTGAGACTTGTTTCAGGCCAAAAGTTCATCCAATATATAGCCTATCGGCTAATTAATTAAAAATTAAAAATAAAATGTACTTTATATTTAAAATTAAAATTATAATAACTTGGGTGGTTTGGAGGGCGACTCTCCATGTTGGTGGAGGGGTTTCGATAGGCATGATGTGGATCCCACGTGACTTGGGGAGTGGGTCTTTTGCCGCTAAAATGATGGGAAGTTAAGATGTTGTCAGAGTTTTGTGCAGCCTAGTACTCCGAGAAAGGTGACAACATGCAAACGGGACAGTTGGCAAGGCGTTCATTTTTTGGAGAGTCTAGTGATAAAGGTTGGTGGTGAAGGACGACCTTTCTGTGGAAGGACGATCATCCTTGAACCAAAATTATGGTCCACTCGTGCGAAGTGAGCTCAACTTTCTCGCCATGGGCTTTATTAATAGGAAGTGTGTCTAATGGTTGGGAAAAGTTTGTGTGGTTGTGTTTGGTGCTCGGTGTTGGGTGTGTAGGGTCGTGCGGTCTTTGCTTTTACTTTTCCGCAGTGATGGCTTCGCGTGGTCACTCAAAATTTGTGATTTTTGTCTTGATGGAGGGGCTAGAGATGTTCAATACAAACACCCCCATCTCTATGCATGCAACGGAAAGACAATGCGCTTTCAGGGATATTACTAACCATCAGCTAAATCAAATGCTTTGCGACCCGGATCCTCTGGTTTTGGTTGTAGTGATTTAATGGCTCTAGGAAAAGGCCATCTCGAGAGAAAAGAGTATGCAAGGGATAATGCGTATATCCCCTCTCATTTCCTTGCAACTTTGCTAATTGTTGGATAATGGTGTTTTAAAGGTGGAGGCTAGGGTAATGGTGGAGTGGTTGTTTTGGGAGGACCTATTAGGTGGCTTGGATGAAACGTTAAAGGCCGCCATTGTGGGTAGAGGAATTTTGAGGCCAGCGGACCTGGAAAAATTATGGAATGAGGACAAGGCAATTAAATTTTTCCCCTTCCTTCTGGACTTGAAAGGGGCAGAGCTCATGAGGCACAAAACGGTTTCTGCGGTGGCAGTGGAATTCCTAAAGAGGAAAGTGGGGTTGGTGTTAGCAGACGGTCTAGAATGGGTGGAAGATTTCGACTCCTTTGCCAAGCTGAATGGTTTTCTGTGAGGTGGTGTTTAATTTTGTTTGGGTTTTTTGCTTCGGCGGGTGGTTAATTAATGTCTAGTTATGGCTCGATCTTGGCCTTCGTTGCAGGTTTTGGTTCCTTCTCGGTTGGTTTATAGCTATTTATAAAAATTTTTGATGGCATCAGTGATGGTTTACCTACTATAGTAGACGTATTGTAAAGTTTTTATTATAATTAATATAAAATACCTAACCCTTATGTATAAAAAAAATTATAATTATAATTAAAAATATGTTCTTATTATAATTTATTCATGATTATTAATTAGTGATTGTATTATTTAATATGTACTAGGCATGTCAATGGGAGTAATACAAACATCTATAAATTGCAAATGAATTTAAGTGTGAGATATTTTTATTTTTTATGGTGTAATTAAAGTCTTGAAGGACACATAATTTTACATAAGGTGATACAAACATGTGTAAATCATGAGTGGAGTAGATGTGAGGTTTTGGATGATTTCAATTTATAACTTTCTCATTGCCCTACATTCTTGTCCAAAATGAGATAGAAAATGTCTTCAAGCGAGGCAATCTCCTAGACCTTTCTTATATCTTATTTTCACATAAATAAATTGATCCCATCATATCTTTGCTTTAGGATTAAGAGACTTAGTTGTATGTTTGTTGTCAAATATTTTGTGATACATTGTATTTTTAACTAACTACATTGTTATGATCTTCCATGTGCAATTTATTCATTTTGTTTAGGAAGTTTAAGTCTATTTCAAGTTTCAATTAATTATTTCTAAGTAGCTTGTAATAAGCCTTAACTTTCTCTATATAGCTTCATGTATTTTGTTATGTAGTAGTTCCTAACTAATTCATCATGAAATCTAGTATGACAAATGTCACCCATCCATGGGATTGCTCATTGTAACATTCACTATATAAGGATTAGATCATTCTATTATAAAGATTTTGCAATAGCTAGGGAAAATATCTATAATATATGTATTTTTAAAAATAAATATAAAAGGATATCAAGTTCTTTGTCATTTTTTTTTTCAAATTTTATCTCTAGCTTAGATGACATGAATGAATTTTCTCAATTTATGGTTATCTCCTTTGTAGAGTTGCATGCTTTTGAAATAAGAAACTAAGGGTTTTAAGTTTCTTCACACACATTTGTTGTGTTGAATTATTATGTGCTAGTCATATTCTAGGATTATTAAGTGGGATATGAATTTTTTGAACTAGATTTGTAGCTTTCATCATTGTAAAACAATGATAAGTGTTTAGAAACTACCAATCTGATATTTTTGGTAAGAAGGATTAACTAGTGATAGTTAGAAATTGACACTATATTTCTTCAGATAGGCACCAATCAATATGCAATAAATTCCTTCCAAACTGTTTGATTTTAGAAATGACAAATCTATTAAAGAATAATTTATCTTTGTAATTATATTAGATTCATATCAAAATGTTAAAGGTACATGAATAAATTAATTAATCTCCATAATCTTACAAATCCTTGCACATTTTGTAAGAATCTCCATACCTCTTTTGCACTATAATTTGTTTTAAAGCTCATTTGAATCTAATGTGGTTGATAGGGTTACCCACCTAGGTTTTGTAGAGCCTAAATAGTATGAGAGACTCTTAATTCTCTAATTCATTGGCCAACTATTTACTAATAAGCTTAATCATAGAAATATACAAATCCTTAGATATTATTGAAAGTAGGTTGGGAAACCAATCAAATGAATGGATCTTGATAATGGATAAAATGAACTAAGGTTTCTCATTTTTGTACAACACCTTAGCATGAAAATTTGAATGTCTCATGTTTTAGTGTATAATTAACAATTGATAGGAAGGGGGTTAACTTGGGTCCATAATTAGATTTGAATTTGGAAGTCTAGTGGTTTGCAATTGTGTTTCTAAATTTGATGTAAAACCACATTTGTGGATTCATCCTAGGTCAATGAAAGAGAAGCCTATTTATTGGTTACAAGTATGAACTCTGTAGATGGAGAAGGAAACAATGATTGTCAGGTAAGGCGTAAAGCTCAAAATGGTTACAAGAGGAGACAAAAGTTCCAAGGACAAGCTTTTACACATAAATTATAGAACAAGATGGAAAGGAAGACGTGTTTAGTAAAGTAGGAGCTAAAAATATAGAAGAAACAATAACGTGATCTCAAGTAGCTTCTGTATGTAGAAATCAACACAGATACATTTTCTTGTTTCTATTGATGGTGATAAAGATATGTAATCCTTAAAATTGAAGACCTGAAAGACACATTGTCATTGTAATCATCTTTGTCGAGCTGAATTACTAATTATTGTGATCATAAACTTTTTAGTGAAAACTTTCAGTGTAATGAGGAGTAACTGGCTTGTTTGCTAGAATGAGGATTTTGAATTGTCTTTGATGTAGACACACTAATTATTATGTGTCCTTGAGCTTCAAATAATTTATACTTCTTTTCCCTTTCCATGTATAGTTTGATGGCGAATTGACACAGCTTGGCCTTCCAACTGGAAATAGCTTGCTAATTGGTACACTACATATTTATTTTCTTAAAGAGGCTAACTGATTATCTCAAAATGCCTTAGCTAGCTCACTATGATAATAAATTGATTTTTTTTATAAGAAAAACTATGATTCTATAAAAAGCAGATGGAATTGTATGCAACACTGTAACTTTTCTCAGTTGATCATTTAATAGAATCATATCCTGAGGACCCTGTTTGAATTTTCTAAAAATATATATTTTAAATTCAGAATTAAGTGGGGATTATAGTTTTGTAGCTATGGATTTTAATGCCTCCTTCTAAAGGTTAACCTTGTGGGTGAATGTTAATTTTTGTAGCTTGGACAGGTTTCTCCATTCCCGAGGATTATTTAATTAATTTTTTTGGAGATTTCTAGAAAGGAGTTAGTTGTCCAGATAATTATTTATTTAATTAATTGACTCCTCTAGAGAATTCTAGAAACTAGTTAGTTAGGGTTTGTTACAGTTTAATTAATCTTAGCCATTGAGATTAATTCATGGCCATTAGTTTTTCAAAGAGAAAAGCATAAAAGGGGATCAATGGGCATTTGGAGAAAACACACTTGAGAGACTTGCAGTGATAGCAAGTAGATTTGCAATGATAGCAAATAGATTTGCAATAATAGCAAGGGCACGGTGATAGCATTAGGGACAACAGCTGTGGAGTTTCAACAAAAAAAATTAAGGGAAGAATTTTTGGAGAAGAATATTGTCGGAGCTCTGCCAGTAAGAGGCGAGCAGTTTATGTATCTCTTAATTTGCTGAAGTTTAATAAAATTTCTCATTTGTAGTATTGGTTTTCCCTTCGAGGTTTTTCTAGGGACAATTTATCCAAAAATATTGTGTTCATTATTTTGCATGTTTTCTTCTATGTTCCTGTGATTTTATTTGTGAAGTTGTAGTTGTGTTATTTTTCAATATTTGCTATGAATGAATTTTTGGCTGTCAAATAATCTAATTAGATAGGAGATTAATAATCAGTAATTACAATAGAATTTTCATGTGGTATCAGAGCTTATCTAAGGGCAGAAAAGGCTCAACACGGGAAGGAAAAATTGAGGGTTTATAAAACCTAGTTCTACCTCTTCAAAATTATTATTATTATAATTATTGAGATGGCCTTAGCAAGTTTAAGAGATCAGGACATATTGGATGGAGCCTCAAATTTTGGTGTCTGGAAAGCTAGAATTTTTTTATTGTTGGAGGAAAATGGTATCAAGGAATATGTGATCAATGTTGTAGTTGTACCTACAGATCCAACACAACTCTTAGCATATAAGAAGGAAGATGCCAAGGTGAGGAGGCTGATTATTGATGGTATCAAGGACCATATTATGCTACATACCACAAAGTTAAATACAATGAAGAATATGTGGGATGCCATTCTGAATCTGTACCAAAATGCTACCACTAACCAGAAGTTGATTCTCAAAGAAAAATTAAGGAATACCTAGATGAAAAAGGGAGAAGATGTTACAAGTTACCTCACCAGACTCAAACTTTTCAAGGATGAGTTGGTAGCTATTGGAGATAAACCATATGATGACGAGCTAGTACAGATAGCCCTAAATAAGTTTACTAAGCATTAGGATGTCTTTGTTCAAGTTATCAATGGATGAGATGCCTTACCGAGTTGGGATCCACGATGGAGTGACTTCACTCAGGAGGAGCTTAGACTAATTCTTGTCAGTGGAACCAACAATAAGAGTCAAAAAAGTGAGGTAGAACAAGAAAACATTTCCCTAGCAGGCAAAGGGAAAGCAAAGAAGGGGTCTAGCAAAGGATCAAATCCATAAAGTGAGAAGGACTTATCTAAGATCAAGTACTATGGTTGTCACGAGTTTGGCCACTATGTCAGTGATTGCTCGCAAAGGAAGAAAAATGTAAAGAAAGGTAAGAAGTAGACGATAGATTCAACAAGTGCATATGAGATCTCTAGTAGAATGGAGGATGAGTTTTCTCTCATAGCTTGTATGGTTAGCTCAACCTCACAAGGTGTTTGGTATATAGATGGTGGGGCGCCATTTCATATGATAGGAGTTAGAGAGTACTTCTCCAGTTATAAAGAGGAGGACATCAAGATCCAAATTTCTATGGGGAACATGTCCAAACTCAATCTAGTTGAGAAAGGGACTGTTCTATTTCAAAGGGAGAATGGAAAGGTGATTCCCATTCATGATGTGTTGCATGGGTCAGGCTTGGGTATGAATTTAATTTCCATATCTGTCCTTTAGGATAAAGGTTACAATGTACTCTTTAGAGGGGTGAATGTGTTAATCAAGCATAAGGATTGGAAATCACCCATAGCTATTGGAGTTGGGAGCGACCACATTTATAGGTTGCAGTTTGATACTCATAGGGCATTGATGAGCAGCAGTAATTCTAGAGATCAAGGAGAGCTATGGCATAGGAGGATGGGCCATATACATCATGGAGAACTTAAATTGCTTCGTGAGACAGTGATAGGTGTTCCAAAGGTGAGAACACACCATGATGATGTATGTAAGGGATGTGTATTGGGGAAGTTTGTGAAAGAAAATTTTCTAAGGAGTGACACCAAATCCAAGGGTGTTCTTGATCTAGTACATTTAGACATATGTGGACCAATGTTGATGAAGTCTCTTAGAGGATACAAGTACTTTGTTACTTTTATTAATGATTTCTCCAAAAAGACCTAGATATACTTCTTGAAGACTAAGGATGAGGTCTTTATTCACTTCCAAGAGTTCAAATCTCTTGTGGAGAATTTGAAAGGAAGGAAGATAAAGGTTCTTCGGTCAAACAATGGAGGCAAGTATAAAGGGAAAGAGTTCTAGGAGTTCTGTACCAGGGAAGGAATCAAGAGAGAATGGATTGTTCCTTACAACCCGTAGCAAAATGGGGTTTTTGAGAGGAAGAATCAATCTATATCGAAAACAACAAGGGCTATGTTGTATGACTAGGATATGCCATGTTACTTATGGGTTGAGGCATGCAGTATGACATTATACATACAGAAAAGGGTTCCACATAAGGTATTGGGAAAGATGACACCAGAGGATGCATTCTCAGGGAAGAAGCTAGATGTCAACCACTTCAGGATATTTGGGAGTTTGGCATATTGTCACATTCTAGGGCCTACATGTTCCAAGTTAGATCAGACTGCAAAGAGAGGGTACTTTGCTGGGTGCATTGAAACCTCAAAGGCATATTAGATATTTATTCCAAGGGATAGAAGGATTATAGTTAGGCATGATGTCAAGTTCATGGAGGAAAAGTAATTTAAGAGGTCTAGAGATTTTCCAGTAGATGATCATAGTGAGAAGCCAAAAGAAGCTTGAAGGATTGTGCAATCAAATCAAGGGCAATGAAGCTCAAGTATAGTTACTAGTACAAGCATAGGCTCAAGTGTTGAGAGTTCATAGAGTATGGAGCAACAGATGCAGAAAATCCAAGAGATGCATTAGGAAAATATGGGGGTTGATATTTCATCCTCTACAGTTCGTAGTAGGAACCAACAGACACATAGGGATACTCAAGAGTTTGTGGGAGCTCCTAGGATGAGTGGTAGATAGCAGAGACAACCAAACATGTAGAATGACTATATGGCATTAGTTAGTCAGTTGGTCAGGAAGATGTGATGGTTGAGGAATATACCTTAATAGTGCAAAATGATGTGTGGGAGGTTGTGCCTAGACCAACATATAGGGAAATGGTTGGATTACACTGGATCTATAAGATCAAGCATGGTGTAGATGGTAGCATCAAGAAATACAAGGCAAGGTTCATGGCCAAGGGGTTCTCTCAGAAGGAGGGAATTAACTATGAGGATACATTCAATCCAGTGGCCAGGTATACTTCTATACAAGTTGTGATCTCACTTGCAACATAGATGAGATGGAAGATCCATTAGATGGATGTCAAGACAACATTTCTTAATGGTGAATTGAAAGAGGAGGTATACATAGAAAAACCTGAGGGATTTGTAGCACACAATAGTGAAAATCACATGTGCATATTGAAGAGAGCTTTGTACAGACTCAAGCAAGCTACTAGGGTGTGGTATGAGGGCATTGATAGATACTTGTAGGGGATGGGCTTCATGAAGAGTGAATCGATGCTAACCTCTAGTACTTGGTGGTTGGGGGTGAGGTTTTTATTCTTGTTCTATATGTGGATGACTTATTTTTAATAGTTTCATTGGGGCTTATAGAGGAGTGCAAGAGGGACCTTGCAACAGAGCTCAAGATGAAGGATTTGGGGCTTGTGCACTACTTTCTAGGCATGGAGGTATGGCAAACAAATGGAGAGATTTTCCTTGGGAAAGGGAAATACTGCATCGAAATCTTGAGGAGGTTCAAGATGGAAGATTAGAGCCATGTCTACACCTATGATCATGAATTGGAAGAAGGTAGACACATCTAGGGAGAAGGATGTAGAAGCCACCCTATTTAGGCAGTCGATTAGATCTCTCATGTATTTGGTCAACACCAGGCTAGATATATCCTTTGTAGTAAACTCTCTTAGTTAGTTTATGGTTGAGCCGAAGAGAGTGCATTGGACAACAACAAAGCATGTGTTGTGGTATTTGCATGGTACAATCGAGTATGGGACCAAATATGCTCAAGGTGATGGTATCAGGTTGATAGGATATACTGATGTAGATTGGACAAGTAGTACAACAAATAGGAAAATCACTTCAAGGTTTTGCTTTAGTTTGGGATTAGGAGTTGTCTCTTATTTAGTAGGAAGTAGAAGTCTATGGCTTTGAGTTATGTAGAGGCAAAATACATAGCAGCTAGCACGGCGACGTGTGAGGTGATATGGCTTTGGAAGTTGTTGGTGGCCTTGTTTGGTCAAAGGGTTGAGATTACGGTGATACACTATGACAATCAGAGTTGCATCAAATTGTCTGAGAATCTGGTGTTTCATGATAGGTCTAAGCATATAGACATCATGTATCATTTCATCAGGGATTGTGTACAATGGGGGATTGTTTAGCTATAGTATATACCTACAGATCAGCGGGTAGCAGACATTTTGACAAAGGCTTTGGGGAAGGCGAGATTCATCTTCTTCAAAGATAAGTTGGATGTCATGTAGAGCACCTTCCTCACTAAGAGGGAGTGTTAATTTTTGTAGCTTGGATAGGTATCTCCATTCCCAGGGATTATTTAATTGATTTTTTTGGAGATTTCTAGAAAGGAGTTAGTTTTCCAAATAATTATTTAATTAATTAATTGATTCCTCTAGAGACTTCTAGAAACTAGTTAGTTAGGATTTGTTAGAGTTTAATTAATCTTAGCCATTGATTGAGATTAAATCATGGCCATTGATTTTTCAATGAGAAAAGTATACAAGGGGATCAATGGGCATTTTGAGAAAATACACTTGAAAAAAACTTGTAGTGATAGCAAGTAGATTAATTTGCAGTACTAGAAAGGGCACAGTGATAGCATTGGGGACAACAACTATGGAATTTCAGCAGGAGAAATTGAGGGAAGAATTTTTGGAGAAGAATATTGCTGGAGCTCTACTAGTAAGAGGCAAGTAGTTTATGTATCTCTTAATTTGTTGAAGTTTAGTAAAATTTCTCATTTGCAGTACTACTTTTCCCTATTGAATTTTTTTAGGGATAATTTGTCCAAAAATATTGTGTTCATTATTTTGCATGTTTTCTTCTCTATTCCTGTGATTTTATTTGTGAAGTTGTAGTTGTGTGTTATTTTTCAATATTTGTTGTGAATGAATTTTCAATAGTCAAATAATCTAATTAGATGGAAGATTAATAATTAGTAATTGCAATAGAATTTTCACAAATTTTAATTGGTGGCATTTGCAAGGGGTTTACTTTGGTTCAAAGCTTCCCCATAGCATCAAAAGACATGCTTCAAACTAATGATGTAATGATTATGGAGCACATTAAAGCCTGGCCCTTGTTTACAAGTTTTAAGAAAAATATCAAAATATTTAAAGAATACCAAGATGATAATTGACAGATGAAAGAATATGCTACGAGGTGGTTTAGCCTTTGGAGTTATGTGATGTCTCTCAGAAGAGGTTTTTTGTAATCCCAGACTAGCTCTACTATTGGAAGTTTTAAAGGCTGCCTAGTTATAAATCTTTTCATCCTTCCACCATGTTCAAATCCATGGCGGTGGAAACAGTGCTTGAACATAGTAACCATGCTTGAAAAGTTTGATATGTGCCATTGAATTGAAAAACCATTTTGGTAAAAAGGTTATGATGTGGGGAAAACATAAATTTGTATATAAATCTTATAAAACAATTTATTGTTAATTTGGTCATTTTTAATTATCACGATAAAATATATATATACATATCTATATTTTTTTTATGTTATGGACTCACGAATAATGTGGTGAATTGCATGTAAGATGGTCCGAATTGCATGTAAGATGCTTCAAATTTTATAGAAGTTAGAAAATGGTACTACTTGTTCTTGAATCTCTTTATCACATATTCCTAGATTTTGCTCCATTCCATAAACAATTTGTTCTCATCTTAAGGTCAAATATGTAAGTTAAAATTTGATCTAGATCAAGTTTGCAATTGCAAAGTTGAGCCTCAAATTCCAAAATAAAGAATTCAAAGTCAATTTTTTCCCACTCCTTTCACTAGTCACTATGAGTTGAGTAAACTACAAATTGTGACAAAGTATTAACTAGGGTAATGTTTTTAAAGACTAGTCCTAATTGGAAATGTATCATATAAGACATCATAGGACATTCTTACAAAAAGCATTTGAAGTCCAATATTTTGGAGGATAAAAGAAATCTAGTAGTTGTTACTTATAACACATCATCCTAGGTCTATTGCACACTTCTTTGTTGTCTAGAATATTCACTCAAAGTCAAAGCTAGCCCATTTGGGGGCTTAACTAAGGATAGTCTAAACCTTGTGATCTAACAAATTGTCCAACATTTTTGTAAATGTCATTAGGCGTTACAAGCATTCCCACATCAAGAAAGTGGGGTGAACATGTAGCAAATCATGGAGTCCTAAATCATTTTCATGAGTCACAAGGTCTCACTTCCATGTAGTAGATAATTTCTATCTATGCAAGGATCACCTTTGCAATCATGAATTTGATCCCAAACAATAGTAGGTGGATTCTCAAGATAGATAAAATTATGAAACATTAGTCAATGGATCCTTGGCTTTTGGACACATCTTTACATCAAAGTCAAAGCTAAGCACTAGCACATGTATTTATTCAACTCCCACATTTATTTATATTTGTGGAAATGATAAACCCAACTCCTAATTAATTATTTTGGGTTAAGTATTTTCTTATTGTTTTCATTTGATTTAATTAGCCTAATTTTATATAAAAGGGATTTGATTTCTTTACATTTTTCATGAACCTTACATTCCTACACAATTTAGGGTTTTTCCTTAGAGTTTCTTTTGCTTTCTATTAGGATTTTAGATTTGATTTTTTATTGTATTATTTTATATCAAATTTGATTAGGATTCAAAACACTTTGTGGTTCATTGGTTAGGTTCTTGCGTTAAGGTTTTTAATATATTGTGTGATCTTTCTTTTTCTCACCCAACCCAACTTTTATCCCCCCTAGGGTTTGTATTTGTTGATTTGTTTTAGATTAATTATTCACTAATTTATGTAAAGTTAAATTTAACATATATTTTCATCCTTTTGACCTTTGGACTTGATTCTTTCATTATATCATAGCTAATTTATCTTACCTACCCGCCCTTGAAGTGTCATTGTTTATCATAGATTTATGTATAGCATGTTCCTCTCATTTGTGACACATGATCCATATGTACTTTTATACTACAATTAGGGATGCATTATCTATGAAAGTATTATTCTATTGTATAGTTGTTTATCCCTCTTGAATATCCTTGTTTCATCTATTAACAAGATTCATGTTGAACCCATTTATCTTATGCCTTGTGATAGTGATGAGCATGCACATAGTGAGGTTGTACCTTGTGATACATTGATATCAATGATGTGATACCTCTTTTATCCCTTCATGTCATTATTTCAACTTATGATGATCTTTCTTTTGCAAGTCACGATGATCACATATCCATCCTAATGGATTCACCCCATCTTGTACAAATGGTGCATCTTGTGACAATAATTCTTCTACATCTCATGTGAGGTTCTATGGGTGACTATGCCATTCTTTTATATAATGACATATCCCATAAGGATATCATATTTTATGATGGTACGTCTTTATCTCTTCATGAGGATGTTTGTGAGTCTCCCTTACCTACATTTTCATGTTACATCATGATATTATTATGCTTAGTGAGGATTTGTTACATGATGATTTTGATGGTTATACAAATGCTTCTTTACATGTTAAATCTTTCTTTCTTACTAAATATGCATATTTAAATGACGATATCTTGTTAATTAGTGAGTTTAGCCTTCATTTGAGTGATAGAGAACTATAGTGGTTTGACTCATATTATTTATTCTATCATTCATTATGGATTTGGTGCACTCTTTTTATTATTCATTTTTCAAGGCCTACTAACCATGAGGATACTATGGACCTAGTGATACCTTATCATGAATTATCTTTGAATGCTTTCTCACATACTACCCAAATGGATTATGTGTCTAAACATATTACATTTCATGCTCTACCATCCTTCCATTCTAAAGATATCCCTACCTTTCATGTTGTGGATGTCTTACAAAGTTATCATATAGTTGGAAATACACACCAAAGTTTGGCTAAAGGCCAAGACGTTCCATTGTGATAACCAACTCTATCACTTCATACAATTGTTCTACCTTCTTCACCTAAAAATACATATGAAACTAACAAAATGAATTTTGATATCATTCACCAACTTCAATATACACAAGCTAAGATTCCCTTTGGGATGTATTGTGTCCATCACCTTCATTTAAGGATGTCATAAAAAAGCTTTAGAGAAGATTCAAAAGAATCTTGATTCTACCCCACAATGGGTAATATCCTTGATAAAATCTATTGGTCACAAGGAAGCTCATGCTATTTTATTCAATGATGAAGAGCTCCCATTCAAGTCAATTTTTAATGAAGCTTAACCTATAGACATTGTGGTGGGGTATTGTGAATTGAATATAAAATATTATTTAGTTAATAACAAATCTAGCTTGAATATATGCATTAAGGTTTTCTTGAAACAACTAAAGGGATAGATCCATCAAAATTATAGTCATTCAACATTATCGATGGAGGATTTGATCATGTGGGTAGAATTTGTGTAGACATAATTAATTTTCCCATCATAGCTCATCCATGTACATTTGACACATTGTTTCATGTGACCATGGGAAAATTGTCTAACAATGTTCATTTAGGGCTTCCATGGTTTCATGTTGTGAGGTTCACACCATCTTATATCAATGTATAAAATTTTGGTATTGAAAGGAAGTTGGGTGAGTGGAAACAACTTCCTACACTAATCTAAGTAGGGGAGAGTTACAAAAAAAATATTTTAACACCTTATCCAATTACAACAAGGAAACACATAGAGAAGAATAGAATAGAACAACAAATACACATAAACTAACATACACTAGATATATGTGGGGAAAATCCTTTCAGGTAAAAAACCCCACCCTCCAAAAGTATAGTACTTTTATATTACTTTAAATAAGAGTTACAATACAACCCAAGTACAAAGCTTCTACACAAGTGCTTCAAAACAAACACCTATTTTGGAGTTAACCTGGCAACACTTCATTACTTGCAAACAAACTATGCATTGTACAATCCAAGGCACTCAATATATAGAGTGATACAAGCTTCAAGAATCATCTAGAAGGAGAGTGGTGTCCAAATACACATGGCACAATATTCCATGCCATAGACATGCATTTGGACACATGTGACATATTCCCTTACACCCTTACAATGGTCAAACATGCAAATATTCCTCCTCAAGCTTGGGCACCTAGAATATACTAAAAATAGTTTATGAAAGATGCCTTGCAACTTGTTACCTAATTTTTCTTTTAACTCAATCAGGTAGAGTTGGAACACCATTTGCAATTAAAGATAAAAGGTACACATTAATTTCCACTAAAGTTCCATTTATATGCACAAAATTATTATCAAATGAATTACAATTTGAAGAAAGGAAAAGCATATGAAAGGAATAGAGATGATCCATCATTTCCTAAATGACAAACCCCAAGATTGAACTGTTGTATCTTCAACTCCTTTCACTTGGTTTCTCCATAAGTTACTTGCAAGAGATGGAAAGATTGGTGTTAGATCTTAGGATGCCTACTCTCCTCATATACAACATCAAAAAACATATAATTTACTCTCATAAGGAATTAAATTAGTTTTTTAGTTTTCACATATATCAAGGAAAAGCAAAAGATCATCATTAATCATCATCAGATTTGGAGCTTCATTGTTTTATCTAACATGTTTGTTCAATATGCAGGTATAGGTACAATTTTCATTGTTGGATTACTTTGCACTAACATCATAGTATGTGGAGGAAAATGGGCTCCCACAAGGGTTGATCCCAACATGCCGCCCTCTTGAATTTTTGAGAGGGATAAGAGTGTAAATTCACCACACTTATTTACAATGACCAAGCACTCATCACTCATGGTAGTGAGTTGATGGGTTCACTATCATAAATGACAAATAATTGTTCAATGGAACCATTATAATGAGTAAAGAAGCAATGGTTCTATGCATAGAAATAGTCACAAAGACTATTCAAAGGGAAATCATAATAAAATCCAATAGTTCCAATCAACGAAAGTGGTCATCATTTCCCTCAAGGACAAAAAATTATATATATGCAAGTGAACTCTTTCTCATGGATGTTATCAACTCAGGTCATGTCATGAAGGAAACATTTGGAGACTTTTAAGTAAATTCCAAATTGAGAAGGTAGTATACAAGAGGAGAGATGAAAACACTTCATTTTAGAGAACAACCATTAAAGGAGATGCTTATGCACAATTACAAGTATATTGCACCATGATTTCAATAATGGGAGTAAAAGTTTACACTTTTTTTTTATTGAAGGAAGTGCATGCTCAAATGAAAAGTAATAGGAAACAACCATGAAAGAATAAGGTACATTCCATTATGTCCAAAGAAATTCATAAATGCAACTGAAATAGCAATAAGAGATCATCAAGTGAATAAATAGTCATAGTGAAGCAGTGTTAAAGTCTCTAGGAATAGGAAACTAAATGGGTATATAGTTGTTTGATACTTTTGGATTTTAAGAAAATAATGCCATGTAGAGAGCACAATCATTTCATAGATGACAATGAAGATAGGAAAATGCCAATATGATAGTCATTTTTTAAGAGAAATGTAGGAAACTCTTAGCCAAACAGAGGAAAGAAACCCATAGCATTTTCAAAAGCCGAATATAGAAATGAAGTGAGGTTTTCATTTTCAACTACAGAAAATAAAAATCATGTACAAAGTCATGAATCAAAGTAGAGAATGCTCAAGAAAACATAGGAAATTTCATCTTTTCTTTCAAATGAATAAAACATTTTATTCTAAAACAATGATGGAAAATGCATTCTCTTTTTGCAAATAAAGGCATACCACACACAGGTCGAACATGAGTTCTACATGTGATCTCCATAAACCTTCATGAAAGCACCAAGTGAAACCCTTGGTGGCGGCTCAATGAAGTTTCCAGAAAGTTGCTAAGTGAAAAATGAATGAAGGAAAAGTGTTTGGCCACACTTTTGGTGTTTAGGGTTTCAACCCTAAACTTTGGCCGACAAACCAAAAAGAAAATTTCCTTGTTTTTTAAACATTTGCAACATAGATTAATACCTTGTATTGTGATATATGCCTTAGTCTCCTTTTTCATAATTTGCAAAGTAAAACCAAATGGTCCCCTTTAAGACTTGTATATTTTTCTTTGTCTTCCAAGACATAGGCTAAGTCATGGCTTTCATTTTGCATAAGTTGAAATAAATTTGAGATGTAAACATTGATTCAAGTGATACAATTATAAACCACTTCATTAATGTTATGTAAATGCAAAATAGATAAGTGCATGTGCTTTCTAGTTATGGTCAAAAGGGTTGGTTGAGGGTTTATGGTTGTGCCAAGCATAGAGGAGAAGTTGAGGAAGTTGAAAAACAAGTGGAGAGAATGTAGGGGTTGTTTTGACTTCATTTTGGAGGGAATTGAGAGCATATAGGAGTAGTTTTTGGTGCCTTTATGATTGGAGAGGTCAAGGATTGACCTTTTCTTCATCCGTGAGCCTTTTTGGAGTGGGTTTAGGGGCTAAAATTTAGGCTTTTTGTTGTACACAACCAAGGGAGTTTCTAGTCCCTATTTTTGTGCAACCATTTTGAAAAGCATATAGTAACTTCAAACATCACTTTTGAAGTTATTTCTTTTCATTCTCATCCTACAAATGTTGTAACTTTTTTGGAGGTTCTTTTAGCAGGAGATATCATTTGTAACTCTTTTTATAGACATGCATAGCAGTATTAAACCTTTAGAGATCAACAAAGTTAAGCAAGTTTTTCCTTCTCAAATTCTGTCGTTGTGTGTGTTTAAATTATTGATGCAATTTCATGTGAAGTATCTCATCCTTGATATTGTGTCTCATTAGTAGCACCTTTATGCAAAAGAAATATGTATGTTTGCAAGTTGTAAGTTGTGTTGGAATGCAAGTAGTTCAAGTTGTGAAGAGTGTATGTCTTCCTTCTAGGATTGTGAGTGTTATAATCTTTTATGAAACATTGATGCAAAAGCATATAAGTCTTGAGTTGTGCATGTCGAAGATTTTTTATTGATTAAATTGTGTGTAAAATAAATTGTGCAAGTTTTAGATAATCATTTTGGTGCATCACCTTAGGAGATAGTTTCATTTTTATGTTTCCTTCTTACCCTTTTCCCAACAAAACATTAGTTTAGTTAGGTTTAGGTGAGTACAATAAGAGCCAACTTACTCTAGAGGTTAGCTTCCAAAATTTGAGCCCACAATCAGGGAAGCTTTCCAATGTTTCACCAGTAGGTTGAGTTTACTCAAAAAGGGTGCACTGTTAGGAGACAACACGAATATCATAGAATATGTCATAAATTTTCCATAAAATCTACCATGGAATCTGTAAGAAAATATGTCATAACTGACTAAAAATAGTTGATTCTCTTACATCATAACCCAACTTGGGTGCCAACTTTCACCCATGCATGAAGATGCCTTATGACATGTCATAAAATCTGTTATATAGTTCAAAGATTCCAAATTGGGACACCTATGTCCACTTGGGACATGATTGTGTCATCCAATCACCTCCAACAAGGATGCCACCCAATCTGTGGGTCCCAATTTGTGACATCACACCATAGGAAATTAAATAATACAAATTAATACAAATTGATACATCAATTAAATTAATATTAGAACTCTAAGATTGAGACACCTTAATCCCAATATTCTCCCACTTGTCAAAGACCTATCGAGAGTCATACAAAATCAATTACTTAGGGACCTAAGGCCCATGGAATTGGAACACATTTGAACTTCTTTGTTCTCACTGGTTTTGTTAGTGCATCTACAACATTCACCAAAGTGCCAACCTTCTCTAAGTTCACCTTTCCATCCTCTACCATATCACAAAAAAAATGATATTGTACATTGATGTGCTTTGTTCTAACAAGAAAGTTAGGATTCTTTGCTAGGAAAATCACACTTTGACTATTGCAACAAACAATAATTTATCCTGCATCCAAACCAATATCAAAACACAATCTCTTAAGCCAAATGGCTTTCTTACAAGCTTGAGTGGCTACCATATACTCTGCCTCTATCATGGACAATGAGACTATAGCCTATTACTTACTCATCCAACTGATAGCACCACCAAACATCATAAACATGTAACCACTAGTGGATCTTGTGCTATCAATATCACCTACCCAATGGGTGATCCCACAATACTGGTTTACAATTTTCTGGGAGATCTTGATTTTTGCTGAAATCACATATTTTTAGAAAATATAATGATTTAAGCCTTGAAAAGTTCTATTTAAAGGATTCCAATTGAAGATGGTTTGATCGAACCACCTTAGATCAAACCCCTTGGATAGAGCCTCGCTAGTTTTACACCATACCTATAACAGAGTCTCCTTTACACCTGTCTAAATGCTAATAAAAAACCACTTTTGATTTACCTTTTGTGGGATCAAATGAACTCATTAAAGTTTATTTTTTGTAAGTATGTAGTCCTTATTATAAGCTTCCCAAAAAGTATAATTTTAAATAAATTTAATTTTATTATTATATTTATTTTTTATTTCTTGTGAATGTAGGTTTTTCACTGAAAATCATGTTCTTTGTTCTACATATGAAGTATGTGGAAAAATAGAATATTATCATTTTTTTTTGAAAAATATTAGTGCACTAGATAATGAAGTCCTTGATCTAACCAAAAAAAAGAATTTTGATACATATAAAAAAGGTTATGTTGTATACAGTCCGCCTATGTCTAAATTGTAATTGGTTTGACTTCAAAAATTTACTAAGGAAAAAATATTCAATAAAACACTATGAAACCAAATGAAAGTGCTAGATATCATGGTTACAAATCTAAATTCGAAGAAATTAGAATTTTATCCTTCATGGAAAAAAAAATATATTGTATATGGTGAGCATCACTCCTTAAAAATGGTGTTTACTGAAAAAAATAGTTTTTGAAGGAGATGGAAAATGAAGTGTAATATGATTCCAAAAATATATTTAGAATCTATAGAAAAAATTTCACAAATCACTAGTTTGCATCATCTTCAAATTCCTCACTGTTTAGCCACTATAGGTGCCTGAAAGTGAAGATTTAGTTAGAAAAAATTAGTTCAATATCTAGTTTGGCCAAAAATTGTAAACCATTATTATGGGATCACCCCAATCTTAATCCACATATCCTTGAATGTTCATAGAATTCTAAGGTCTAGTAGGATAACCATGAAAACACAAGGAATA
>VDFB02000003.1:133686777-133749409 GCA_007258455.2 Sequoia sempervirens
AAACCCCAAGATTGAACTGTTGTATCTTCAACTCCTTTCACTTGGTTTCTCCATAAGTTACTTGCAAGAGATGGAAAGATTGGTGTTAGATCTTAGGATGCCTACTCTCCTCATATACAACATCAAAAAACATATAATTTACTCTCATAAGGAATTAAATTAGTTTTTTAGTTTTCACATATATCAAGGAAAAGCAAAAGATCATCATTAATCATCATCAGATTTGGAGCTTCATTGTTTTATCTAACATGTTTGTTCAATATGCAGGTATAGGTACAATTTTCATTGTTGGATTACTTTGCACTAACATCATAGTATGTGGAGGAAAATGGGCTCCCACAAGGGTTGATCCCAACATGCCGCCCTCTTGAATTTTTGAGAGGGATAAGAGTGTAAATTCACCACACTTATTTACAATGACCAAGCACTCATCACTCATGGTAGTGAGTTGATGGGTTCACTATCATAAATGACAAATAATTGTTCAATGGAACCATTATAATGAGTAAAGAAGCAATGGTTCTATGCATAGAAATAGTCACAAAGACTATTCAAAGGGAAATCATAATAAAATCCAATAGTTCCAATCAACGAAAGTGGTCATCATTTCCCTCAAGGACAAAAAATTATATATATGCAAGTGAACTCTTTCTCATGGATGTTATCAACTCAGGTCATGTCATGAAGGAAACATTTGGAGACTTTTAAGTAAATTCCAAATTGAGAAGGTAGTATACAAGAGGAGAGATGAAAACACTTCATTTTAGAGAACAACCATTAAAGGAGATGCTTATGCACAATTACAAGTATATTGCACCATGATTTCAATAATGGGAGTAAAAGTTTACACTTTTTTTTTATTGAAGGAAGTGCATGCTCAAATGAAAAGTAATAGGAAACAACCATGAAAGAATAAGGTACATTCCATTATGTCCAAAGAAATTCATAAATGCAACTGAAATAGCAATAAGAGATCATCAAGTGAATAAATAGTCATAGTGAAGCAGTGTTAAAGTCTCTAGGAATAGGAAACTAAATGGGTATATAGTTGTTTGATACTTTTGGATTTTAAGAAAATAATGCCATGTAGAGAGCACAATCATTTCATAGATGACAATGAAGATAGGAAAATGCCAATATGATAGTCATTTTTTAAGAGAAATGTAGGAAACTCTTAGCCAAACAGAGGAAAGAAACCCATAGCATTTTCAAAAGCCGAATATAGAAATGAAGTGAGGTTTTCATTTTCAACTACAGAAAATAAAAATCATGTACAAAGTCATGAATCAAAGTAGAGAATGCTCAAGAAAACATAGGAAATTTCATCTTTTCTTTCAAATGAATAAAACATTTTATTCTAAAACAATGATGGAAAATGCATTCTCTTTTTGCAAATAAAGGCATACCACACACAGGTCGAACATGAGTTCTACATGTGATCTCCATAAACCTTCATGAAAGCACCAAGTGAAACCCTTGGTGGCGGCTCAATGAAGTTTCCAGAAAGTTGCTAAGTGAAAAATGAATGAAGGAAAAGTGTTTGGCCACACTTTTGGTGTTTAGGGTTTCAACCCTAAACTTTGGCCGACAAACCAAAAAGAAAATTTCCTTGTTTTTTAAACATTTGCAACATAGATTAATACCTTGTATTGTGATATATGCCTTAGTCTCCTTTTTCATAATTTGCAAAGTAAAACCAAATGGTCCCCTTTAAGACTTGTATATTTTTCTTTGTCTTCCAAGACATAGGCTAAGTCATGGCTTTCATTTTGCATAAGTTGAAATAAATTTGAGATGTAAACATTGATTCAAGTGATACAATTATAAACCACTTCATTAATGTTATGTAAATGCAAAATAGATAAGTGCATGTGCTTTCTAGTTATGGTCAAAAGGGTTGGTTGAGGGTTTATGGTTGTGCCAAGCATAGAGGAGAAGTTGAGGAAGTTGAAAAACAAGTGGAGAGAATGTAGGGGTTGTTTTGACTTCATTTTGGAGGGAATTGAGAGCATATAGGAGTAGTTTTTGGTGCCTTTATGATTGGAGAGGTCAAGGATTGACCTTTTCTTCATCCGTGAGCCTTTTTGGAGTGGGTTTAGGGGCTAAAATTTAGGCTTTTTGTTGTACACAACCAAGGGAGTTTCTAGTCCCTATTTTTGTGCAACCATTTTGAAAAGCATATAGTAACTTCAAACATCACTTTTGAAGTTATTTCTTTTCATTCTCATCCTACAAATGTTGTAACTTTTTTGGAGGTTCTTTTAGCAGGAGATATCATTTGTAACTCTTTTTATAGACATGCATAGCAGTATTAAACCTTTAGAGATCAACAAAGTTAAGCAAGTTTTTCCTTCTCAAATTCTGTCGTTGTGTGTGTTTAAATTATTGATGCAATTTCATGTGAAGTATCTCATCCTTGATATTGTGTCTCATTAGTAGCACCTTTATGCAAAAGAAATATGTATGTTTGCAAGTTGTAAGTTGTGTTGGAATGCAAGTAGTTCAAGTTGTGAAGAGTGTATGTCTTCCTTCTAGGATTGTGAGTGTTATAATCTTTTATGAAACATTGATGCAAAAGCATATAAGTCTTGAGTTGTGCATGTCGAAGATTTTTTATTGATTAAATTGTGTGTAAAATAAATTGTGCAAGTTTTAGATAATCATTTTGGTGCATCACCTTAGGAGATAGTTTCATTTTTATGTTTCCTTCTTACCCTTTTCCCAACAAAACATTAGTTTAGTTAGGTTTAGGTGAGTACAATAAGAGCCAACTTACTCTAGAGGTTAGCTTCCAAAATTTGAGCCCACAATCAGGGAAGCTTTCCAATGTTTCACCAGTAGGTTGAGTTTACTCAAAAAGGGTGCACTGTTAGGAGACAACACGAATATCATAGAATATGTCATAAATTTTCCATAAAATCTACCATGGAATCTGTAAGAAAATATGTCATAACTGACTAAAAATAGTTGATTCTCTTACATCATAACCCAACTTGGGTGCCAACTTTCACCCATGCATGAAGATGCCTTATGACATGTCATAAAATCTGTTATATAGTTCAAAGATTCCAAATTGGGACACCTATGTCCACTTGGGACATGATTGTGTCATCCAATCACCTCCAACAAGGATGCCACCCAATCTGTGGGTCCCAATTTGTGACATCACACCATAGGAAATTAAATAATACAAATTAATACAAATTGATACATCAATTAAATTAATATTAGAACTCTAAGATTGAGACACCTTAATCCCAATATTCTCCCACTTGTCAAAGACCTATCGAGAGTCATACAAAATCAATTACTTAGGGACCTAAGGCCCATGGAATTGGAACACATTTGAACTTCTTTGTTCTCACTGGTTTTGTTAGTGCATCTACAACATTCACCAAAGTGCCAACCTTCTCTAAGTTCACCTTTCCATCCTCTACCATATCACAAAAAAAATGATATTGTACATTGATGTGCTTTGTTCTAACAAGAAAGTTAGGATTCTTTGCTAGGAAAATCACACTTTGACTATTGCAACAAACAATAATTTATCCTGCATCCAAACCAATATCAAAACACAATCTCTTAAGCCAAATGGCTTTCTTACAAGCTTGAGTGGCTACCATATACTCTGCCTCTATCATGGACAATGAGACTATAGCCTATTACTTACTCATCCAACTGATAGCACCACCAAACATCATAAACATGTAACCACTAGTGGATCTTGTGCTATCAATATCACCTACCCAATGGGTGATCCCACAATACTGGTTTACAATTTTCTGGGAGATCTTGATTTTTGCTGAAATCACATATTTTTAGAAAATATAATGATTTAAGCCTTGAAAAGTTCCATTTAAAGGATTCCAATTGAAGATGGTTTGATCAAACCACCTTAGATCAAATCCCTTGGATAGAGCCTCGCTAGTTTTAAACCATACCTATAATGGAGTCTCCTTTACACTTGTCTAAATGCTAATAAGAAACAACTTTTAATTTACCTTTTGTGGGATCAAATGAACTCATTAAATTTTATTTTTTGTAAGTATGTAGTCCTTATTATAAGCTTCCCAAAAAGTATAATTTTAAATAAATTTAATTTTATTATTATATTTATTTTTTATTTCTTGTGAATGTAGGTTTTTCATTGAAAATCATGCTCTCTGTTCTGCATATGAAGTATGTGGAAAAATAGAAGATTATCATTTTTTTTTAAATATTAGTGCACTAGATAATGAAGTCCTTGATCTAACCAAAAAAAAGAATTTTGATACATATAAAAAAGGTTATGTTGTATACAGTTCGCCTATGTCTGAATTGTAATTGGTTTGACTTCAAATTTTTAGTAAGGAAAAAATATTCAATAAAACACTATGAAACCAAATGAAAGTGCTAGATATCATGGTTACAAATCTAAATTCGAAAAAATTAGAATTTTATCCTTCATGGAAAAAAATTTATATTGTATATGGTGAGCATCACTCCTTAAAAATGGTGTTTACTGAAAAAAATAGTTTTTGAAGGAGATGGAAAATGAAGTGTAATATGATTCCAAAAATCTTGAAAAAAATATATTTAGAATCTATAGAAAAAATTTCACAAATCACTAGTTTGCATCATCTTCAAATTCCTCACTGTTTAGCCACTATAGGTGCCTGAAAGTGAAGATTTAGTTAGAAAAAATTAGTTCAATATCTAGTTTGGCCAAAAATTGTAAACCATTATTATGGGATCACCCCAATCTTAATCCACATATCCTTGAATGTTCATAGAATTCTAAGGTCTAGTAGGATAACCATGAAAACACAAGGAATACTCGGAAGTACCTCATAAATGTTTGAACACTCTCTTTATTGTGTCCCAATGCACCCATCCAAGATTAGCTATGAAATGGCTAAGGACTCCCACTACTTAGGAAAGGTCTAGTCTTGTACACACCATCACATACATCATACTACCAACTGCACTCACATATGGTAATTCGGTCATGTTTTCCATCTAAGTAGGAGATTTTGGATAGTCATTCATAGAAAGCTTCATACCCTACATCATAGGAATAAATAATTGTTTGCAATCTATCATGTTGAATCTTTCCAACACCAAGTTCATATACTTGCTCTAGCTTAACCAAAGATTTTTGTTAGCTCTATCTCTCGTGATTTTCATTCCAAAAATTTACCTAGTTGCCCCTAGGTATTTTATCTCAAATTGTGCTAACAAATGAAACTTCAAATCTAAAATCATACTTTTACCATTCCCAATAAACAAAATATCATTTATGTATAGGACAATAATGAGAATGCAACCATTATTAGTTTAAAGTATACAAAATGGTCAGATTTAGATCTCTAAAATCCCAATGACAAACATAGGTATCAAACTTCTAATACCACATTCTAGGAGATTGTTTCAAACCATAAAGCTCATACTTCTTTTGTTTGCAAACCAAATTTTCTTTACCTTTTTCAATGAAATGTTGGTTGTTACATGTAAATATCTTCCTCCAAACCATGAAGGAGTGTTGTCTTCACCTCCATCTACTCCACTTCTAAGTCGTATGCTACTGCAAGTGACAAAAAAATCCAAATAGATGTCAACTTCACTATAGGAGAGAATATCTACCCATAATCATTCCCTCCACTCGAGAAAACCCCATAGCGACCAAGCATGCCTTATACTTCTCAATACTGCCATCAAAACCACACTTTTTCTTGAAAACCCATTTACAACCAACAAACCTTTACATCTAGTAGGAAAAGGTACTAGATCACAAGTCTTATTTTTCTTTAAAGATATCCATGTCTTGCATCCAGGAATTGAATCACTCATGCCCAATGTCTCTATAACCATCCTAGGCTCATCAGTGTTAGTAATCAAGGAAAAAATGCAACTATAATCCAATAATGAATAACCAAACCTTTCTATTTGCCACCTAACTTGTGTAGACCTTCTCAAAGGATGAGGTTGAGGTTCTCCTTCTTTTTCAAAACTTTTAGAGCTACTTGAGCTCTCATCATCATCAAATCCAATAGGAGTATGTAGTTCTTCTTTATTTGGAGTAGGTGGAATCTAAACTACCTCCTTATTTTGTTTCTCCTCTTTTTCTAGCTACAACTCAATAGTAGAAGGTTTCATCTCTCTGAAGATAACACTTTTGCTATAGAGAACCTTCTGAGCTTCTAGATCCCAAAGCTTGTACCCTTCACACCAACACCATGTCCTTTCACAACGACACCATAGCTGATAAAGATACACTTAACAGCCTTGTTCTCCAACTTAGACCTCTTCCCAATCGAAACATGAGCATAAGCTTCACAACCAAATACTCTAAGATGTCTCATCGAAGGAATTTTACTAGACCATGCCTCCATGGGAGTTTTTCCAACAAGTGCTGATGTAGGAGATCTATTGATCAAATAACATACAGTGGCTACCACTTCAGCCCAAAAATTCTACTCAAGGCTAGCACCACTAAAGATACTCCTAGCCCTCTCCATCAATGTTTTGTTCATCCTCTCCACAAATCCATTTTGATGCAGAGTGTAGGGAGTTGTCTTATGTCTCTCAATCCTATGTTCTTTATAGAATTTGTCAAATTCTACGAAACAAAAATCACCATCATTATTAGTCCTTGAACACCTAATCTTCTTGCTAGTATAATTTTCTACCAAGGCCTTAAACTCCTTAAACTGACAAAAAACTTCAGTTTTACTTCTAAGGAAATAAATGAATGTCCCTCTAAGTTGTAATAATCTATAAAAGAAACAAAATATATAGATTTTGATAATGAAGGAACATTCACAAGACCAAAAAAATTTGAATGAACATAGTCCAAAACCAGAGAAGAATTGTGAGAACTAGAGTAAAACAAAACATGACATTGTTTTCCATATGCATAATGTTCACAAAATTAAAACTTGAGATTACAATCATCAATGCCTTTAATAAGGATCTTATTTTTCAGGGTTCTAAAACCCTTCTCACCAATGTGACCAAGTTGTTGGTGCCATAACATTGTCTTCTCTGTAGGAAGCTTCATTTCCATGGAATGAGCACCCTTAGGTACCCAAAATGCATGTCCATCAAATGTAGCTACAACATGCTTCTTATCTAAATGATTTGAGGAAATTGAGGAAGTCAAAAGGTCCAATGGTGTAATATAATTCTAGAAAAAGAGGAAATGGAAGGAATATAAAAAATTATTGGGGAGACAAATGTATGGATGTTTAGAGGTGAAGGGAATGGGAAGAATCCCAAATGAAATTTATAAATCTAAAAATCTTATGAAGCAAGACTAGAAGCAAGGGGTTGGGAGAATGAGAGAATGTGGAAGAGGACAAATAATTTAAAGTTTAGATGTCCTTCAAAACCTTGCAAAATTATGTAATTAAGGGAGAGGTACTTGATAGGCTTAGTGATACTTCTATGTGGGATTAATTGTTAGGATAGGATCCAAGATAACCAAAAGAAGTCTAAAAACCCACTAGAACTTTTTAACTGCATAGAAGCCAAGGAAAATGACCAAAACCCTCCTAGACTTATCACCTTTCTAAATTTTTGTATCTTCTAGCATATGATACCTGAGTAAGGGGAATAATTAGGAATGAAACTTAGATAATTAGGCCAAGGAAGATCCATTTGAATGTTTCTTAGATCAATTATATATGGTAGGCTCAATAAGACCAAGCAAACAAGGGGCTATGACTTAGGCAATTTTTTTTATTTTCAGATAAAATTCCTGACAAAAATGTGTGCCCCTTTGTGAATGACAAGTTAAGAACCATAGGAAAATTGAGGCTTGACATAAGAGATTAAAATTTCTTACACAATCAACATGCATTTATATATTAATATTTCCTAGACTAAAGGAAATGAATAAAGAATTAAAATTGATCTTTATTTTTTAATATTAAAATAAAAAAATCAAATAAAAATATAATTTAATAAATATTCTTATATAAATAATCTTTTAAACTAATAATTATTTTATTTAAAAAATTAAAAATAAATTTATATTGTTATATTAAATTTTCTAATATAATAGTGCTAATTTAATGTTATAATCATTGATTGTAGCACCTCATTTTGTCTTCTAAATATATTTCTACTAGGTATTAAATATTGGTATTTTTCTTAGTTTTTGAGTTGTGCAAGTAGATTTTTTTTATTAGACTCTTTATTTGCTACAATATTGATGAAAATAAATTAGATAAATGCATTTTTCTTAATATATCTTATGATTTAGAAGATCGCAAGATGTGTGGGACTTCGATTGAAGGCATTCTTTCTAAACATCAAGAATGCAACCTAATTTTCAATTTTAAATCCTTATTTTTAACTCTTGATCCTTGAAATGTGATGTTTTAGTTTCACATGCATATATATTTTTTATAAAATTATATGAAAAAATAATGTCTTTGAATGTAACATTCAAAAAATCTCACTTACCTATTATAAACCTTAATCTCCAAACTAATTTAATAGGATAAAACTTATTATAAAACTGTGCAGGAAAAGATGAATAATTCAATTACTTTCATCACTATATTTAAATGGAATAACATATGTATCCATGAATCAAATGTATCAAAACAAGGTTACACCATTACAAGATATAGCCATACAGGCTTACACAAGATTTAACATATCAACAATGCATGAAAATTCAAATACTGTACAACAATAGCAATAACATATATGCAACCACAAGGAATCCATAACACAAAAATTTTCATGAGTGGAAAACCCTCATAGGGATGAAAAACCACTTGCCAAAAGTGCCTCATTGGATTATTGAAATGCCTCATTGGAAGAGCCTTACTGGCTACAAAATCTCAATAGTTACAAGATGCCTCACAGGAAATGGTCATACTCTCATTGACAAGACTATTCATTACATAATTATGGATATCATAAGTGTCTCACATATCAAGGAGCATATGGAAGTTCTTTTACTAGTCACACAAGTCTACACACAACATTTTCAAGTTTCATTGATGTAATATCCTTACATATGAAATTTAGGTAGTGCATGGTTCTCGAGTATTTGCAAATAGGACCATTCTACCTCCAATGATCTTTCAAATATCACACAAGTATGCCGAAATCCATATACCAATCTCATAAATCTTCATGGAAGGAATCCTAAGCCTACTAGTATGCTCACATGTCTATGCAAATATAACAAGAATGCTTACTTCTAAACCCATTGATTCATAGAGGTCCCAACAACAAGAGAATAATTCTATACAAGAGTTAAGATGGTATAGCTCATGTATGTATGAGAATACATGTATAAGCTAGAGAATATATGAGTGTGTTGTTCAAATAAGCACTATTTGTGAAATGTACATACGTATGTCTACTCTTGCTAAAAATTAAGAAAAAGATGGTATGGAACACACATGATAGTTGGTGCCATCCCTATTGTATTCATAAAAATGAAAGATTCATTAAACATTACTACATTGATTTCATCCATTAAGTCTAGATTTTAAACCAAGAGATATCAAATCACAAACAACAATTAATTTTATAGAGAAAACTATGATTATACTTAAAAGAAGTTATGTTTTTCTTAGATCTCCAAATCTTCCATAGGAAAAACGTAAATCAATGTGCTATGAAGCATGGGTTACCTTCAAGGTGTAAATGTTACTTAACAAAGTTTATGTCATGGTGTTTAGGAAAAAGAGATAAGTGATACAGGTGCAAAGGCCTTCAGGTTCTATGTCCCATGTTACATGATAAAGTGCTAAAAATTAGAACTAAAGTCACCTTACAAGGAAATAATGTATAATTTTGCACAAGTTGCATATAGTTCATTATTCACTAATTCATTCATTCATTCATAAACTCATTATATTTCCTAAATTCGCTATTTACTTGCATAAAAAGTAACTTACAAGAAGATAAAATTTACATCTAGTTTTACATGAACTTATTTGTGTTCTATCATTCCAATATGCATCAATGGGTAAAAACAATTATAAACAAAATGAGTTCTTCTCTATTTGCATTTGACGTATCCAATATTCCGTTACTAATAACATAGTATATAATTTTAAAAGAACATTCACCAATCAACATTATATATATATATATATATATATGGACAAATACTCAAAAGTGAAACAATTCAACGCAAAGTTATATCAACTTATAAAAATATCATATATCTATATCAGATTTAATGTCTATTCCTTCATATTACATATACAGAACATATTATCATCAAAAATAAAAGAAAATACCTAGAAGTTTATGTATATAATATCAGAATTACCCACTGTATTACTGAATTCCCACATATTTAAAAGTATGCATATATATACACATATATACATAGACACATATATATATATATACACACACAAATCCATTTATAAATTCATATTTTATGGCAACCTTAGAACAAAAAATAACACAGACTAGGACTTGCAATAGATGTATTCGATGGGAGAGATCAATTTATTAAGGAAAGCTTCCAAAACACGCTCAAGTTTGAAGTTTGAAATTTGGACTACACCGCTAGTTCTCAAGCTTGTTAAGATATTGAAAATATTCTATTTTCAAGTGCTGCAACAACGATAAATTGCCTATAGAATCAAGGAGGTTATTTAAATCTTTAACTTCATACTATGTTCAAGTGTTGCAGTTGAGACCGGTTGGAAATGGAATCAGAGAGATTATTTAGCCTCAATAACTTCCTATTGAAGGCTTCCCATTGGGAGCACAGGCAGTGCCCCTAGAGGGCGCTACCTCCACAGTGCAACCCTCTCTAATGGGGAGGGTGCTACTGGAAAACCCCCCTTTTGATAAATCATTGGTGTCGAGTACATTTTCTTCCCTTCCATTCAGGGCAGATCCAAATTTGATCATTGCATTATAATTGGTTCAGTCATGACCAAAAGATAGTGAAAAGCCAATAATGGAAGCGCAACTGCTTCAAATATTATAGCAATTATTTTCCTTCAGCAGTATTGTATATTTAGATTGGCATATGTAGGTAGTTAGAAAGAAGGTTGAGAAAGAAAGATAGCACATTCATATCCTTTGAGAGAATATCATGTATAAAACATATAGAATATTATTTTTCTATTTTATTTCAGCATACAATACATCTGAATTACAACAATAAGAGAGTTTTTCACCAGGTATTTATTTTGATATATGAGTATGGTATAATTAAATATATACATATACATATATAGTATGATATAGGTATATATGTGTGTGTGATCAAAATCTAAATCAATATTTTGATTAAAAGATAAACAAAAATCTCTATCCATGAATAAAATTTTCTATACAAGGGTTTACAAATATATATATAGGGAAGAATGTGCATATTTTCACAGCTATAAGGATGAAAATCTTTAGAACATTTAAACACACAACATCCAAAAACAATAAATTTACACAAACAATTTCTAGCGAGAAAATCAACTTTTCAAAACACAATAAATTATGTTCTCATTTCGAAGTATAAATGCATTGGTAAAGATTCAAAAACTAGGATATTGTCTTCCGATTGAGTTTCCCTTCTTTTCTTTCTAGTTCTTACCTTCCAGAATTCACTTTTTGTATAATTTTCCTTTCTTCTTCTTTCTTCTTCTAATCTTTTCACCATTATAATTTATTGTACTCTGTAATGGCTCTAACCAACACCCCTTTTCCATTAAATTTCTTGCAAAGAAAAATGATGATCAAGAAACCATATATTTCCCTTCCGTTATTCTTTTTCCCTCATTTTAAAGATTTATCCTCACATTTCCAAAAAAACTAAATCTTGAAAATAAAATAATATTTTATTTTCATGCTTAATATTTACCTTTAATAAATAATAATAAGAAATTCTATTTTAATTGCAAATAAGTAATTATCTATAGTAAATAGTGAGGAAGTGTCATTTTTGAATTGCAAAAGAAATATTTACCCTCAGTAAGCAATAAACGAATATATCATTTAATTGCAAATTAAATATTTAGTTCAAATAATTATAAAGAAATATCATTCAATTGAGAATAAAAATAATCATTCTAACTAACCAAGCATTATCATTTATTTACGAAATAGATTCTCTAATTAAAATATAATTAATTATTTTTATTTCTTTGTACTTTATTTCATCACAAATTAATTTTAATTAAACAACGTAAAATATGAATAATAAAAATAGGGGTTGTGACATTGAAGGATTGAAAATCTCATCAATGAGGCTTATTATCAATCATATTGGTTGTATTATTTGACTATTTGATCATCTTGTTTGTGAAGAACTATTGATATGCAAGAAAACTAGTATCTTCTCTATCATTTTAAACTTACAAGTATAAGGATTTGTTCAAATAGAAGTTATACTTACCACCAATAAAATCCAAACAATTAAGGATTGTTAACAACTCCTAATGAACTTTATAATTGAAGACAATATATACATCTAATATGATATATCTATTGTGTATCATGAGATGTCTTGATTGGTATGGATTAATGAGCTTTACATGTGCATTTAATACAAACAAAGAATTTTCAAACTATAAATATTTATAGAAATAAGCCTTTCACTATAAAAATTACTCAACAATGTTACAAAAAAATCCTCAAGGAAAGTGTATATGTCTAATTTATTTAAGATAGTAATCCTCACCTTCTAATATGTAAAAGAATTCATCATCAATTGTACTACAATTTTTTAATATGAGAAATAATTTGTTTTCTAAAGATCAATTGAAATAGAATGTTTATGATAATGGGTTTCTCTTAGTGATTTAGTAAAAAGGTCTAGCATCAACATGAACACAACCACCCTTAGGAGCATCCATTTTGAGTCCATCTTTTCATAATTTTTTAAAAATGAAAATAATTCAATAGCCATAATTGAAGAGTTGATAAGGAATCAAACACTAAAAACAAAAAAAATCATTTAAAGAAGACAACACTAGAAATCATAGTCAAAATAAACTCTAAATATTATCATTTAATTATTTTGGTACAAGTTTGAGAGAAATTATGTTTGAAACACACATTGAAAAATCAAGCCATAGAAGTAAAATGCTTCTAGTAACAATTTCTAGAATGCATTTCAAATTTCTTGTTGATTTGTAGAGTGAACAAAAATTATGTAAGATATTTGTAGAAGAGAAAAATTACACCTCAAGAACAAAAATTATGTAAGATATTTATAGGGGTGACAAAAACTAGTTGTGTGAATTTTCCTTGTTTTAAGTTTCATAGATCTACTCAAGTGAAAAATGGATTGCCATATTTACAAAGTTTCATTAAACCCTTGTCATGATAAGAACAATATGGTAAGGGGAAATGGTATACAACCATGATCTAAACAATCTTTGTAAAAATATAATTATCGCACCCATCAATTGTGTTAAATAATTTGATTCTCAATAAATTCGTCATATGGCTAAACAAATATTGTATATCATTTAAAAGTAAAAACAATAAGTAAAAATATAATATACTCAAATTATGAAAGTTAAATTTAAATATTATTATTTTAAATTTTTGAGATCTAAAAGTCATTTAAGTATACGTTGAATTGGGTTAGTCGTTGAAAAAACTCTTTGCATTTATCCAAAGGAAACATGCATTAGTACTACAACTATAGATTGCATTCATTGTTTCATTTTAACCTAATGATATTGCTTCAAAAATGGTGTTGAATAAATTGTGATAGAGTGTAATGATAATAAATATATAGATGCATTGGTTATAAGCCTACAAAACATGATAGCAATTGAAAAAATATAGAAAAAGGAGTATAAACACAAAGCATTGGTATCCCTTTTATTATATTTATTTTGTCATATGCCCTCCTTGGCTAGGGCCATAGTACCACAATTTTTTAATAAAAAATTAATCCTTTGCTCATTTAAAGTAAAACATAATAACAAAAACATGCAAAGCGGTGATTTTCAACAATAAATGGTTATTAATATATTTTCAAATACCTCATAGGTAGCATCATCTAACAAATAATCGGTTTAAATTGTAGTAATCGATAGTGAACACAACATTAAAAAATTGTAACATGACTACTATTCCCTTTATGCAAATTTATAACCATTTATTTCAATAGATTCCTTATATGCCTAAAATGGAAAGGTATGATCCATATCAAATAATTTTGATAAGCACATTTCACAAATAGAAGACCTTCTAAGGCTATAGTGAATATGAGTTCAATTCCTTTTACATAAAATCATCTTTGCCATGTTCAAGATAGGTTGATGGAAAGTAAATTATTAGATGTGATGTCACAATCTTAGAGATAATAGTTGAAAAATATTACAAACTTTAATAGTCCTTTGTAAATAAACATGAAGGCAATGTTGAGAATAAAAATGTATACTTCTTTTATTTATATTTTCTTGTTGTTTATCTACATATATAAATCAATAATTACATGTGTTCCTAATAAGTGGCTAAAAATTAAACACCATCTTTAAACCTTTAGTGTTTGACCAAACATTATATATTTTCTCTTAGCTGGTTATGGGATAAGTCCAAATACTCCAAAGTTTGGCATCTCCTTCAACTAGGAGGCATTTTCCCTCGTGATGGAATGTGACCAAAAGCAAGATTTTTTAGTTGTGTGAGGTCATTAAGACTATCTAAAAAAATTCTTTTTTTTTTTTCACCCAATGATAATAGTCCAAGAATTTTTCCTAGCCCAACTTATTGGAATACTTCCCTATAAATTATTCTTGTTTAAATATAGTCTTCTAAGATGTGGATTTTTTACCAAGTGGGGATAGAATAGTTCTATTAACATACAATTACCATATAAGCTTAAGTATGCTCATGTTTTGAGGTTGCTAATGTCACAATATGTTTTCCACAATTTCATTGGAGGATAATGACAAAGCATAGAGCTGGCTTGATAGGTGTGTAACAAAAGAGGGAAAAAAACTAGTGAAATAAGTAACAGACAATTCTGAATATTCTAAAATAGAGAAAATAATTTAGAAAAACAACTACTTCCACTCTAGGAATATGGGTTTTGAATTAATTTTATAACTTAAATATTAGCATAAATTACCATACTCCAAGGGCACCTTGCCTCTTAAATTTGGTTACCTCAGATGATTGATGTAAGAGCATCTCAAGGGTCGATCAATTTTGTATCACCCAAAAATATTTGATTTAAATTTTTTGTTTTATTAAATACAAATATTTAGGAGTTATCTTAGTATTATACTATTGTTGTTGTAGAATAAAATTATTTTTGCAATGGCATTGTCTTGCCCAATATTTGTTGTAGTGCATTTTGAGTCACAAACTAAGATTTCACAGTGCAACAATTTTTTAGAATTTACAATACCATTTGGTCATATTTCCAAACTTATTGGTCCTAATAATATTTTTTGGTAGAACCACAACTACTTTTAATAAATATATCTCACCATGTAACATCCACCCTACCTCTTGATAGATAACATGTAATGGTCCCTTTTGGTTTTTGCACCCAACTTTGAATATTGTGTCAACTTGAATTCTTTGAATTGTTTCCATGGAAGGTTATGAAATAAGGGTCATGACCTATTGATTGGTTGTAAATTATTATTGGAAGCGATCCCTATTAATAAGACAAAAAGATCCTCAAAATAAGGTATAACATAAACAAGATAACTCTAACTATGTGTTTTAGGTTCTTAATTGATGTAACAAACACATAACCTAAAGGAATTTATGATTGTACATGCATTATTGTTCCTAAATTTTCATTTGTAGCAGAGAATTTGAATTTGGTGGATATGTTGAACATTGATAATTGAATGCTACTATAAATGATTTTGACATCTTATTTTTTCTTCTAAATTTATTTATACTCTGTACTTTGTTAGTATTTTTCTTAGAGTTTGGGTTGCATCAATATATTGTTTTTATTGGACTTTATCCATAACTACAATAAAAAAAGATAAATATCTTTCTCTCAACAAATCTTGTAATTTATAAGATGACAAGAGGTGTAGGCCTTAAATTAAAGGTTTTCCTCCTAAATTTAAAAATACACCTCACTTTTATTTTTTAATTCCCTATTTTGCAACCATTAGTCCTTCAAATGTGATATTGCAGTGTCATAAGTTTATAGGTGTCCTCCAAAACAAGAAAAATGTTATATTTGAAGGATTCACTGTATCATCAACCAAGCTGATTTCCACTCATGTCACTTCTCTTGTTTGAACTTTTTAACAACTTGTTTATGAAAAACCCTTAGGATGCTTGAGAAAACTAATATCTTCTCTATCACTTTAGATTCACATAAAACATTGATTAGATAGAAACTGTAGTTACCACAAAAATCTAGATTATTGGTGATGATTAACAAATCCTACTAATAATTCACATGTGCAATTATTATAGATAAAAAACTTGTCGAATTATTAATC
Source organism: Sequoia sempervirens (assembly GCA_007258455.2). NCBI lineage: Eukaryota > Viridiplantae > Streptophyta > Pinopsida > Cupressales > Cupressaceae > Sequoia > Sequoia sempervirens. The sequence goes on from VDFB02000003.1 coordinate 133,703,190, forward strand.
TTTATGGAATTAAGCCTTTCACCATAAAAATTACTCAATATTGTTAAGCAAATATCCTCAAGCATGGAAAGAGCACTTGCATATATGTTTAAATTAATTCCAATATAGTCATTTTTTCCTTCTAATATGTAATTGAATTCATAAATAGTTGTACTACAATTCTTTAATATGAGGAACACTTTTTTCGAAAGATCAATAGGAATATAACTTGTACAATAATAGGCTTCTCTTGGTGATTTTATACAAAATATATAGCATCAAAATGAACCCAAATAGCCATAGGAGCATTCACTTTTAGCCTGATTTTTTCATAAAATTACAAAAATAAAATATTCAATATCCATAATTGAAGAGTTGGCAAAGAATCAAACCTTCAAGGTAAGAAGTTCTATAAAAAAATCATTTAAAGAAGACAATACCAAATCACAATCAAAACAAAATCCAAATTTTGTAATTGTATTTTTTATGGTGCGAGTTTGTCAAAATTACCTTTGAAAATGCATAATTGTTATAGCATGCATTTCAAATTTCTCCAATGATTGTTTATCTTTTAAACATTGAAATAATAAGTAGAAGTGCAAGATTTTCCCAAGATGTTTAGATAATATGAAAATTAAATTTAAATATTAATTTACTATAAAGATCGTATATTTGAAATTCATTTATTTATATAATTTGAATGGATTGTTTACTAAACAATAATGTTTGCATGTAGCCTAAGAAAATATGCACTACTAGTGTAGCTATGGATCACATTCATTGTTTCATTTTAAGAAAATTATTTTACTTAAAAAATGGTGGGATAAATTTTGATGAATTGTATTGGTAATTTAAGTATATAAAGATATCAAGGATAAGCTCATAAAACATGATATTGGAAAACAATTAGAAAAGTGTTATTCTAGACACAAAGTATTACTATGCCTTTTCACTATTGCACTTATTTTCTCTTGCACCCTACTTAGCCATGGTCATGCTGCCATCAAATTTGAATAGAAAATTAAAGCCTTTGCTCATGTAAACCATAAAATAAAACATGTAAAGTAGTGATTTGCAACAACAAAGGGTTATGAATATATTATTAAACACTTCATAGGTAGCCTCTTCTAACAAACAATTAATTTAAAATTTAAGAATTGATAATGAACACAACATAATTTTCTTTTCTCTTACATGACCACTATTCCCTTTATACAAAATTTATAACCATTTATTTTGATAGAATACCTATATGCAAAAAAGAAGACACAATTCATGTATTTAATGATTTTAATAAACACATTTCATAAATAGAGGACCTTCTAGGGCGATGGTGAATATGAATTCAATTTGTTTTACATAAAATCATCAAGGCTATGTTCAAGATAGGTTGATAGACAAATCAATTATTAGATGTGCTACTAGAATGTTAGAGATCATATTTGAAAAGTATTACAACCTTAATAATCCTTTGTAAACAAGAATGAAGATAATGTTGAGACAAAAAACTCATACTCCTTTTATTTATCTTTTCTTTCTATTTCTTAGCATATATAAATCAATAATTATGTAACTTGCCTTATAAATGGCCAAAAATCATACAATATATTTAATCTCTAGAGTTTGGCCAAACATTATATACTTCCTCTTAGAATTTCATGAGATAAGTCCACCTATTGCAAAGTTTGACATCTCCTTGAATTGAGAGGTATTTTCCTCACTAGCACATTGTGATCAAGAGCAATATGTGTTGGTTGTGGGAGATCATGAAGACTATCTAAAAACTGCCTTGAAAGCATCTATTCACTTAGTGAAACTTTTTGCGTAACCCAAAATTTACAAAACAACTCCATATACAACTTTTTCCCAGATATAATTAGAGAGGGATCTTCGGATTTCTCCCCTGAGTTGGTTTTCCTTTAAATTGAATTTTTGTAACTTTGGAAGTTAGGAAAACTCAAATGGAATCACTCCTGTCAACCTATTGTGTGAAAGAGAAATATTTCTGAGCTGAGTAAGCATACCCAGTTCAATAGGAATACTACCATGGAGTATGTTCTCCTCCAAATTCAATGCAATTAAAGAAGATAGGTTTCCTAGGGAGGGTGGGATTGTGCCTGCGAGGCTATTTTCACCAAGATAAAGACTTCTGAGCTGAGTAAGCATACCCAATTCAATAGGAATACTACCATGGAGTTTGTTGCTTGACAACGCCAAGGTGGTTAAAGAGGATAGGTTTCCTAGGGAGGGTGGGATTGTGCCTGTGAGGTTGTTTTCATGAAGATAAAGTATTTTGAGTTGAGTAAGCATACCCAATTCAATAGGAATACTACCATGGAGTATGTTTTCCTCCAGTTGCAAGCCAGTTAAAGAGGATAGGTTTCCTAGGGAGGGTGGGATTGTTCCTGTGAGGTTATTTCCCCAAAGATAAAGTGTTTTGAGTTGAGTAAGCATACCCAATTCAATAGGAATACTACCATGAAGTTTGTTGCTTGACAATGCCAAGTCGATTAAAGAGGATAGGTTTCCTAGGAAGGGTGGGATTGTGCCTGTGAGGTTGTTTTCATGAAGATAAAGTATTTTGAGTTGAGTAAGCATACCCAATTCAATAGGAATACTACCATGGAGTTTGTTGTTTGACAACTCCAAGTCAGTTAAAGAGGATAGGTTTCCTAGGGAGGGTGGGACTGTGCATGTGAGGTTATTTCCCCAAAGATAAAGTGTTTTGAGTTGAGTAAGCATACCCAATTCAATAGGAATACTACCATGAAGTTTGTTGCTTGACAATGCCAAGTTGGTTAAAAAGGATAGGTTTCCTAGGGAGGGTGGAATTGTGCCTGTGAGGTTGTTTCCCCAAAGATAAAGTATTTTGAGTTGAGTAAGCATACCCAATTCAATAGGAATACTACCATGGAGTTTGTTGTTTGACAACTCCAAGTCAGTTAAAGAGGATAGGTTTCCTAGGGAGGGTGGGATTGTGCCTGTGAGGTTGTTTCCCCAAAGATAAAGTATTTTGAGTTGAGTAAGCATACCCAATTCAATAGGAGTACTACCATGGAGTATGTTATCATCCAAATACAATTCAGTTAAAGAGGATAGGTTTCCTAGGGAGGGTGGGATTGTGCCTATCAACTGATTTACTCCTAAATAAAGGATTTCTAATTGTGAAAGAAGGCCAAGCCAGGAAGGGATAGTGTTGCTTAAAAGGTTATGGGACAATTTGAGAGCTCGCAAAGAGTGGCAAGATGCTAGAGTGGTGGGAATGGAGCCTTCCAATTGATTCCAAGACAATCTAAGTGTTCTAAGGCGAGACAGCCTCCCTAGTTGAGGAGGAATTTGGCCATGGAAGCTGTTATTCTTGAGAGCAAGTACTCTAAGAAAAGAGAGATTGCCAAGGAAAGGAGAGATTGGTCTGAGTAAAGACATACCAGTAAGATTCAAAGAGAGCACGTGCTAATGGCGAGAATAGCAGAGAATCCCAGTCCAGTTGCAGAAGGAGTGACGAGGAGACCAATCAACCAAGGAATTGTGAGGGTCACGGGAGAGGGAATGCTTAAAGGTCAGTAGAGCTTCTTGTTCTTGTTGAGAAGAAGAAGAGGAATAAGAATGCAGTGCAGAGAGAAAGAAGAGTAGGAGGGCAGAAACTCATAATGTGGGTGTGTTATAATGTGCTCGTGTTATGTCATTTTAAAAGAAAAAAAAAGTGAAAGTGATTCATTTTTTGTTGTCTGTTTTTCTTCTCCACCTGCAACCAAAAACCCTCATTTTCACACTCACATTCTAGGAGGAGGCATTCTACAAAATTCATCAACAATAGTTGCTTTTTCTTTGGAAAGATGGTGCCACGATGATGAAGAGGTGTGGGAGGTAAGTATTATTTGTTATTTGTTATGAATTTCATAGTTTTAGGTTAGATTTGATTGTTTTTTTTTTTAATTGTAGGGGATGCAAATGATCTTGCAAATCCTTAACAAGAAGACCAGGAAAATTCTCAACAACAAAATCGTCAACAAAATCAACCTCCCCCACCAATCACTCAACACCCTCCTAGCACTCAAGAAAATTTGAGGAGTGAAATTTAGAACAACAAAAAAAAATTGAGGATTTTATTAGTAGATTGAGTGATCCAAATGCTTCAACCATAGAAAGAATGACCCTAGCAAATTCATTGAAAGAGATGTTAAAAAAATGTAGATTCAATTACCCAACAAATAACTGGATGGCGAGGTGGGTAGCTAGGGCATATTATGCAGATAAAAAATCATATAAAAAAGTAAAAGATTTTAAAACTACTAAAGGTGGTTTGTTCTCTTTATTCACTGACCCTAGAACACATCAAAATCTTAGCCTCAATGCAAAGAGATTTCCTATTCATTGGTGCCACCACCAAGAGATTAGGAACCATTTTTATGATAGGTGGTACTTGGTTTTTGATTACCCACCGTGCAACAATTGTGAAGTCCCCCAATATTTTCTTAGGAAACTATATAGTGAATTCATATTGAACCAAATCCCAAATTATTTTGATATGAGGGAGTTCTAGGGGAGAGGTGGGAGGTCAACTCAGGATAGGCCCAATGCATAGCCAGATCCTACGTAGCAAAGGAGACGACCTCTCACTAGGCTACCTCGTGAGCACATTGTTATGCCTACCATTGTAAAGGAGAGTGTCGATGTAGAGACATTGCAAGTGATCAAAACTTTGAACTAGAGTGTCTTCCATCATACTAGCCCTATTGTACAACACCATCCAAGGGAGTCTTTAGGTGGTGGCCTCTGAACCTGTATGTGCCAATCTTGTGGGGAGACTTGTTCATATGACCCCACCGACACTTAGGAGGATGCTATGCAAGATCCGTATGCTACTACGTAGGATCCATATGCATCTATGAGGATGGAGAGGATGACTAAAATTTTACATGATGCATATGGCATTGATACTCAGGTAAAAGTCAACATGTTCATTGAATTTAATTTATTAAATTTTGATTCTGAAATGTAAGATTAACTAATTTAGTTTTATTATTTTAATAAAATTGCAGGGTCATAGTGTTGAGATTGGATATATTTGTCCTCCACCTACTTATTTTTGTAGTACACCTATAAGTGGGGTATGTAACTAGTAAACAATTATAAATTTATTACATGTTAATAGCATTATTTTACGACTAGTATTTTAATATGTGATTTTGGATGTTGAACATGGTAATATTGGAGGTTTCAAGGAAACACCTCCTAGTGCCAGTGGATTTACTCAAATGTACATGCAAAGGTAATAGAATAAAGAGAACTTAACTAATGAATTCTACTAAATAGATTCATGTAGTTTATATTCATATTTTTGGTTACGTTGCATTATACATCATTCAAACTCAAAGCATTACTTCAAATTCCATAACTAATAACTAGATGTTGATACATGAAAAAATTTCAACTGTACAATATAGCTGTTTAGAAAGTCAACATAAGAAGCACGATGAAATTACTTCACATGGAGACATGTGCTTACAAAGGTGCACCAGCATGACAAACTATGGATGCTTGGAAAAAATCTATGAAACCATAATAGTAAGCAATAACATAGACAAGACAATTAGTAGTTTGAAAAAATGCCTCGAAGAAATGCGGTCTCATGGTGATGGAATTCCATTCCATCACCGCATGAGACCACATTTCTTTGAGGAATTTCTTCAAACTACTCACCATCTTTCCTATGATATCACATTTTTCATACATGTTCACCAAAGCATTTTATCAAACTGCTCACTTCCTTGCAGTTTTTGCTATGGCTAAAACCCTAAAATAGGTATTTTCCAACAAACTATATGGATGCTTGGAAAAATATCTATCAAAGCATAATAGTAAGCAATAATACCATAGAGAAGGCAATGAAATTTTTGAAAAAATTCCTGGAAGAAATGCGGTCTTATGGTGATGGAATGCCATGACGTGCATTTGTTTGTATGGCATGCCATCACCACCATACACCATTTCTTTTGAGGAATTTTTTCAAATAGTTCATTGCCTTCTCTATGCCACCATAGTTATCGTACATGTCTATGAAAGCATTTAATCAAATGGTTCAACGGCTTGCTATTATGTGTAAAAGCCTAAAAAAACGTCCTTTCGAACAAGATATGGATAGGGAAAATAGTAAGCATGATAATCAGAAATATATAGTTTAATACTTGTACTCAAAATTTTGTTCATTAGATCTCATACATTATAAGTCATGACGTGGATCGTTATTGTAACTTTTTTGTGATTGAATAATTTGTTGTTTTATTTTCAGATGTTGGTGACAGAAACACCTCCAAATGTTACGAGGGCAATGGATATTGGTGTTTCATCCGCTATACAATCCTTGATGGCTCTGATAGGGGAGATATGAGGCAAATTACGAAATTTAAATTTACATTTGTTGTTATAGATATTAGTTCTAGTGAAAAATCAAACCAAATATTGATTCATAGTTTAATTCCTATTTGGATGGTTTATACAGGGCTTGAGCATGCCTCAACATTGACGTGTAAATATTTGCATCATGGAGAGTGATCATGAAATGGCTGTAAGTGATTATTTTATTAAATATATCATTTCTTATAATATAATTTTTATATATTAATGTCTTTACTTCTTATTGTAACAGTTAAAACTTCACTAGGGGCTAAACTCTAGGAGGAGCAGTAGGAGCACTCCTCGAGCACAACAAAAATGAGTGACGGACTTATTGCCATCAGATCGCCAAACAAAGGGAAATAATTTATTTCCAGAGCATGGAGAGAAATGAATTTTGATTCTAGAGCCCTTTGTTGTATGCCTAGAAATGGAAATTTTTTACATATTTTGTATTGGATATATTTGACATTGTATGCCTATATGGAATTCTCGTAAGCCTGTATGACTATTTTGTAACTATATTTTATACATATATCGACATATATTGATGTATACGTACATGGCTAGTTGGTTAATACAAATCATTTTTATCGATGGTGTCCATATTTGCATTATAAATTCATGGTTCAATAGATATGAGTTACGTGTATTCAAGTGTATACTTTACAACTTATGTGTATACTTTTTTACTTATGTTCATTCCAATGTATACTTTGAGCTTACGCATTTTCATGTGTATACCTTGTATTTGTGCATATACTTTGTATTAAGTTGTGTATACTATGTATTCACATGTATACTTCAAGGCTTATGCGTTTGTGACTACTTGTGCTTCCCTTATACATGTACATGATTGACTTATTCATGTGTACACTTATTAATTGGTTAGCCCTAGCATTGATCATTGTTGTCCTTCATAGTTTGTCTTGAATAAATTAATTGATTGATAGTAAACAACTAAGTATCTAAAAACAAAAAACATGTTTTCAATTAGTATTCCATGAAATGATTGATAAAAAGATTCCAATTTATATTTAATCCTTTGATTGGAACAACTGAATTAAGAAAAGGATACATAATCTTCATGTAACACTTGCAAAACATAATATTCAGAGTAGATGAAGTAGTCTACTTATTGACACATTATATATGTTATTGAGTTATTCTATTTTAGCCCTAGTTCTGGTTCTAGTTCACTCAGGTGGTGCAGGTCTTGGTTTGGTTCACCTATGGGTTCAACCAAGGTCCTTCATTTTTGGGTCTGGTTCACCCAAGCAGAACCCAAGAGAACCTGGGAAAAACCTAGATAGAACCCAGACAAAACCTGCGTGCCTAGGCATCCAAAAAAGTCTTTTTTTGAACATTTTTTTAATATTTTATGGAGTTTGACTTTGACCCACACCCAAGGGAACCCTAAAAGTGATTCTAAATCACTTCAAACACCTTAACTACCTCATTCATATTCATTTATTTTTCAAACAAGCATTTTAATTCCAAGAGGCCAAGCTTTCATTTTTGCTTGCTAGATTGAAAGCGGATTGTGACAACTTTCTTTTTTCAAAAATTATTCTGCATCATTGAACTGAGAATTTATCACACATCTATAGAGACATAAAGGATTACTAAAAACTCAAACACATTACACTTTTATTCTCACTAACTTGATGTACTCTCCAACATCTCTCTTCTCTCATGCGAAGAGTTAGAACTACTTGGCCATGCCTTTGCATCATTCAAGAAGTTTTGCTCTTTTTGACAATGTCAAAAGCATGACTACATACAGATTAGGCAAAAGACTTTTCCTTTTAGATTCGCAATGCATGGAAGTTTCAAAAAGTATCCTTGATATTACAAAAATATATGTGTTTATACCATAGCAGCAAAAATCTTTTGGGGAAAAAATTGGCAAACCAAAAGTATAAGATTTTTTGAAAAAATCAGGAAAAACTCAAATTGGAAAAAATCCAGATTTAAAAAAAAAGGTAAAAAAAAATAGAACAAGAGATAAAAACTTTAAAAAAAAATTTTAAAGGAATTTCCATAGCATAGAGATATAGAGAGCAAATAAAATAAAGAGTTTAACTAATAAATTGTAAAAAATAGATTTTTGTAGTTTATATTCATATTGTTGATTACATTGCATTGCACATCTTTCAAACTCAAAGAATTGCTTCACATTGCATAACTAATAACTAGATGCTGGCAGATGAAAAAATTTCAATTACAATATAGTTTTTACAAAGTCAACCTAACTAGTTATGCAATTACTTCACATTGTGTAACTAATAACTAGGAGCAGCTGCCAATTGCATTTGCTTGTCATGGCATCTATGAGACCACATTTCTTTGAGGCATTTTTTCAAACAATTCACTGCCTTGTCTATACTACCAGATTTTTGATACATGTTTACCAAAGCATTTTGTCAAATAGTTCACTACCTTGTTGCTATGGCTGAAAGCCTAAAACAAGTGCTTTCAAACAAGCTATGGATGCTTGGAAAAAATATATCAAAAGCATAATAGTAAGCAATATCATAGACAAGGTAGTGAAGTCTGAAAAAATTCCTCAAGGAAATGAGGTCTCATGGTGATGGAATGCCATGACAATCAAATGCTTTTGATTTTCATGGAATTCCATCACCATAAGACCTCATTTCTTTGAGGCATTTTTTCAAAGAGTTCACTGCCTTGTCTATGCTAACACATTTTTCATACATGTCTATCAAAGCATTTTATCAAATAGTTCATTGCCTTGCTACTATGGCTAAAAGCCTAAAATAGGTGCTTTTGAACAAGCTATGGATGCTTGGAAAAAATTTATCATAGCATAATAGTAAGCAATAGTATAGACAAGGCAATGAACTGTTTGAAAAAAAATCCTCAAAGAAATGTGGTCTCATGGTGATGGAATGCCATGACAAGCAAATTGTTATGGATTGTCATGGCATTCCATCACCATGAGACCACATTTCTTTGAGGCATTTTTTCAAACAGTTCACTACCTTGTCTATGCTACCACATTTTTCATACAAGTCTACCAAAGCATTTTATCAAATAGTTCACCTCCTTGCTTCTATGGATAAAAGCCTAAAATAGGTACTTCCAAACAAGCTATGGATGATTGGAAAAAATCTATCAAAGCATAATAATAAGCAATAGCATAGACAAGGCAATGAATTGTTTGAAAAAAAGCCTAAAAAGAAATGTGGTCTCAATGGTGATGGAATGTCATGAAAATCCATAGAAATTTGCTTATCATGGCATTCGTCATGCAATTCCATCACCATGAAACCACATTTCTTTGAGGCATTTTTTCAAATAGTTCACTGCCTTGTCTATGCTACCACATTTTTCATACATGTCTACCAAAGCATTTTATCAAATAATTCAATGCCTTGTTGCTATGGCTAAAATCCTAAAAAAAGTACTTTCGAACAAGCTATGGATGCTTGGAAAAAATCTATCAAAGAATAATAGTAAGCAACAAGCTATTGTCTCATGGTTTTTTTTCGCATGAAAATCAATGTGATTTTATTCACATTTTTTGCAGGTTATAAACACTTTTTGAAATTTTGTTGTTTTGAAATGGGAAAAAATGTTGACCAAAAGGTCAAAGATTTTTTCAAAAAATTAGGGAAAAAATTGTCTAGCCTGTAGATTTTTTAAAAATTAGGATTAATTAGGATTTTTTGCAGATTTTTGCTTCTATGGTTTATACACTTCAATTGTGCAGTCAACCTTTGGTTCTTTGAAAGAAAAATATGCCTATGCCATTGTTACACTGCAAAGGCAAACCAGATTTTGTATTATGGAGCTATATTAAGTTGCCACTCTGAAGACCAATGTAACAATGATACAAAATAATGTTTGAGACTATAAGAAGACATCAAAATGGCTAGTGTACTAAACAAATTATTATGATTTATGAATAATGTTGATAACTCTACTTAGTTGGCTTCTTTTTTTAAAATCATACAAATTGAGCCCTAGCATCAATAGACTCTGTATATCAAGCTACCACAATTCAAGTTTCAACGATGAATATTTATCATGCATGTTATAAATGGCATTCAAATTTATGGTGGTTTTGTTGTTTATATGATGATATGTAATATTCTAATCCTAATTCATGCTTCTAGGTTGCATAGATATATATTTTGTTTTTACATGTTTAATGTACCAACGAACCCAAAACGAATTGAACCTCCCTCAATTTTTTTTTCCAAACTCGCAAACTGAACCCACGAACCTGAACCTCAAAACCTATTCCAAAACTCTTCATTCTTTCTACACAAACTTAATTGACCACCAAATTATGTTTCCCCTTGACTTTACCCATGTTTACTCCCTCAAACCTCTCTTTTTCATTCAAAACCCTTGTTTTTCCAACTAGGGCATGTCATTCCATAACATACTTTTGACCTCCCCTATCCTTGTAGACCTTTTGAACACATCAAACTCCACAATCTCATCCTATTTCCAATCTATTCTAACTTATTTCAAGCAATTTCTTCTTTTCACCTCTTCTAGCCTTGCTTTTAAGGGGCCTCAATTTTGAATTTTCAATAGGGGCAGCATTAGTAATCTCTTCCAATGCCTTTACTAATGCTATTTTCTAATTCTTTCTCCCTATCCTACTTACATTAGGCCCATATCACCGAGAAACAGCCTGAACAATAGGTGGAATGGCCTATTTCAACATACTACACTCAAACCCTTAAGGGATCGATTTGGTTGAATGTAGCTTAGAGCGATTCTGTATGTTTGGGTGAGAAAGAGGGTCATTCCTAGTGTAAACATGCCTATTCAAACACGTTGGAACAGTCTATTTGGTCACACAAGTTGTAGAACAAAATTTGCACCACTTTGCAACTTTCCACTGCTTCCATTTGACACATTTTCCATCAACTGGAAATTGGACACTACGGGAAAACCACTCTGAGATAATGAAAACTGAGAGAGGTTATTGTAGAGGGTCCCAAAATGATCATATAGGATCAGATGAGAAGTTTCTAAGCATCATGGTGTCCGAGTAACCTCATGCTGAATTTTGCAGCCATTTTGCCCTTTAGACCCTTAAGGGATCGATCTGGTTGAACATAGCTTGAAGTGATTCCGCATGTTTGAATACAAAAGAGGACCATACCTATCATAAACATACCTATTTAGATGCATTGGAATAGTCTGTTTGGTCACACGAGTTGTAAAATGAAAGTTGTACCACTTTGCAACTTTCTACTGCTTGCATTTGACACTTTTTCCATCAACTGAAAACTGGACACCATGGGAAAACCACTTCAAGATAACAAAAAATGAGAGATTTTATTGTAGAGGGGCTCAATGTGATCACATAGGATTAGATGAGAAGTTTCTAAGCGTCACGATGTCCGAGTAACCTCATGCTGAAATTTGTAGCCATTTTTCCCTTTGGACCCTTAAGAGATCAATCTGGTTGAACATAGCTCAGAGCGATTCCACGTGTTTGGGTGAAAAAGAGGCCCATGCCTAGCGTAAACATGCCTATTCAAACATGTTGGAACAGTCTGTTTGGTCACATGAATTGCAAAACAAAAGTTGCACCACCTTGTAACTTTCCACTGCTTGCATTTGACACTTTTTCTATCAACTAAAAACTAGACACCATGGGAAAACCACTTTGAGATAATGAAAACTAAGAGAGGTTATTATAGAGGGGTCCAACATGATCCCATATGATTAGATGAGAAGTTTCTAAGTGTCACGGTGTCCGAGTAACCTCATGTTGAACTTTGCAGCCATTTTTCCCTATGGACCCTTAAGGGATCGATCTAGTTGAACGTAGCTTAGAGCGATTCCACATGTTTGGGTGTAAAAGAGGACCATACCTAGTGTAAACATTCCTATTCAGTTTGGTCACACGAGTTTTAAAACGAAAGTTGCACCACCTTGTAACTTTCCACTGCTTGCATTTAACACTTTTTCCATCAACTGAAAACTAGACACCACGGGAAAAACACTCTGAGATAATGAAAACCAAGAGAGGTTATTGTATAGGGGCCCAACATGATCCCATAGGATTATACGAGAAATTTCTAAGCATCACGGTTTTTGAGTAACCTCATACTAAAGTTTGCAGTCATTTTTCCCTTTGGACCCTAAAGGGATCGATCTGGTTGAACATAGCTTGGAGTGATTCTGCATGTTTGTGTGCAAAAGAGGACCATTCCTAGAGTAAACATGCCTATTCAGACATGTTGGAACAATCCATTTGGTCACATGATTTACAGAACAAAAGTTGAACCACCTTGCAACTTTCCACTGCTTGCATTTGATACTTTTTCCATCAACTGAAAACTGGACACCATGGGAAAACCACTCTGAGATAATGAAAATCAAGAGAGGTTATTGTAGAGGGGCCCAACACGATCCAATAGGTTTAGACAGAGATTTCATAAGCACCATGGTATCCAAATAATACCTCATTTGACATTGCTACCCTTTTGCACTTTGGGATCTGATGTTTCCTTGAACTATACGATTCCATACATAGTGATTGTGCTCTCTTTTCGATGGAATTCAGTGGGAAGCAAAAGAAATCATTTGAAATTTTGGTTTGGGATTCAAGCTTTTTAACAAGAAGAAATTATGAGTTTCTTTAAATTTTTTGTGTTTCTTCCTCGTTTTGCAGAGTTGCATAGGCCATACAGGCTAATGTATGTTGTGTAATCTTTCTTTCCACATAGGTTCTTGTGTTCGAATTGATTTATATGTGGTTTGAAGGTTTAATTTGAAGCATCTTTTAAGATCTTTCTTGTGAATAGCTAGTATACCTTGTTTTGGAGGGTTTTGTGAACAAACATGAGATAAAGGGCATAGGAATTGCCGCCTCAAGGTGAATAATACATTACATGGAAAATCCTTCCCACATTTTGTCAAAAAACCACTTGAAACCCTCATTTTCATCATGATTTAATACCTTGCACATGGTGAATAATACATTACAGGGATAGTCCTTTGCACATTTTGTCAAAACACCACTTGAAACCCTCATTTTCATCATGAAAATACCCTGCTATAGCCCTAGAACATCATCCCAAACACCCAACCTTGACTCCAAAACATTCTAAATAGGTTAGAAATGTATTTTACAAGTTAGAGGACCCATTCCACAAGTCATAGTAAGCACAAAAAGTGGAATGGGTTGAATTACATCATGAAACCCTTCAATCCAAGAGCATTGTGAAAGTAGGTAGCAACAGTAAAAATTAGATAACTTTCACTATACAAAGATTTATAACCTCTAAATAGGTGAAAATGAAAGCTAATTCATCTATCTACAATATACAATAGGTTTTAGATCATCTTAATATCTGTACAGACTATGCAACAACAAGAAAAGTGAGAAAAAAAAGTAAATTTCTAGAAAATAACGTTTGCATTGATAAAAATGGGTTAAAAATCAACTAAAACCTCTCCTTCGAGGCATTGAAGGTTATTATACATTTAAATCTCATTACAATGCCTTAGGTACGAGTTGTTCTCATAGATATTTTACAATGTCACTCATGTACATTCAAGATTCTCTTATAATGTCTACATCATAGGTTCTCATTTAGAGGTTAACTTCAAATGAGTAACTTGAGATTCCCTCGAAAATATTCACACGCTCTTTTATAATGGCTTCAAATAAAAATTGAGATTTTTCAAGATCATCAAAATAAGGATGTTGCATTGCTTTTTTGGCTGAGATTCTCTTTGATGGCTCAAAAATCAACATTTTTTGCAAAGAGAGACCAATCAATTTTTACTAGTTTAGTTACAGATATGGGAAGTAAAAGAATAAAAAGAAATAGCTCATTCAAAATAGATGGAAGGCACTTACAAATAGGCATGGCGGTTTCTCAACTTAGTCAGTCCTGGTCATACATCTTCACTGGGAGTTCCAAGATACCTATTGCACACAACACCTCTCATGAATAGAATATTTTGAAATTCGAGATGCTCTTATAATGTCTACATCATAGGTGGTCATGATAAGGTTAAATTCAAATGAATAACTTGAAATTACCTCACCAAGCTTCGTACACACTTTTGTAATGGCTTAAAATCATAATTGAGATTTTTCAAGATCATCAAAATAAGGATGTTGCAATGCTTTTCTGCTTGAGATTCTCTTGGATGGCTCATAAATCTACATTTTATGCAAGGGGACACCAATCAATTTTTTCCTAGTTACTTACATATACACAAAGTAAAATAAGATGATAGCATTGGCATCAACCAAAATAATGTGGATACAAGTATAAATTAATAAGAACCGTTGTGCATATACTTACAAATTAATCCAATGAACCATCTGGGTCTTCTCTACTCTTTATTGTGCCAAGTATTGCCTCATGGTCAGACTCACGGACCTTCCACAAGGTCTTGTTCAAAGGTCTACCCCCATATTTGGTCAAAAGAACAGTGGATTCCATGACAAGGTTTGAGTAATGAAGAATCTTACGATGTGTGTCAAATTCCTCAAACAACCAATGTTTAACACTCTTATGTGGGTACCTTCTTAGCCACATTCTAGTAACAACAATTGAGCCTATATGGTATTCGATGTTTTCTCCATGTATAATTGGGGCTTCCAATTTATTTTTGGCCTAAACACAATGACACAAGTGATAGTTTGTTCCCTCTTTGTTGTCTTCATCTGCATAAACATGCCTTGCATTTATATGTGCGACATATCTCTTGAAATTAGTCAACATTACGAATACACTACAAAGTAAGATAACAATATGGAATTTCAAAAACTAAGCAAGTAGATATATTACCTAGTTGAACTAGATCTGATACATGGTAAAATTCGACCGATGATTCCATCTATGTTAGTTCCAATTCCTTTAGAGGCTGATACGTGTGAAGTGGGCTAAGATAACTTGTCAACCATTTGTCAACCCACTCTCCCAACTCACAATCATTCCAGGCTTGCATTGTACATGAAGAACAAAAGAATGCTATCTTATGTGTATTGATACTCCATGAACTTGCATTTGAGCTAAGGAAAGAGTGTAGCTCACTCAATCCTGTTAGTGTACAACAATCCTCATATGGTACAATGTTAGTATCATCCATCAACCAAAAAAATATATGAACTGAAGACATACCTTCATCACCTGGACCCATTGAAGAATGACACCACTCAATGATTGATCTTGCATCTATCAACTGTGCACTATATTTATACTTTAACTCTTCTCATGCTAATGCTCTTTTCATGCATGCTCCCCCTTTCCATGTTTGTCCTCACAAAACTTCCACATATGTTGAACATGTGTAGTGAAATGCATCTTGCACAACCAGTAGAAAATTCACACATTCTTGAACTTTGCTACACAACTATCTGACCATATTATATGTTGATTGTATGCTATGCCCCTCTGAGCCAAATGAATGTAGAACATCTAGAAGCAACCTTGTACAAACTTTGTAGAATGTGTGTGATCATCACTAATATAAAAGTGATACTCCCTTAATACCTTCCTTTGGTCCTTTGTACTATCAGCTGCATGAATGAATGCTATGTGCACAAATATCAAAACCTGTGTGGAGTTGTAATACTGTGGTTACACCTCATGCTATGGCTGTAGAGTGTAGTTCTCTGCAAAGTCAACCACTGATACTATGTTGCCAAGTGGAAAGGTATCCTTACATAGCTTGAATTGTGTGTCTAGCCATCAGGCTCTATGGGTATTCCTTGCATACTCATACACTAGATTCTCACGAAACATGGACATAAACTGATACACTAGAATCTTCTCAATAACCAAATCACACCTTTTTGCTTGAGACCCATCTTTTGTAACGTATTCCACTATTTTATAATTCCTGAAATATACTAGTTTATGTTTCACCTCATCTGTGCTTTCCATATGTTGACATACTGTCATTCGTTGCAAGCCACCACAATGCTCACATGAACCATCCAAGCATGTTGTCCTATAGAATATTTGGCCATCCTCTATTTGACATAAAAAAATTTATAAGAACTCTCTTGAAGATTTTGGTGGGGCTTCTATGCCACAATCCTACAAAACATCGTTAGCATGCAAATCTAAACATATAGAATGATAAACATCATAATGGTTAGCGAATTCAATATGTATTCTACAACAACAAGTAGTGTGTGTGTGATTTATCTTGACATAAAAAGGTTTAAGCATTTCAAAAAATATTTGAGAAATACTAATTTGAGAATAAGCATTTTGAAATTTATGAAAAAAATGGGTTTGAGTTGTATCCAAAAAATGATTTGGATGTGGCTCATGGTTCCAACTACCGATTCTCCTTCTTACAACATCCCTTTGATTCAGAGATGACTTTGTATTATTATTTCAATAATATTCAATTAGTGTTCTCAATGCTTCAACAACTTTTTTATCTTTATGTGGCAATCTTCCCGAGAATGCCCATAATTCATTTGAATCGCTGCCCTCAATTCTTTGCCACCTTTGAATGACTTTTGATAAAGTTTTTCTACTAATTCCCATTTGTTCACTTGTCTTTTTAATGAGACTAGATCTCTCTGTTTGATATCTTACCAAAGTCGATGTAATGAAACATTAGGTGACATTACTATCCTTTGAGCATGAGGTCTTACCCACACTCTCATAAGAATCCATTAGATTCTTCACAATAGTGTTTTCACTTGAAGAATTTGATGTTCTCAACCCAAGAGTCTTCATGATGTTTTTGTACTTTAAACCTCACATCATTTGAAAAAATAGTTGACATCTTGCGGTCTCATTTAGCCTTTCAAAGAATATTTTCTAAATCTTATCAACATATCTTCTACAAGTGCATTCTGGAATCTTACCTTCCATGTGCTGTAAAATAACCTCATCAATATTAATCAAAAACTTTGGCTTTCTCCGCAAAATTCTAGGTGGTTCTCTTAGGTACATAGATCTCAACATTAGCAATTTCATCAATATTTAATTGAGGTGGGCTAGATTGTGTACCTTCGATTGAGGGTGGACTAGAATACATACCTTGAGGTTCATGTGGGGATGATGGCATACCTTGTTTGTCAAATCTAAGTGATGATGTACTCTCAACTTCATATGTGGTGGATGGTGTCCAACCATACTCACTTGTGGTAGATGGTGTCCCTCCATATTTTCTTGTGCTTAATGGTGTCCCTTCGTATTCACTTGTGGTAGAGGGTGTGTCTCCAACTACGGTATTTGCATCTCCCCTAGCATGATTCTTTTGCATTCATGCCCTTTGTGCTACCGATTTCTTTTCTCTTTTTGATGGTTGATGTTCCTCTTCAACTGGCTTGTTTTTGTCAATCATTCCCAATTTCTGCTTTTCACGATATTCCCTCATCCATTTTTTCTCTTTATCTCTGAAGGCTTAGAGCTGATCATCTGTTAGTTTTTTCCTTTTAACAGTTCATTTATTCGGCATGACGAATAATTTTACCTGTCTAAAAAGTGCTAAGTCAAGTCAAATTAACTAATAGTGAAGGGTTGTAAAAGTCTATTAAAGAGGGAGACAAATGGTCACCTCTTTCAAATGTTAGTTTTAAAAGTTGAAGTGGTTTGTTTTAAGATGGAAACATTATAAAAGGCCATGATAAACTTGAATGGCGGATGATCCTTGGATTGGGTGTCAAACCAAATGAGGAAATGTTGAGTTTTCCTTAACAAAATTGAGCTTTTGGTGATTGAAATTGAGTTTTTAAGTTGGGAAACATTATTTTATGTTAGATTGACCATGAATAGGGTATTTTAGGCTTGTTTCAATAGTTTTCAAGTTTTGGAGTGTTTGGCAAGTGCTACATTCAATAAAACATAGGGTTTCTAAGCCTAGGGAGAGGGTTTTATGGTTTGGGTGGTAAATGATTGAATATCTAAAATATAATGCTATAATTTGAAGTTTTGATAGATATAAAGTGATTCCCCAAGGTTTTAGGAGATTTGGACAAGTTTTGGAGGTGGTCCCTTTGTAAAAGTGGGCTAATTTAGGCCCTTAAAAGCGTAGAAAACTTGATAATTTGTGTAGTTTGGTACAAACCAAGCATTGGTGATTGTTGGATATGTTGAAAGGCTCTGTAATGGGTAAAATAAAGGTGTCTAAATGGTCCTCGGTTTGTAGAACAACAAATTTTCATAATGAATCTTATTAAGCAAACCATTGCTAATACTAGTACTTTTAGGCTTAATGAATTTTTGGTGGTTCAAGGGTGGTTACGGGCATTGAAGGAAGTTGGGAGTCCTAATTTGAAAATGTATAAAAACATCATACAAGCTCGAATAAAGGGTTCAATGAATTTATTTTGAGGATTTAGTGCTCTACTCAATGCCTAAATTACAGAGTTTCAAGTATTTTTTTCTATGTTTTCAGTTTCTTTTTACTATGTACGGCTTAGTACAAGCCTCCCATGATTAGAAATTCATAAATTACTGTGGTGGTAGGTCTTAACTTGGAATTCAATTTATTTTGAGACTCCTTTGGTTGTTTCAATGAAAGAAAAACTCCATTCTTCCTGACCAGCCTGTATAGACTAGCAAGGTATGAGTTTTACTTTAGTTTAAAGATGGAGCCTTTCTTCCTACTATGTGAGATGTGATTTAGAGGAAAGGCTTGTAATATGTTGTTTTCAAGTTTTCATGTTTCTTTTAATAGTGGTAAGGTGTCTATAGGGTTGGTGATGTTATCTTAGCCTAATAATGTGAGTTTTTAGCATGAAAAGGAGGAACCAAACTAGTGTTTTTGAGATCTAATGAGGCTAAAGGCCTAGTGAAGGTTTATTTTGTTTTTGGGTATTGTACATGATCATGATGGGCCAAAAAGTGGCAATATGATGGGTATGTGGCTGACGATTTTTTTAAACTCAAAATTGATAAAATGAAAGGGGTTTTTAAAGGAGATTCTATATTTCCACCAATATGTTATGCTTTACTTTGAATTTAATAAGTAATTATTATTCATTTTCTATTCAAATTATGCTAAAGTCCTGATTGATAGACTAATTGAAAAACATCTATAGCTTTCAAATGGTATCACATTTTTGAATCCCAAAATATCACATTCTATACTTCACATACTATACGATTAAAAAAAGAAAAATTTGAATTTTATGAAGTTTTGACCAAGTTAAGGTGGTTAGACATGAGTTTTTATATTTTTAAAAGTTGTAATAAAAAAATCATAATTAATTGTTTACTTGGAAAAAAATTACTTAAAAATATGCATCACGTTAGGACATGTGTCCTCTACTTATATCTAAAATCTTATAAAAATATTATCATTTTATTGTGGGTGGTCAAACGACACTCACTTCTTATTTTTCCCCTGAAATTTAAGTACTACTGCATTGAAATTTTAAATTTTCACCAAATAGATTTATTTATTTTTTGAACAAACCTAGTAGTTTAAAAACTACATTCAATTTGCTATAGATTCTATTCTTGGACCCATTTTTTCAAACAGGGTAATTTAGGATGCCAATTTCACCCACTAGCTTGTCAATTCAATGAAATTGGTAATGTAGTGGACTATTTGAAAAAATGGGTCCAAGAAATGGGGTCTCTCGGTGATGTAATCACCGGGAGACCCCATTTCATGGACCCATTTTTCAAACATGTTAGGGATGCCAATTTCATTTTTGGTTTGCCAATTTGGGGAAATTGCAATGTAGTGGGTCTGCAAAAGAGTCTAATATAAGGGGTCTCCCAGTGAGGCATCACCCAGAGACCCCATTTCATTGGACCCATTTTTTCAAACAGCTAATTAGGATGCCAATTTCACCCTTTGGCTTGCCAATTTGGGGAAATTGCAATGTAGTGGCCTGTTTGAAAAAAGGTCCAAATATGGGGTCTCCCAGTGATTTACATCACCAGAAGACCCTATTTCGTTGACCCATTTTTTCAAACAGGTCAATATAGGATGCCAATTTCACCCTCTAGCTTACCAATTCGGTGAAAATGACATCCTAAATTGGCCTATTTGAAAAAATGGGTCCAAGAAATGGGGTCTCCTAGTGATTTACATCACCGGGAGACCTCATTTCTTGGACCCATTATTTCAAACAAGCCACTACATTGTGAATTTCACCGAATTGGCTAGCTAGTCTGTGAAATTGGCATCCTAAATTGGCCTGTTTGAAAAAATGGGTCCAAGAAATGGGATATCCTGGTGATGTAAATCATTGGGATACCCCATTTCTTGGACCCATTTTTTCAAACAAGCCAGTACATTGCCAATTTCACCGAATTGGCAAGCTAGAAGGTGAAATTGGCATCCTAAATTGCCCTATTTGAAAATATGGGTCCAAGAAATGGGGTCTCCTAGTGATGTCACCGGGAGACCCCATTTCTTGGAGCCATTTTTTCAAATAGGCCACTAGATTGCCAATTTCACTGAATTGGCAAGCTAATCGGTGAAATTGGCATCTTAAATTGCCCTATTTGAAAAATGGTTCCAAGAAATGGGGTCTCCTAGTGATTTACATCACCGGAAGACCTCATTTCTTGGACCCATTATTTCAAACAAGCCACTACATTGTGAATTTCACCGAATTGGCAAGCTAGTCCATGAAATTGGCATCCTAAATTGGCCTGTTTGAAAAAATGGGTCCAAGAAATGGGGTCTCTTGGTGATGTAAATCATTGGGATACCCCATTTCTTGGACCCATTTTTTCAAACAAGCTAGTACATTGCCAATTTCACTGAATTGGCAAGCTAGAGGGTGAAATTGGCATCCTAAATTGCCCTGTTTGAAAATATGGGTCCAAGAAATGGGGTCTCCTGGTGATGTCATAGGGAGACCCCATTTCTTGGAGCCATTTTTTCAAATAGGCCACTACATTGCCAATTTCACTGAATTGGAAAGTTAATCGGTGAAATTGGCATCCTAAATTGCCCTATTTGAAAAAATGGTTCCAAGAAATGGGGTCTCTTGGTGATGAAAATCACCGGGAGACCCCATTTCTTGGACCCATTTTTTTAAATAGGCCACTACATTGCCAATTTCACCGAATTGACAAGCTAGTGGGTGAAATTGGCATCCTAAATTGGCCTGTTTGAAAAAAAAATCACCTAGAGACCCCATTTCTTGGACTAGTTTTTTCAAGCAGGCCAAGTTAGGATGCCAATTCCTAGATCCTGAACCCTCAATTCTCAACGCTCATCCCTTAATCTCATAGCCTCTTTCCCACTTTCTCCCACTCTGTCCTACCCTCTGTCCCACCCTCTCCAACCCACTCACATTCTCTCACACCCTCTCCCACCCTCTCTCCAACTCTCTCCAACCCACTCTCCCACCCTCTCCTACTCCCTCCCACCCTCTAGCACCCTCTACCACCCTCTCTCCCACTCTCCCACTCTCTCCCACCCTTTTTCACACTCTCCCACTCTCTCAAACTCTCTCCCACCCTCTCCCACACTCTCTGGCTCTCTCCCACTCTCTCCAACCCTCTCCCACCCTATGTCTCCTCTCCCACACTCTCCCACGCTCTTCCACCCTCTCTCCCACCCTCTATCACCCTCTCCCACCCTCTTCCATGCTCTTTAACTCTCCCACCCTCTCCCATCCTCTCGCCCACTCTCCAACCCACCCTCTCCCACCTGTTGTGCCCTTAGCACACACGCCCCGTTCGGAACGGGGACCCTCTTTTCTTTCGCCTCGTCGGGTCTTTTGGGGCTGCTTCGTTTTGTGTGCCCCTTTTTTTTTATGTTCCGCACAGTTGATGTTGCTCTAAAGTTCCATCATAAATCGATCATGCCTCCGCTTTTGATTTTTGCTGCCTTCTGGGGCTTCGGGGAATCCCTTTAGTATTTTGGCCATGAAAAGGCCCTGGGCCCCTCCGGGCCCGGGCGTCCGGGGATTCCCCAGGTTCCCCTTTTGAAATCCGCGCTTCCAGAGCCAGGGGACCCGCGTACCTCGGAGTCTGCCCTACCGTATGCGGTGGTTGGCATAAAATTTTTGGGAGCCCCGCCCTTCGGGCCCCGGGCCCCAGAAGTCCGCTTCCGGACTTCCCTCCTGGGCTCACCGTCTGTAGCGGCGAGCCTTCGGTGGCCTCCCGCCCCTTGGGCCCTGCCTGAGGTTTTTCCACCGATGCTTTCGTTTATCCCTATCTACCGCAGCACCTTCCGGGCCCGGTCATCTGGAGTTCCGTTGCCGGAACTCCGTGATGTTTTCGCCGTCCTCGATGGCATACCCCTGCTGGCTTCCTGCCCTTCGGGTCCCGAAGCACTCCTTGCTGTCGTCGTTGAGCAACATGAAAATCTTTCGGCGGCGAATTCCTTCCGGCTTCTCGCCCTCTGGGCCCCGGGCCGCTCTTCGCCGTGGCCGTTCAAAGTTCGCAAAAATCTCACGGCGGCTGTCACCTTGCGTCCTCCTAGCCGCTGGGTCCCAGAGCTCCCGCCGCCGCCGCTGACCTAAGTTCAAATTCCACCAACTTTTCCCGCAGCCGTACGATCATTAAGTGTAGGTATTAATGGCGGTTGGGGTATAAAATGCCCAACTCGCCAAAATCATTTTCATAAGCAAGAATTGGAGCAAATTGGATAGACCATCATCTGGAGCCCACCGCAATCAGCAGCGTCACAATCCTCGACATCAACTTCACTCCATCACCCCCGGTAGATCCCGCATCCCTCCGCTCTGCGTATTCGAGGTAAGCCATCCCCATTCGCCCTCTTGTCCTTTTTCGTCATTTTGGGGGATTTAAATGAATTAAATAATTGGTTAATATGAAATAAATGGAAGAACACTAAATTGCGCCCAAAACCCATATGTTGAAAACTGACAAACCTAGCGAAAACGCCCTCGCCGCCAATTCAGAACTTTTTCGTGGCATGACCATTCTTCGCGCAGGGCAATCTGCTACCTTGGGTCCGAGGCCCGTCTTTGCCGTCAAAACACCCGCGGATGGCAATCCTCCTCCCTGGGCCCGGTCCGTCGGGTTTCCCTGCCCGGGCTTCCATTCGCTTTTCACCGAGCTCAAACTGCCAAAACGCTCTGTCTCCCCGGCTCCCGAATCCTAGCGTCCGCTCCGCCGTTAAGGCTTGAAACTTGGCTCGCGTCCTTCGTCCATTCCGGGCCCGAACCCTCGGAGCTCCATCTCCGGAGTTCCCTCAGGGGTCTGCCTTCTCCGATCGGCGAGCATCGCCCGACGTCTCGCCCTCCGAGCTCCGTTTGTGCTTCCGCTTTTTAACCCTTGGCAGGTTGAAATTCGACCCATCGATTTTGCCTCCGGGCCCCAGATGTTGAGCCTGTGCTCCTCATTTTCCTCCGTTGCTCAAGTCTGAGGTCTTTCGGCGAGCTCTTTGATACCTTCCAGGCTCCGGGCCCCACTGGCCTCTTCGTCTTTGCCTTGTTCTTTTGAAACCGCTGCTTTCGCACCCCCAGGCCCCGGCTACCGGACTTCCGACCTCGTAAGTCCGTGAATCTCCTGCCGTCAGAATTTCTGCTCCGTCTGCCTGCCCTCCGAGCCCTAAGCTTCTACCTGCGCTGCTTTCTCACAAAATTCTCGCGGCCGACGGGGCGCCACGCCCCGGTGGCAGGACATCCACCCTCGGACATCCTCCTCTTGCCCGCCACTATTTTTAATGGAAATTCTCTCTGGCCGCCCCGCCCTCCAGGCCCCAAGCCGCTCCTCACCGCTGCCATTTAAATCAACGAAAATCTCATGGCGGCCGGCGCGTCACGTCCTCCTGGCCTTCGGGCTCCGCCGCGCCAAGTGCCGCAGGGCCTAAATGACAAACCTCATGTTGGCCGTCCTTTGGCCTCCCGAACCTTGGCCCTCGGACTTCCGCCTCCGGATTTCCAACTGCTGTCTGCTGTTGCTAACGGCCGTCGCCTGACAGATTCCCGGCTTGAAACCTCGGGTTCCCCTTAGATCGATCTAAACAAACTCAAACTTGGAATCTAACTTTGACCCACATCCCAAATTATACTCTTCTCCATCATGGGCCTCCTAAAAACATTAAGATTTGGCCAAGAAGTGTCACCGGGAGCTTTCAGCTACGTTTTCCCTTCAAGACAACATTCATGTTAGGGAAGTCCGGCCCTCCGGGCCCGGATTGTCCAAATGCCCCGAAACGAAGGTCAATAATGTCTAAGGATAAAATTTATGATATACTTGATTGATTATTTAGATGTTATGCTCAAAATATGGACTAACGTGAACGCTTTAATGTTTTAATATGCTGATTTTGCCCTTGCTTGCAGGATATATGGAATCGGCTGCAAGAACTTCAGGGGCCTCTGCCAAAAAGGACAAGGGCAAAAAGTCAGGAAGGACCCCTTAGGGAAAAGAAGATAAAGATTAGATGAAGTTTCAGTTCCAGGGTGAGCCGCTCTAGTAGAAGGTCTCAACGGACTGGAAGGAGATTTCGGATACAAACATTGGTCAGGTTGACATAGATAAATTCACTCAGAGGGTCAAGGTCAACCCTACAACAAAGAATGCCAGACTAATACGACAGAGTGGAATCGCCAAGGCTTCTGGTTTCCCTCCCTCTCTCGTGGCACCCGAACTAGTGATGGCTTGCTAAGAAGCCTATCAAACTGACACCAGAACGATTGTGGATAAGGAGGGAAACATCCTCACAGACATGTCATCAGAAGGGATTACCAAAATATTTCACATTCCCACGTTCCCACATATGGAAGTCCCCACATTAGAACATGCCAAGCGACGTGGGATGCTAATCCGTTAGGGTGCAAGAAATCAATCAACCTCCTTCGGCTTAAGGAGAAACGGGGCAGCGCTACGAAGGTTCCCCAAAAACTCTTCCATAGCGATTTCCATGAGGACTATCACGACCTGGTAACTATGCTGAGCAGGGTCATGGGTCTCCTAGTAGCTGCCTACTTCCAAGAATGGATGGCCTATTACATTGAGTAGATCCTGCGGGGGAATGAGGATGTTAACACCAAGGTCTCATTCGACTGGGGAGGCATCATTAGGAACTGCTTCCATGAGCAGTTTGTCAACATCAAGAAGAGCTCTAAGTTTTACATGACCTCCTACCTTGTCTACTCCCTAGCAGGTCAAAGACAATACAGCATGTTATTTGTGGCACCAGATTAGGGACACAAGCGAGGGCTCAAGTCGTTTGACAAATACCCTCAACTCCAATACCGCAATTTGAAGGAGTACTGCCGGGTCAATGACGCCTTCATTGGCCATATCATCATATTGATCGTCGAAGACTTCGAGAGGAGGGTCTCCCATAGCGCCAGGGCGCTTTTAAAAGAATATGCCTTCCTGTTCATCCAGTTCCCCAAGTTTACCTACATCCGGGCCTAGGGTTTCACAGAACGGCCAAATAAGTTGCCGCGGTACCCAAATGATAGGATCATCCTCTTGGGGCTTTCTTGACAGCTCCAACACATCCAGGCCATCTTTAGCAATAAGCACATTGCAGGGATCTCCTACCCTATGACCCTCGGCCAGGGCTTGTATCGACTACAGACTTCCCAATGTGCCGACAATTCTGAGAAAGAGCTCAAGGATTACAATTTTGACTGGTACACGGCCCGCCCGTGGGTGGATCCACATGGCCATGGGAGAAAGGCACTGGGGCTGGCGTATGCCCACCAATACCACATTGAAGATTTCTGGGCAGACTGCAAAGATGACAAAGAGGTCCGCGCAAGGCACTACATGCACATGACGATATTATTCCTAAGAAGAGTGCAACCATTCCCGGTACCGGACCAGGTCGAGGAGGACGAATCCACAATCATGCACCCAAGGTACCCGGTAGTTGCTAACCTGCCAATATCGTCGATCGACTGGGACGAACAAGAGGTCGATGACCTAGATACCATCACCCAGCCATTCATAACTCATACTAAGGAGTGGGTTGATGGGCAGGTGACGCACCTAAAGCGGCAATGAGTAGTCCTGACATATGAAGGGCTCAAGAGCGAGCCATGTACCACAGAGGACGTTGCTGCCACCACATCAACTGGTGAGACCTCCAAGTCTCCCCCCGTCACCAGGTCATAGAAGAGAAAAGGAACAGAGACCGCACAGTCTACAGATCCTAAGGAGCAAGCAAAGAAAGGAACGAGAGGCTCATCTCCCAAAAGGCTCAAGTAGACAGTGGCTACGATAGAATCACAGCCTCCCTTACTTCTCCATCCCCCCTGGTGCACTTCCCGCTTCCCAGGCCACGGTCACCTCATATTCGCCGGCAGTGGACATCTCTGTCCATCTTGCCCCTTCGCCCTCGGCCGGGTCAGTGGTCGTCATTGATTCCTCTTTTGGCATGACCACTCCTCCTTCTTCTGCCACCATGTCTCCAATTACATCCCTCCCTCTAGCAACAATAACGTCACCCGTTCCCCTTGCCACTATACCCGAGGCTCTTACGCGGCACATGCATAGTCTTCCCCCTGAGCTCTCACAGATCCTAATGGACTCCGCACTCCAAGCGCCCCTCGCCCAAGCCCTCGCAACAGTTTAGCCTTCACAAGCGCCAACAGGGCTGTCGGCCATGGAGGCCATAATGTAGATTTCAAAGGAGTTGGAGGAGTAAGAGCGGGAAGCCTCGAGGTCTATGGAGGAGGAGACCGATGAATATCATGAGCACCCCGAGTACGAGCACCGAACTATTGACAAGGTGGTTTATGAGGGAAAAGAGACAGGCTCTTCTGAGAGCGGAGATGAAGAGGATGGCTCGGGTGGCAAGGAAATCATCCAAACATTTGATGATGACCTTGAGGAGGAGTTGGTGCAGCAGCCAAAGGATGTTGGGGAGGAAGCGGAAAGGCTACCACATGATGAAGAGGGGCAGCCACCAGAAGAGCAGCCGCAAAAGGATTTATCTGAAGCTGAGACCCATGCTGTAAAGAGCCCTGAGGCCAAGGTTACTGAAGAGAAGAAAGAAGAGGAGGTAGCGAAAGAATAAGATCCCACCCGACAATTATCCACCAAGCTGCCCGTCAAACGCCTCGTATTCATTCGTGACTCCGACGAAGAGGAGGAGAATGCTACTAAAGAGAAAGAGGAGCCCCAAAAGGAAAAGGAGGCAGAAGTCTTACCTCTGATTGAGAAGGGTGAGGGCAGCCATGATGCGCCCAGGGATAAATCTGTTATGCCCGATTGGTTGGAGAAACAACTTGAGAAGACAACTCATATTCTAAAGGACCAAAGGGCGAGATTGGAGGCCATCTTGGCTCGATCCTTGAGCACGACAAAGAAGAAGAAGAAACCTAAGGTCCGATCCAGGATAACAATGGATGCTTTCAGCTCCCGAGCAGCGCAAATTGCAATGCCTATAGTTGGCCAAACGGGGGTGAGTTATAATATCTCCACCATTGACTTGGGGATAGCAACCAGGGAACAAAAGGTCGATCACCTTGAGGAGTCGGTGGCCACAATGGTGCACCTGATAAAGCAGGACAAGGTCTCCAAGGATGAGTTCAAGGCACCGGTTGCAGCGTTAACAGATTATATCCAACAATGGTCCTCAGTGGATGACCTGCCCACCACCTCCACAGCCACACCGCAATTACTCTCTAAAGAACAGATTGACAAGATGGAGAGAAGGAAGAACTTGGAGAAGACCACTGAGGATTGGTTCCGACGGGTCACATACGTTGGAAACATGGGAATCAGCAGGGCTGTGCAGACAGCCAGCAAGTTCTTGGACCTGATCCAATCCCTGGAGAGCATAAGGAGGCTCTGCACCAATTTCCTTGCAACGTACGACTCCACCTTCTCGAGAATTGAGGTCGTCCTTCAAATGCCTGAGGACACATGGGAGGAGAAGCTAGAGCTGAAGAAAGAAGATCATTGGCTGGTGGATGTGTGGCGCAGAGAGCTCGATAACCGGAATGAGAGGTTGGGGCAAATCCTGAACAAGGTGGATCCAGATATTGAGTGGATTAAGGAAATCTGGGTGGAATGCACCCAATACCTTAAGCTGATGATAGGCTATGATATGCCCACGGTACAAATGGATGCAGAAAAGATCAAGCCATACTTCCAGGAGAAGATGAAGGACGGGACAGCTGGAGAAATCACAACGGAATTCTTAAGTTTTGCTACCCGCGCCTTCGACTGATCAGAACTGTTCAAAGACCAAGGCTCGAAGTATGACGAGGATTGGAAGCGACTGGAAGAGAACGCTAAGAAATGGAGTTACCAGGCATTAAGATGCGAGATCCTCGAGATAGACAAGCTCCAGGCCGTCATCCTCAAGTACATAGAATACGCAGCTTCCAGGGAGCAAGAGGACAGCCCAGCCAAAGAAGAAGACCTTCCTGAAGAATAGGTATAGCAAAGAAAACAATAATCGCCTACAAGACGAAAGAGCTATAGTGCCACCCACTAGAAGAAAAAATAGGGAAATGACGAAAATGTATTTTAAATTACAAATCTATTTGGGGGTAGGTGAAACCCTATTTTGTAATGAATCTTGGCCACATAATAAGAATGAATCTTGGCCATTCATTTAACTTTTGGAAAACTATAAATAGAGCACTCCCCTCATTTGCAAAAGTGAGAGTTGAGTTGTTGTAAAGACATGCTGCAGAAATTTATAAGAAATATCATTGACTTGGTGTATTTTCTTGATTTCTCTCATGTTATTTGATTCATTTTCTAATTTCACATGTTTAGCTTAGATCTTATGGCTGTTTAGTTAGCTGTTTACTTTACTTGGATAAATCTTAGGAATGCTGTTGGGTGATTGTGAAAATTCCTGCCTTGTTGATGATCCTTTAGTCCATACTTTTTGTTGTTTGGTGAAGGTAGATAGCTGTGCAAAGTTAGTCTGGACTTGATTGTAAAGCTTCCCTAAATCTTTATCTTTGATTCATGCATGTATGTGGTGGATGAAGGATGAAACATCTACAGCCCTTAGAAAATAGCACAATTTCCATGATACTGTGAAATCCCTGGTTAAGTGGGACATTGTTTTGAGGAATTGTCTATTGTAGGAACTCCATTGTCACTATTCATAGCAAGCTTCAGACTTAGGAACTTTTCCCTTCCTTCACCATTTCCTTTTTTTTAGTAACTGACCTATGTTAAGGTTCATTGCACATTGTAAAGCCAAATCTAACAACTAAATGGAGTTCGAGATTGCTGTTTGAACCTACAGCCAGTGCATATCAACTTCCCATCCTAAGGAATCCTTTTCAAAGATCCAACTCCATGCTTTGTGTCCATACTTTGTATTTTCTGTAAGACCGCCTTGTAATTCTAGCAAATCACATCAACTACTGAGGTATCTAAGCACTGTCATGACCTGATATCCAAGAGACCTTGGGATAGTGTTCTGCAATTTGATTGTGGGAGATTGTCTTTCAAGAGATGTAGTGCACCTACGCACTGCCTGTGTTGAGAAGTGCATAAAAACACCATCAACAGAACTGGCGCTAGAAGGAGGGCTTCGGTGAAAATGCTAAATTAAAGGATAAAGCGAAGCTGGATCGAATCGAATCATTCTCCTCAGAGAGGTTTCAACGGATTCTACGGTCAACACCAAACAAGGGAGAATTTGAAGAATTGCAGTATCCCACAAAGGCAAAGAGAGCATAAGGAAGTAGCACCACCTCTTCCTCTTCCTCCATTCCATCTGCCCCCATTTCACTCTCACCTTTATTTGGCTAGCCTTCATCTTCTACCCAACCATCCCAAACTGTATTTGCACCTCATATCTCCGACAGCCAGGGGATTGCTCCTCTCCTGGCCTTTCTAGCCCAAGGCACAGTCAAGACAACCATAGCTCAAGTGCAGCCCCAAATTGCTGTTGTGTTGCAAATACAACCTCAAATTCCTATTTTCCAACAGCAAGCACCACCTCCGCCACCCTCCATGGCTTGGTTAGTGCATAACCCTTCGCCGATACACTTTACAGTCTACAATGATATGCCCAAGAATCCAGAGGGCTTTTGTTCAAAGTTCCATCCATGCGATATGCAAAGAACAGCTGAAGAGCATATCAAAATATTCGACACGGCTATCATTGAAATACAAGTGGACCATGAGGATGTTGCATGCCACCTTTTTTCGCATTCATTAGGGGAAGAAGCCTTCTATTGGTACATTAATCTACCGAGGGGATCCATCACCTCATGGAACCTGATGAAGAATGCCTTCCTTCAGAAATATAAGATTCCCATTAACCTCGATGACCTTTACCAACAGTTCATGTATGTCAGAAGGGAGGTCAACGAATCTATTGGCTCCTTCAATGACCACTTCCATTGGGCTCACACAAGGCTTCAGGATCTGTACCTCCATAATAATGCGGTAGCCCTCCTGGTCTACTACGCAGCGCTAGACAACCTCATGTCGGCCTTGGTGAAAAGGATGCGCCCACCGCCTGCTACCTTGGTTGCCACCTATGCAGAAGCTGTTGTCGCTAGTGCAGACTTGGGGAAAAATATCTTTGGCCCGCTGCCCTCTTTGGGGCCGGTAGCCCACCCAATACAGATTCAGGGGCTTAATCAAGCGTTTACTCATCAAACCCCTCTTATGAACCAGATACCTCAATTGCCTATGGTGCCGCATCCGGGGCAGCTGTTGAATTATGCGCCTCCCACGTCTTCCTATTTGTAGCCCCAGCAGCAGTACAACTATTCCCAGATTGCTCCGCAATAGTAGTCGTATTCCCAACAGCCCCAAGCGCCATTGTACCTGTCGGGACCAGACTTTCCTCTAGCCTACCAAAATCAGCCGGCGGCCTCACCCACTTTTCTCCAAAATCTGGCCCCATCGCGTGGAGGCGCGACTGAGAAAGATAAGCTAGAGGAGCTAATAGAAATGATCAAGAAAATGTCCACGGAGATGACGCATCTAAAGAATCAAAATAACTAGTTGCAGGCCTCCTAGCGTAATTTCCAGGCCAATCTCAATCGAGACAGCCGAGCTAATAGGAATAGTAGAGATAATGGGGAAGTAGGCACTCCCTCCGGGCAGAATTATGAGAGGGGAAAAAACGCCAATCAGAATGTAGAAAGGAGACCTTCTCAAAGGCAGAATCGTACATGGAACACCAGGCCCAATAATGGTGGTGTCCTTATGCCTTTCGATCAATCGACAAGTAATGACAAAACATCCAGCGGTGTATACCTGGCCAAAGTAGCTTTGTCTGGGTGGTGTTGACTTCACAAAACCAGTAGGCATTCTGAGCTGGATTGTCCCGAGTTCTAGACAGCTGCTGAAATTTTTATGGTGGAGGTACAAAACGCGGTCGACAATACTAGTTGCAGGGATATCGTCCCATCTGAGCCCTACGATTCCTCGTGTCTAGTAGTTAATCAGGCACCGTTTTTGCGAGGAGACCTCAACGAGCCCGAAGTTGAGCCTACTCCTATTAAGGATGAAGAAGCGCAAGAGGTAAGTAATTAACAAACCTTGGCTCAACTCTTTGATTCAGTAGATAATGGTCCGATAGATGAAGCAGAATTATTTGTAGATGAGGTCCACATGTTTCATCAACGGTCAAGTCCTTACTTCCTTAAGAATAGACAAGCGGGCGGACCCTTTACAACTTCTACCCCACCAAACAATTTCGCCACTCCGCCTGATCCCAACGCCAGCAATAACCCTTGGCTTCCTCATGTACCTGCCCAATACCTCAACAAGAACAGTCCCAAAACCAGTCACAAAATCAGCCTCAAGGCCAACCTCAAAATCCATCTAGTCAAACAAAGGTCCAAACCCCTAGTTCTCCCATAGGCCAGGCTTTTAGTTCGAAAGTCGAGCAGATGAGCGAATATGTAGCAGAAGAGTTCAAGAAGGTAAAAGTCAGCCTGTCGGCCTTCGAATTACTCAAGGTTCCTGCCGTAAGGCATGCCTTCTTTAGGGTTCTTAATGGGACTCCATACTCTAATACGACACAAGAAACCCCAACTAAGAGGGTAACCTTTGAGGAGCCTAGGAAAGAACCGAAAATACAGGATAATGCCTGGAAAAGGAATGATGTTCCTGTAAATCAGTCAGCAAGTGGACAAATTGAAAATGAGCCAGAAAGGGCTAATAAGCAGCTTTCTAAGGACCAACTATTTAAGAAGACCAGGGATATGGATAATGAGAGGAATAAAGGTCAAATAGCTCAAATGGACACACCTGTGGGCATCCTCCAAGGGAGACCAGAAACTCCCCCTTTCCTAACCACCATCAGGGTCTTTGGGTAGAATTTGCATAACTGCCTGCTCGATTCAGGAGCGTCTGCCAATGTCATGCCCTTGGCTGTTTGCAAAGCTCTTGGTATCATTCCCATGCCATCAAAGAGAAAGGTAACCCAGCTGGACAAAGCAGAGATCAACATCATGGGTGAAATAAATCGTATCCCGATGCAGATTGCCATAGACTCACGGATACAACAGGTCATTGATATTCAAGTGGTTGACATCCCCGATGCATATGGAATCATTTTGGGAAGGGAATTCACTAAGGCTCTAAACGGGTACACCGCCACAAACCTTTCTCACATGTGGCTACCATGGAAGGGGTTGCCAAACCAGTCCGTGTCGACCGTGAACCCCGTATGAAGTACATGATCACAGAATCCAATAATCTCAACGAGGTGTTGTTTGTCAAAACTGATTTAGGAAACTACCGCCCTTTTGCCTACCAAAATGAGATCAGGCTTCAGGGAGAATGTGCAGATGAGGTATTACTGGTGTTGTGTAGTCCTTCGACCGATTCTACACTAATACCCCCAGACACAAAAACATTGGCAGAAGCCGATGATGAATCAGATAAGGATGACGACTGGGGATTACTCAATGGCCTCCAGGAATTCAAAGAAAAATGTGAGAGAGATCAGCTCAACCTAGGGGCCTGAATGAATTTCTAGGATCTCTTATTGCCGAACTGGTTCAGGGTTCACAATGCTGCACACTCCGAGTTTGATTGTTGCTTATGCCAAGCAGCAGTTGCGCATGTTAGAAAATCAGCTGCCCCCCAAACAAAAATGCCAAAAGAAACACCAGCAGAGCCTCCTGTTGATCTCCATATCAAGCCAAAAAACTCCCCTATGATCACCAAGCCAACCGTCCAGCCGAAAGAGAACAGAAGCTCGATCAGATATGAAGATAAGGAATCATCTGCATGCTGGACGCTCTGATTTGATGGATCGAAGTCCAGGCAAGGAGCTGGAGCTGGATTCAAACTCATCATCCCAATAAGTAAAACATTTCTCGCTGCCCACAGATTACAGTTTTATTGCACGAATAATGTAGCAGAGTATGAGGCCTTAGTCCTTAGTCGTCTTATGGCCTTGAAGAAAAATGTTAAAGTGCTGCAAGTCTTCGGGGATTCCGCACTTGTAGTTAAGATAGTCAAGAAGTTGTACTCCTGTCATAATCGAAGGCTCACAAATTATAGGCACAGGGTTTGGGATCTCTTAGAGGGTTTAGATGCATTCAATATACAATTGATCCCTCGTGCTCAGAATCGCATAGCTGATGCCTTGGCTCAAACAGCCAGCACTCTACAACCCCTCTCTTTGTCTGGGCTTAAGAAATTCACTGTTGAGCTAACATCCATGCCATCAGTCCCATATAATGTTACCCATTTACAAGTCTTCAATGATGACAAGCATATCCTCCAGTTCATCACAAGTTTTGACATCTTCGCAGCTCAAATAATCGATGAAACTGATTTGTAGGAGGCTGAATTGGACATAGAAGGGGTTATTAACCTTAAAACCAATACAATCCTCAGGGGCATGGTTTAGTTGGAACACATATTCAACTTGGATCAGATCAGAGATCAGGATCAGCAAACGAAAAAGTTGGCCATCAGCAACCAGTGCAATGCATACAACCTTGGGACAACCGAGGAGACCAAGAATATTTTTATTGGAAAAGTGTGCACACCTGAGGAAAAAAGAGGAATTATAGATGCATTATGAAAATATCATGACATGGTGGCATGGAGTTACGAAGATTTAAAAACTTATGACACTTCTGTCATTACTCACACTATCCCTCTTAAGACGGAAGTGAGGCCATTCTGCCAGCAGCAGCGCCCTATCAACGCCTTCCTGGAACCTATTGTTTATAAGGAAGTGCAAAAGCTACTTTCAGCAAGAATCATTTTTCCCATCAGACATTCCACATGGGTGGCCAACTTGGTCCCGGTTAGAAAAAATAATGGAGAGATTAGATTGTGCATGGATTTTCGCAATCTAAATCGCGCCTCGGAGAAAGACAACTATTCAGTGCCTTCACTAGATGAGGTGCTGCAGATCGTCAACAACTCCTAGATGATGTCGTTCCTCGATGGATACTTTGGGTATAACCAGGTAATGGTACAATACAAGGATCGCCACAAGACGATGTTCACCACTAAGTGGGGGACGTTTGCATACAAAAGAATGTCGTTCGGGCTCATCAATGTCAGTGCCACGTTCCAATGCACCATGGATATCGCCTTCAAAGACCTAATTAGCAAGTGCATAATCATCTACATGGATGATTTGACCATATTTTCTAAAAGACGGGGCGATCACGTCTCCAACTTATGCAAGGTATTTCAGAGATGCAGAGAGTTCAGGGTTTCCCTAAACCCCAAGAAGTGCATTTTCGGAGTGACTGAAGGCAGGCTGCTCGGGCACATCATTTCGGAGCAAGGAATCTCCATTGATCCTGAGTGCATCGAGTCCTTACTCAAAATTCAGCCCCTGGGCAATAAGAAGGAATTAAAATATTTCTTCAGAAAGATCAATTTTGTCTGGAAATTCATCACAGGGTTCGCGAAAATTGTCAAGCCCCTCAATGCCATGCTCAAACAAGACACCAAGGTTGAATGGACACCTGACGCTAAACAATCCTTTGAAGAAATCAAATGGGCCATTGCTGGGGCCCCCATGTTGGTTAGTCCAGATTATCTGAAGCCATTCTACATCTATTCATTTGCTTCAGAGCATTCTTGTGCTAGCATGTTGACCCAGAAAGACGACGAAGGAAACGAGCATCCGATCACCTTTATGAGTGCTACCCTCAAAGATGCTAAATTGCGTTACCACAACATAGAAAAGCAGGCCTACGCTCTCGTCAGAGGAGTGAATAAATTTAGACACTACATTCTATGCAACAAGGTGTTCGCCATTGTCCCCAACCCAGCAGTTAAGACGCTGCTCATGCAAAATGAATTAGGCAAACGAAGGGCTCAGTGGGTCACCCTGCTACAAGAGTATGACATGGAGATCCAGCCGATGAAACTAGTACGAGGGCAGGCACTCACCCGTACAATTTCTAAAACAGCAGCAGAGGCTGGACCTAAACTCACGGTGCAGCAGTATCAGCTTGAAGATGTCTCCCCGGGAGAATGGTACCAAGATGTCGTCTACTATTTGCTGAACCATAAGTGTTCGCCGCACCTGCAAGGAGTCCAAAAAAGGGCCCTGAGATTGAAAAGTAATGGCTACATGTTACAGGGTTCCATTCTCTACAAGAAGAATCATGAAGGCATTTATCTAAGATGCCTTAGCAAGGAAGAAGTAGAACGTGCCTTGAAGGAGTTTCACAATAAATTTGGTACGGGCCATGGCTTGGGTTCCTCCATGGTGCATCAAGTATTGAGAGCAGGGTACTATTGGCCAACTATCTTCAACGATGCCCATTGCCTTGTTCGTTCATGTCATACGTGCCAGACTGCTGCCATCAGGGAGAGGAATGCTGCTGTCGCACTGTAGCCAGTCCTGGAGGTAAGGCCTTTTGTGCAATGGGGTCTCGACTTCATCGGTCCGGTAAGCCCTCCGTCGTCTGCGGGACACAGGTACATTCATACCGCTACTGATTATTGTACTAAATGGACGGAAATAATAGTATGTAAGAAATGCACAACTGAAGTAGTTACCAATTTTCTAAAAGTTTCATTTTAAATCATTTTGGTTGTCCATATGCTTTGGTATGTGATAATGGACTTGCGTTCACTTCATTAAAATTTGCTAGTTGGGCATTTAACTATGGAATAGCTCTTAAATTCTCGTCTAATTACTACCCTTAGGGCAATGGCCTTGCCGAGTCCACGAATAAAAATTTGATTACTGTGATCAAGAAGCTGCTAGATAGGAATCCCAAGGACTGGCATACCCAGCTCCGTTTCGCCCTTTGGGCTGATCACACCTGCCACAAGGCTGCCCTTGGCGATTGCCCGTTCCACCTTGTCTATGGCCTGAAACCTATATTTCCCATCCATCTGAAGATTCCTACTCTCTAATTCATCAACGATTTTTATGAGGGAGGAGATCGTAGGGAAGTTTGGTTAGCTGAGCTCTTACATTTAGAGGAAGTCTGAAACCGTGCAATAGAAAATTTTGCCAAACATTAGGGCGTAGTTAAGAGATGGTTTGACCGCCAAGCCAAAATCAAGGCCTTTAGAATTGCAGATCTGGTTCTATATTGGGACAAGGCCCATGAGAAGAAATGGGGACACAATAAATTTGACAAGCTTTGGCTTGGCCCCTTTCAAATAGTTGAGATTTTGGGAGATAATGCCTTCTGCTTAAAGACCTTAATCGGTGAGAATGTCCCGTTGCCAGTCAACGGTCAGCACCTGAAGCATTACTTCCAGGCTTGAGCTCCTTCGAGCTCTTCGTTGTAAATACCTTTATATAGGTTAGAGTAGTTGCTTTCTTGCTTGTCTGTCTTCTGTTGCGTCGCCTTTTGTTTTCTCCCTCCCGACAGTTTTGTTTCGAAAGATGTTTCCTGTTCGTTTGCAGTGGCCGTGCTTGCTTGACGAGTGGTTCACTTTGTTGTCCATTCTTTGTGTTCTTTGGCTAAACATTCACTCTAGATTATAGGTCTTTGAAAGCTGTCTGCGAATGATTTCCTTGTTTGAACTCTGCTAAGAACTTGACCCCTAGCTGGATCTTCTTACCCACATCTCAGATCCTGCACAAAGCACATAATAATAATTTCTGAAGGATTGTACTATGGTTGTTATGACATCTTAGTGAGTGAAAAATCTTAAAGTCTACTCCAGTGACCACTGCAGTCTCAAACCTATTGTAGGCTTCAATGCTTACCCGGTCGAACTAAATGGCAAAAGAGAAGTGAAATATCAAGGCAAAAGAGAAAGAGGAATTATGAAAAAGAAAATAAATGACCGTATGGGTGTTCGGATAACTCTACAGGGGCTATGGACGCCCGACCGGCAGTAGAGCAATATCCATGGGATTGTAGTGACAACTCCGTTGGGGCTATCGACACCTGACTAGCAGCAGGGCAATGTCCGGGTTACTTTTGGTGTTAGGCGATTTATGTAGCTCACTCGGTTGAATTGGTAACCCTGGTCACTATCCCTAGGAAAGGAATGAACTCAATTCACACACACTTTCAAGATGTCCTGTAAGCTGACTCAATTAAGGATCTCGTTCTCCTGGATTCATCTTTGGAAGCCACTTATGGCCTGTGAAACCAGAGATTCTAGGTCCTGAATGAATATTTACCCCTAAAACGCTCTGGAGCGTTCTCCAGCGGAGTCACCATTTGTTGTGCCCTTAGCACACACGCCCCGTTCAGAATAGGGACCCTCTTTTCTTTCGCCTAGTCGAGTCTTTTGGGGCTGCCTAATTTTGCGTGCCCCTTTTTTTAATGTTCCACATGGTCGATGTTGCTCTAAAGTTCCATCATAAATCGATCATGCCTCTGCTTTTGATTTTTGCTGCCTTCCAGGGCCTCGGGGAATCCCTTTAGCATTTTGAACATGAAACGGCCCTGGGCCCCTCCGGGCCCAGGCATCCAGGGTTCCCTTTTCAGGTTTCCCCTTTTGAAATC
The DNA here is from genome assembly GCA_007258455.2 of Sequoia sempervirens. Classification (NCBI taxonomy): domain Eukaryota; kingdom Viridiplantae; phylum Streptophyta; class Pinopsida; order Cupressales; family Cupressaceae; genus Sequoia; species Sequoia sempervirens. Next base: position 133,741,312 of record VDFB02000003.1, read on the forward strand.
ATCGTCCTTCGCGGCGTTTGCTGGATGCCTGCCCGCCCCTCGGGGTCCGCCCTGCCGCCCACCGCCGAAAACTTATGCAAATTTTTGGGGGCGCTGCCCCGCCCTTCGGGCCTCGGGCCCCGGAAGTCCACTTCCAGACTTCCGTCCCGGGCTCACCTTCTGTAGCGGCGAGCCTTCAGGGGCCTCCCGCCCCTCGAGCCCCACCTGAGGTTTTTCCGCCGGTGCTTTCGTTTATCCCTGTCTGTCGCGGGACCTTCCGGGCCTGGTCGTCCGAAGTTCCGTTCCCGGAACTCCGTGACGTTTCCGCCGTCCTCGACGGTGGACCCTTGCTGGCTTCTCGCCCTCAGGTTCCGAAGCACTTCTCGCCGTCATCGTTGAACAACATGAAAATCTTTCGACGACGAATTCCTTCCGGCTTCCCGCCCTCCGAGCCCCGAAGCGCTCTTCACCGTGGCCATTCAAAGTTCGCGAAAATCTCACAGCGGTCGTCACCTCGCGTCCTCCCGGCCATCGGGTCCTGGAGCTCCCGCCGTCACCGCCGCCCTATGTTCAAATTCCACCAACTTTTCCCGCGACCGTACGATCATTAAATGCAGGTATTAGTGGCGGTTGGGGTATAAAATGCCCAACCCGCCAAAATCATTTTCATAAGCAGGAATTGGAGTGAATTGGATAGACCATCATCTGGAGCCCACCGTGATCAACAGTGTCATGATCCTCGACATCAACTTCACTCCATCACCCCCGGTAGATCCTGCATCCCCCTGCTCTGCGTATTCGAGGTAGGCCATCCCCGTTTGCCCTCCCATCCTTTTTCGTCATTTTGGGGGATTTAAATGAATTAAATAATTGGTTAGTATGAAATAAATGGAAGAACACTAAATTACGCCTGTAACCCATATGTTGAAAACTGACAAACCTAGCGGAAACACCCTCGCCGTCGATTTAGAACTTTTCTGTGGCGTGGCCGTTCTTTGCGCAGGGTAATCTGCTACCCCGGGTCTGAGGTGCGTCTTCACCGTCAAACTTCAAAACATCAAAACACCCGCGGACGGCAATCCTCCTCCCCGAGCCCGGTCCGTCGGGTTTCCCTGCCCGGGCTTCTGTTCGCTTTTCACCGAGCTCGAACTGCCAAAACGCTCCACCTCCCCGGCTCCCGGATCCCGGCGTCCGCTCTACCGTTAAGGCTTGAAACTTGGCTCTTGTCCTTCGTCCATTCCGGGCCTGAACCCTCGGAGATCCATCTCCGGAGTTCCCTCAGGGGTCTGCCTTCTCCGAACGGCGAGCGTCGCCCGGTGTCCGGCCCTTTGGGCTCCGCCGGTGCTTCCGCTTTTTAACCCTTGGCAGGTTGAAATTCGACCCATCGTTTTTGCCTTCGGGCCCTGGATGTCGGGCCTGTGCTCCTCATTTTCCACCGTTGCTCAAGTCCGAGGTCTTTCGGTGAGCTCTCTGATGCCTTTCGGGCTCCGGGCCCCGCTGGCCTCTCCGTCGTTGGCTTGTTCTTTTGAAACCGCTGCTTTTGCACCCCCGGGCCCCGGCTATCGGACTTCTGACCTCAGAAGTCCGTGAATCTCCTGCCGTTAGAATTTCCGCTCTGTCTGCCTGCCCTCTAGGCCCCGAGCTTCTACCTGCGGCGCTTTCTTGCAAAATTCTCGCGGCGGACGGGGCACCGGGCCCTGGTGGCTGGACTTCCGCCCTCGGAATTCCTCCTCTTGCCCGCCGCTATTTTTAATGGAAATTCTCTCCCACCCCCCGCCCTTCGGGCCCTAAGCCACTCCTCACCGCCGCCGTTTAAATCAACGAAAATCTGACGGCGGCCGGCGCGTCACATCCTCCCGGCCTCCGGGCTCCGCCGTGCCAAGTGCCGCCAGGCCTAAATGACAAACCTCATGTCGGCCGTCCTTTGGCCTCCCAGACCCTGGCCCTCAGACTTCCGCCTACGGATTTCCACTTGCTGTCCACCGTCGCCTGACAGCTTCCCGGCTTGAAACCTCTAGTTCCCCTTAGATCGATCCAAACAAACTCAAACTTGGAATCTAACTTCGACACACATCCCAAATTATGCTCTTCTCCATCATGGGCCTCCTAAAAACATTAAAATTTGGCCAAGAAGGGTCACCGGGAGCTTTCAGCTACATTTTCCCTTTCACACAACATTCTTGCCAGGGAAGTCCGGCCCTCCAGGTCCGGATTGTCCAAATGCCCCGAAACGAAGGTCAATAACGTCTAAGGATAAAATTGATGATATACTTGATTGATTATTTAGATGTTATGCTCAAAATATGGACTAACGTGAATGCTTTAATGTTTTATTGTGATGACTTTGCCCTTGCTTGCAGGAAATATGGAATCAGCTGCAGGAACTTCAGGGGCCTCCACCGAAAAGGACAAGGGAAAAAAGTCAGGAAGGACCCCTCGGGGAAAAGAAGATAAAGATCAGATGAAGTTTCAGTTCCAGGGTGAGCCGCTCTAGTTGAAGGTCTCAATGGACTGGAATGAGATTTTGGATACAAACATTGGTCAGGTTGACATAGATGAATTCACTTAGAGGGTCAAGGTCAACCCTACAACAACGAACGCCAAACTAATACGACAGAGTGGAATCGCCAAGGCTATCGGTTTCCCTCCCTCTCTCGTGGCACCCGAACTAGTGATGGCTTGCCGAGAAGCCTATCAAACTGACACCAGAACGATTGTGGATAAGAAGGGAAACATCCTCGCGGACATGTCACTAGAAGGGATTACCAAAACATTTCACATTCCCACGTTTCCACATATGGAGGTCCCCACGTTAGAATAATGCCAAGCGGTGTGGGATGCTAATCTGTCAAGATGCAAGAAATCAATCAACCTCCTTTGGCTTAAGGAGAAATGGGGTAGCGCTGCGAAGGTTCTCCAAGAACTCTTCCGTAGCGATTTCCACGAGGACTATCATGACCTAGTAACTATGTTGAGCAGGGTCATGGGTCTCCCAGTAGCTGCCTACTTCCAAGAATGGATGGCCTATTACATTGAGCAGATCCTGCGGGGGAATGAGGACGTTAACACCAAGGTCTCATTCGACTGGGGAGGCATCATTAGCAACTGCTTCCATGAGTAGTTTGTCAACCTTAAGAAGAGCTCTAAGTTTTACATGACCTCCTACCTCGTCTACTCCCTAGCAAGTCAAAGACAATACATCGGATTATTTGTGGCACCAGATCAGGGACACAAGTGAGGGCTCAAGCCGTTTGACAAATACCCTCAACTCCAATACCGCAATTTCAAGGAGTACTACCAGGTCAATGACGCCTTCATTGGCCATATCATCAGATTGATCGCCAGAGACTTCGAGAGGAGGGTCTCCCACAGCACTAGGGCGCTTTTAAAAGAATATGCCTTCCTGTTCATCCAGTTCCCAAGTTTACCTACATCCGGGCCCAGGGTTTCACGGAACGGCCAAATAAGTTGCCGCGGTACCCAAATGACAGGATCATCCTCCTAAAGTTTTCTCGACAGCTCCAACACATCCAGGCCATCTTCAGCAATAAGCACATTGCAGGGATCTCCTACCATATGACCCTTGGCCAGGGCCTGTATCGACTACAAACTTCCCAATGTGTCGATAATTCTGAGAAAGAGCTCAAGGATTACAATTTTGACTGGTACACGGCCTGCCCGCGGGTGGATCCACATGGCCATGTGAGGAAGGCACTGGGGCCGGTGTATGCCCACCAATACTACATTGAAGATTTCTGGGCAGACTGTAAAGACAAAAAAGAGGTCCGTGCAAGACACTACATGCGCATGACGGTATTATTCCTAAGAAGAGTGCAACTGTTCCCAGTACTGGACCAGGTTGAGGAGGACGAGTCCACGATCATGCACCGAAGGTACCCGGCAGTTGCTAACCTGCCAATACCTTTGATCGACTGGGATGAACAAGAGGTCGATGACCTAGATACCATCACCCAACTAATCATAACTCGTACTAAGGAGTGGGTCGATGGGCAGGTGGCGCACCTAAAGCGGCAAGGAGTAGTCCTGACACATGAAGGGTTCAAGAGCGATCCAGGTACCACGGAGGACGTTGCCGCCACCACATCAACTGGTGAGACCTCCAAGTATCCCCCCGTCACCAGGTCCTAGAAGAGAAAGGGAACGGAGACCACACAGTCTGTAGATCCCAAGGAGCAATCAAAGAAAGGAACGGGAGGCTCATCTCCCAAAAGGCTCAAGCAGACAATGGTTACGACAGAATCGCAGCCTCCCTTGCTTCTCCCTCCCCCTCCTAGTGCACCGCCCGCCTCCCAGGCTGCGGTCGCCTTATCTCCACCGGCGGTGGACATCTCTATCCATCTTGCCCCTTCGCCCCCGACCGGGTCAGTGGTCGTTATTGATTCCTCTTCTGGCATGACCACTCCTCCTTCCTCTGCCACCATGTCTCCAATTACATTCCTCCCTCTGGCAACAATAACGTCACTCATTCCCCTTGCTACTATACCCGAGGCTCTTACACGGCACATGCAAAGTCTTCCCCCTGAGCTCTCACAAATCCTATTGGACCCCACACTCCAAGCGGCCCTCGCCCAAGCCCTCACAATAGTTCAGCCTTCACAACTGTCAATAGGGCCGCCAGCCATGGAGGCCACAATGCAGATTTCAAAGGAGTTGGAGGAGCAAGAGTGGGAAGCCTCGAGGTCTATGGAGGAGGAGGCCGATGAATATCATGAGCACCCCAAGTACGAGCATCGAACCATTGATAAGGTGGTTTATGAGGTAGAAGAGACAGGCTTTTCTGAGAGCGGAGATGAAGAGGATGGCTCGGGTGCCAAGGAAATCATCCAAACATTTGATGACGACCTTAAGGAGGAATTGGCGCAGCAGCAAAAGGACATTGGGGAGGAAGTGGAAATGCTACCACATGGTGAAGAGGGGTAGCCACCAGAAGAGCAGCCGCAAAAGGATTTATCTGAAGTTGAGACCCATGCTGTAAAGAGCCCTGAGGCCAAGGTTACTGTAGAGAAGAAAGAAGAGGAGGCAGCGAAAGAAGAAGATCCCACCTGACAATTATCCACCAAGCTGCCCGTCAAACGGCTCGTATTCATTCGTGACTCCGACGAAGAGGATGAGGATGCTACTAAAGAGAAAGAGGAGCCCCAAAAGGAAAAGGAGGCGGAAGTCATACCTCTGAGAGAGAAGGGTGAGGGCAGCCATGATGCACCCAGGGATAAATCTGTTATGTCCGATTGGTTGGAGAAACAACTTGAGAAGACGACTCCTATTCTAAAGGACCCAAGGGCGAGATTGGAGGCCATCTTGGCTCAATCCCTGAGCACGACAAAGAAGGAGAAGAAGCCTAAGGTCCGATCCAGGATAACAATGGACGCTTCCAGCTCTGGAGCAGCGCAAATTGCAACGCCTATAGTTGGCCAAACGGGGGTGAGTTATAATATCTCCACCATTGACTTGGGGATAGCAACCAGGGAACAAAAAGTCAAGCACCTTGAGGAGTCGGTGGCCATAGTGGTGGACCTGATAAAGCATGACAAGGTCTCCAAGGATAAGCTCAAGGTGCAGGTTGCAGCATTAATAGATTTTATCTAACAATGGTCTTCAATGGACGACCTGCCCACCACCTCCACGGCCACACCGCAATTGCTCTCCAAAGAATAGATTGACAAGATGGAGAGAAGGAAGAACTTGGAGAAGACCACTGAGGATTGGTTTCGACGGGTCATATACGTTGGAAACATGGGAATCAACAGGGCTGTGTGGATAGCCAACAAGTTCTTGGACTTGATCCAATCCCTGGAGAGCACAAGGAGGCTCTGCACCAATTTCCCTGTGATGTACGACTCCACCTTCCCAAGAATTGAGGCCGTCCTTCAGATGCCTGAGGACACATGGGAGTAGAAGCTAGAGCTGAAGAAAGAAGATCATTGGCTAGTGGATGTGTGTGGCAGAGACCTCAATAACCAGAAGGAGAGGTTGGGGCAAATCTTGAACAAGGTGGATCCAGATATTGAGTGGATTAAGGAAATCCAAGCGGAATGCGCCCAATACCTTAAGCTGATGACGGGCTATGATATGCCCACGGTACAAATGGATGCAGAAAAGATCAAGCCATACTTCCAAGAGAAGATGAAGGACGGGATAGCCGGAGAAATCACAACAGAATTCTTGAGTTTTGCTGCCCGCGCCTTCGACTGATCAGAGCTATTCAAAGACCAAGGCTCGAAGTATGACGAGGATTGGAAGCGGCTGGAAGAGAACACTAAGGAATGGAGTTACCAGGCGTTAAGATGTGAGATCCTCGAGATAGACAAGCTCCAGGTCATTATCCTCAACTACATAGAACACGCAGCTTCCAGGGAGCAAGAGGATAGCCCAGCCAAAGAAGAAGACCTTCCTGAAGAATAGGTACAGCAAAGAAAACAACAATCAGCTATAGTACAAAAGAGCTATAGTGCCACCCACTAGAAGACAAAATAGGGAAAGGACGAAAATGTATTTTAAATTGCAAATCTATTTGGGGGTAGGTGAAACCCTATTTTGTAATGAATCTTGGCCACATAATGAGAATGAATCTTGACCATTCATTTAACTTTTGGAAAACTATAAATAGAGCACTCCCCTCATTTGCAAAAGTGAGAGTTGAGTTGTTGTAAAGGCATGCTGCAGAAATTTATAAGAAATATCACTGACTTGGTGTATTTTCTTGATTTCTCTCATGTTATTTGATTCATTCTCCAATTTCACATGTTTAGCTTAGATCTTATGGCTATTTAGTTAGTTGTTTACTTTACTTGGATAAATCTTAGGAATGTTGTTGGGTGACTGTTAAAATTTCTGCCTTGTTGATGATCCCTTAGTCCATACTTTTTGCTGTTTGCTGAAGGTAGATAGCTGTGCAAAGTTAGTCTAGACTTGATTGTAAAGCTGCCCTAAATCTTTATCTTTGATTTATGCATGTATGTGGTGGATGAAGGATGAAACATCTACAGCCCTTAGAAGATAGCACAATTTCCATGATACTGTGAAATCCCTGGTTAAGTGGGACATTGTTTTGAGGAATTATCCATTGCAGGAACTCCATTGTCACTATTCATAGCAAGCTTCAGACTTAGGAACTTTTCCCTTCCTTCGCCCTTTTTCCTTTTTTTTAGTAACTGACCTATGCTAAGGTTCATTGCACATTGTAAAGCCAAATCTAACAACTAAATAGAGTTCGAGATTGCTGTTTGAACCTACAGCCGGTGCATATCAACTTCCCATCCTAAGGACTCCATTTCAAAGATCCAACTCCATGCTTTGTGTCCATACTTTGTATTTTCTGTAAGACCGCCTTGTGATTCCAGCGAATCACATCAACTACTGAGGTATCTAAGCACTGTCATGACCTGACATCCGAGAGACCTTGGGATAGTGTTCTGCAATTCGATTGTGGGAGATTGTCTTTCAAGAGAGGTAGTGCACCTACGCACTGCCTGTGTTGAGAAGTGCATAAAAACACCATCAACACCACCCTCTTTCCCATCCTCTCCCACCACATCCCACCCTCTCTCCCACTCTCTGCCACCCTCTCCCATGCTCTCTGACTCTCTTTGACTCTCTCCCACACTCTCACACTCTCTCCCACCCTCTCCCAACCTCTGCCACCCTGTCCCACACTCTCCCAGTCTCTCCCATCATTTCCCACCCTCTCTCCCACTCCTCTCTCCCACCATCTCTCCCACTCTCCCTCTCTCTCCAACTCTCTCCCACTCTCTCTCACCCTTTCACACCCTCTCCCACCCTCTCTAACTCTATCCCACTCTCTCCCACACTTTTCCACTCTCTCCCACCATCTTGCACCCTCTCTCCCACTCTCTCCAACTCTCTCCCACCCTCTCCCACACTCTCTAACTCTCTCCCACTCTCTCCCACACTCTCCCACTCTCTAACACCCTCTAGCACCCTCTCTCTCACTCTTTCACCCTTTCCCACTCTCTCCCACCCTCTCCCACTCTATCCCACTATCTCCCACCCTCTTTCTCACTTTCTTTCACCCTCTCCCACCCTCTCTCCCTCTCTCCTACTCTCTCGCACCCTCTCCAACCCACTCCCACCCTATCTC
>VDFB02000003.1:133749509-133782752 GCA_007258455.2 Sequoia sempervirens
TCTCTCCCACTCTCTCCCACTCCCACCTTCTCTCACCCTCTCTCCCACTCTCTCCCACAAGCATACATACATACATACATATAGGCATACATACAAGCATACATACATACATAGATGACACACCAACATACATATACATACAAACATATCAATAAAAATTCTATAAAGTAGCATTTAACTAAATGAAGACATAAGACGAGCACATTATGTGTTGCTAGACATGTTCCCTAGAGAAGAAAAAATGTCAAAATTAACACATAAAGCGAGCGCGTTATAACATGCTCGCGTTATATTTTTCTTTGGGAATCCCTGGGCCTTAGCTTTGGTATTTTCCTTGGAATACAAACTTAAAGGCTTGGAGGGAATTCCCAATTACTAGAGACGTGTTTTTGCAAATTCTACAATTTTTCACATAATCTGGTTTGTGCTCACCATCAGGATTGCATCTGGTTTAATATCAACAAAATCAAACACATGGGTAATGTTAGGTTCTCTCTTAGCTTTCCAACAATGTAATTTTTTTCACTTTCTATCAATGTTAAGCCTTTCATCCATAATTTCTTTTGTTTGTATGTCCGTTTTTTGTCAAAAAGAAATGTTTGGTGTTTTTTTCGTTATAAATTAACCATTCATCAAAATTTCAAATAAATTACATTTTTAGAAACTAGACTCCATTCTACAATTATTATTATTATTTTTTTTTAAAAAATCTATTACTTTCAAAAATTTGTAGGGGGAGCATAGCCAAAATTCTGCTTTTTAGGAAGTGCCCACTTAGACAATTAGTAAAAAATCAAATATTCATTAAAAAAATATCAGAAAAATCGTGCATCAACTAGATACTATTAGCCAACTTCTAACTATAGCAATTTTAAAAATACCACAAAAAATTTCACCATGCTAGGGTCGTACAAGAGTTGCTATGTTATGTTTTTCTCACAAAAACAACAATTATTTGTGTACATCCCTCTTTTGAACCCCTTAATCTCAACCCTTTTCAAAATAAATTAGTAGCTTAGAAAGTAGACTAAGAGCACTTCAATCCTTGTTTTTGTTCCATCTCAAAATTTTGATTGTAGCTATCCTCAATTTCATGCCCAAGATTAGTATTTCCTGATTTAAAAAAAAAAGTGGCCACTTAAGCCCCCTTTTTGGGAACCATCTTGGTGCACTTACCCACAAGAAAAATGAATTGTTTAACACAATTCCTCAAAGAGCAAGAGATCTTCATCTCTTTTTTCTGGCTCTAAAATCCTATAAACAACATAAAATGGATTTTTTAAAAAGGCTTTCCAAACTTTCAAGTAAATGCTATTGGCAGGTGTGAAGCCAAGCTCTACAACTTTTTTCAACATCTTTCCTACCCATCACTTTGGAACAAGGATTAAATAAAATATAAGTAGATATCTTTGATTTGATCGATTCATCCATTAGAATATGATTATAAATATCTACAAACATGCCTAATAGTAAATAACACCAATTTACATACCTAGATTTGAGTGAACAATAAAAAGGTCCAACATCAAGTGCCCATTCAAATAATGTATATACTCAAGAGATGTAGTGATTATTTGTTAATCAATATCAAGCAACCTCTGCCCTACAAGGTTGGAGAACTATCAATTATTTTGCGCCGCCTGAATTATTTACAAAATATTTTGGGAAAAATTCTTGTCCTTTTAGCATGAGCTAAAGAGGATTGTACTTTTAAGTTAACCTATTTGATTAACCACTTGAATATCCCTAATTAAATGCAGAGAGACATTTTTTTTTCATTTGAAAAACCATGTGTTTGATTATCCCTTCTTAGTATCTTACTTGAGCTGAATATTGATTTGGCTTTCCACAGTTTTATAAAATCATATCTTGTTGCAAACTAGTCTCAACTTAACAATAGATTGACCAAACCCTCACTAACAAAACTTTATCTCAGAACTAAACATAAAAATACATCAAAATCAGACATATAACATAGTAAAGAGTGAAGAAAATATTCAATAGTGATCTTCAAACCTAAAATGTCATATTGTGTGAAGTAGATGCCCATTCTTTTGCAATTTGTTGTTTCAAATATTTAGCATCAGTGTTTGGTGAAACACAAATGTCAAAAGTTTCTTTCAGGCTACTTGCGCCAAACAAAAAATGCCATTCACCACCTATGCCAACATATACTCTACCTTTGCAAGCTTCCTCCCTATGTGAAAATGGGAGCTTTGGAATAGGGTATGGACATCTGTAAAAGAAATGTGTGCTAGTAGAAAATGTTGGTGTATACTAAACTATGTAGGGTAAAAGATGTAATGTCAAAACCTAAATGTGCACATTAATAGGAACTTGGGGGTAATTTTCATTGTAATAAACATACTCTAAAACCATTGCTCTAAACCTTATTTTTAGGTAGTAGCTTGCCAAATTGGAGAAGTGAAAGGTCAATACTAGCGAGGAAGATTTTGGAGGAGCGTGAACTAATAGTGGCAGGAAAAGTAGCACAAAATGGTTAAAAGCAACCAAAAAAATGAAAAAAATGATGAATGTTTAAGATTTGTTTAATCATAAAAAATTAATATAATCTATATAATATAAAATATAATTAATGTATTATATATATTTAATATAATAGTAATAAGATTAACTTATATATAATATAATTATATTTAATAGTATATATAGGTTATATTATTAATATAGGGTTATATTATTATTATATATTGTATTCTATAATAAAAATTATTAAATATAAATATAAAATTATTATAATTAATATATATTCTTATATAGAAAAAAATAAATTATTATATAAAAAAATTGATAGTTTAATTGATCTTTGGAGTGATTAGGAAAAAGAAAGAGAGATCGAGGGGGAGACAATTCTATATATAGAGAGAGGAATATATACTAACCCTTGCACCTAAAGGAGGTTCAAGGATTCTGCCAATAGAAAATTATATGTATGTTAATATTTTAGAGAGTGTGGGTATGTGCATGGATGTGCTAAAAATTCTAGTTGCATGTGGCTAGCTTAAAAAATTAATATTAATTGCTAAATAATGGAATGAAATAAATTTAGACAAATCTAGATTAGCGCTCCCTAACATACTTCATCCTCTTGGGCTCAGGTGTGGTGAAGTTAGGGCTCCCTAAAATGCTTCCTCTTTGACCCCATCATGTTGGACTATGTGAATAGTACTATTGATTCTTGATTCCTTAAATGATCCATTCAAATGGATTGAAATAATTGATTATATATATATATATGTATGTATATATATATTATTTAAATGAAAGTGTCTGCAAGATAGCCCTCCAAAATGCAATTGGATTATTTAGATCATATTTTATTAGTGAAATTGACCACAATTGCTCTTTGATACATTCGACATGCTAATACAACAGAAAAATCAAGTTGGCTTCAAATCATAGTTAAAAACATTAATGATTCATTAACATAATGAGTAATAAAAGTTAAAGAATGTAAATGTTAATTTTTTTTATAAAATATGTGAAGGCATTAAGACTACGCCAAGAGGCAATGCCTTCCACACAATATGTATTTTTGGTGCACCAAGAAAATTAGGCGGCCAAATGGCCCGCTTAGGTAGGGGTCCCATGAGGGGGGCTTAAGCTCTATGGATTATGATCAAATTCAAAAGAAAAAAAAAGAGTAATAGTCATTTATTTAGTCATTTTTATTTGTATGATATTAGTCATTTATTTAGTCATTCAGTTGTGATTTTACTTGATGACCAAATTAGTCACTTATGATGATCAAATTAGTCATTTATTTGCCAAATTCTACTAGTGTTAGTCTTGTGACTAAAAGTTTTAGTCATGTGATTTATTTACCAAATTCAACTAGTGATAGTCTTTTAAGATATGAAATTTTACCAAGTGGGGATGGAATAGTTCCATTGACACAATTACCATACAAGCTTAAGTATGCTCATATTTTGAGGTTACTAATGCCACAATATGTTTTCCACAATTTCATTGAGGACAATGACAAAGTGTAGAGTTGACTTGATGGGTGTCTAACAAAAGAGGGAAAAAATCTAGTGAAATAAGTAAGAGACAATTCTAAATATTCTAAAATAGAGCAAAGAATAGAAAAAAAAATTGCTTCCACCCCCAAGATGATTTTTGAATTAATTTATACTTAAATATTAGCATAAATTACCATACTCCAAGGGCACCTTGTCTCTTAAATTTGGTTACCTTAGATGATTGATCTAAGAGCATCTCAAGGGTCGATCAATTTTGTATCACCCAAAAATATTTGATTTAAATTTTTTGTTTTATTTTACAAATATTTAGGAGCTATCTTAGTATTATACTATTGTTGTTGTAGAATTAAATTATTTTGGCAAAGGCATTTTCTTGCCTAATATTTGTTGTAGTGCATTTTGAGTCACAAACTAAGATTTCACAGTGCAACATTTTTTTAGATTTTACAATAGCATTTGATCACATTTCCAAACTTATTGGTTTAGGTAATAATATTTTTTGGTAGAACCACAATTACTTTTAATAAATATACCTCACCATGTGACATCCACCCTACTAATCCTCTTGATAGATAACATGTAAAAGTCCCTTTTAGTTTTTGCACCTGACTTTGAATATTGTGCCAACTTGAATTATTTGAATTATTTCCATGGAAGGTTAGGAAATAAGGGTCATGACATATTGATTGGTTTTAACTTATTATTGGAAGCAATCCCTATTAATAAGACAAAAAGATCCTCAAAATAAGGTATAACATAAACAAGATAACTCTAACTATGTGTTTGAGGTTCTTAATTGATGTAACAAACACATAACCTAAAGGAATTTATGATTGTGCATGCATTATTGTTCCTAAATTTTCATGGTGAGCTTGTAGCAAAGAATTTGAATTTGGTAGATATGTTGAACATTGATAATTGAATGCTACTATAAATGATTTTGATATCTTATTATGTCTTCTAAATTTATTTATACTCTGTAATTTGTTAGTATTTTTCTCAGAGTTTGGGTTGCATCAATATATTGTTTTTATTGGACTTTATCCATAACTACAATAAAAAATATAAATATCTTTCTCTCAAAAAATCTTTTAATTTATAAGATGACAAGAGGTGTAGGCCTTAAATTAAAGGTTTTCTTCCTAAATGTTAAAATACACCTCACTTTTATTTTTTTAATTTCCTTTTTTGCAACCATTAGTCCTTCGAATATGATATTGTAGTGTCATAAGTTTATAGGTTTTCTCCAAAATAGGAAAATGTTATATTTGAAGGATTGACAGTATCACCAACCAAGTTGATTTCTACTCATGTCGCTTCTCTTTTTTGAATCTTTTAACACCTTGTTTATGAAAAACCCTTGGGATGCAAGAAAACTAATATTTTCTCCATCGCTTTAGATTCACATAAAACACTGGTTAAATAGAAACTACAATTACCACAAAAATCTAGATAATTGGTGATGGTTGACAAATCCTAATAAATTTCATGACTGAACATAATATAAACATATATTGTAATAAGGTTGATGTGTGTCATAATATGCCTTGATTGTATGGAGTAAATAATTTACATGTGCATTTATTATAGATAAAAAACTTGTCAAATTATTAATCTTTATGGAATCAAGCCTTTCACCATAAAAAATACTCAACATTGTCAAGTAAAGATCCTCAAGCATGGAAAGAGTGCATATATGTCTAAATTAATTCCAAGATAGTCATTATTTCCTTCTAATATGTAATTGAATTCATAAATAGTTGCACTACAATTCTTCAATATGAGGAACACATTTTTCAAAAGATTAATAGGAATATAACTTGTACAATAATAGGCTTCTCTTGGAGATTCTATACAAAATATATAGCATCAAAATGAACCCAACTGGCCATAGGAGCATTCATTTTTAGCCTAATTTTTTCATAAAATTACAAAAATCAAAATATTCAATATCCATAATTGAAGAGTTGACAAAGAATCAAACCTACAAAATACAAAGTTCTATAGGAAATTCATTTAAAGAAGACAATACCAAATCAAAATCAAAACAAAATCCAAATCTTCTAATTGTATTTTTTATGGCATGCGAGTTTATCAAAATTACCTTTGAAAATGCAAAATTTATATAGCATGAATTTCAAATTTCTCCAATGATTGCTTATCTTTTAAACATCAAAATAATAAGTAGAAGTGCAAAATTTTCCCAAGATGTTTAGATAATATTAAAATTAAGTTTAAATATTAATTTACTATAAAGGTCATATATCTGGAATTCATTTATTTATATAATTTTAATGGATTATTTACTGAACAATAAATTTTGCATGTAGCCTAAGAAAATATCCACTACTAGTGTAGCTATGGATCACATTCATTGTTTCATTTTAATAAAATTATTTTACTTCAAAAATGGTGGGACAAATTTTGATGAATTGTAATGGTAATTTAAGTATATAAAGATATCAAGTATAAGCTCATAAAACATGATATTGGAATTTTTTTTAGAAAAGTGTTATTCTAGACACAAAGTATTAGTATCCATTTTCACTATTGCACTTATTTTCTCTTGCACCCTATTTAGCCATGGTCATGTTGCCATCAAATTTGAATAGAAAACTAAATCGTTTGCTCATGTAAACCATAAAATAAAAAACATGTAAAGCAGTGATTTGCAACAACAAAGGGTTATGAATATATTATTAAATACTTCATAGGTAGCCTATTCTAACAAAAAAATAGTTTAAACTATAAGAATCGATAATGAACACAACATAATTTTTTTTTATCTTACATGATCACTATTCCCTTTATACAAAATTCATAACCATTTCTTTTGATAGAATACCTCTATGCAAAAAAAAAAAGGTACAATTCATATCTAATGATTTTAATAAACACATTTCATAAATAGAGGACCTTCTCGGGCTATAGCGATTATGAATTCAATTCGTTTTACATAAAATCATCAAGGATATGTTCAAGATAGGTTGATAGACAAATCAATTATTAGATATGCTACTAGAATCTTAGAGATCATATTTGAAAAGTATTACAACCTTAAAGATCCTTTGTAAACAAGAATGAAGATAATGTTGAGACAAAAAACTGATAATCCTTTTATTTAGCTTTTCTTTCTATTTCTTAGCATATATAAATCAATAATTATGTTTTCCTTATAAATGGTTAAAAATTATACACCATATTTAATCTATAGAGTTTGGCCAAACATTATATACTTCCTCTTAGAATGTCATGAGATAAGTACTCCTGTTACAAAGTTTGACATCTCCTTGAATTGAGAGGTATTTTCCTCACTAGCACATTGCGATCAAGAACAATATGTGTTGGTTGTGGGAGATCATCAAGACTATCTAAAAACAACCTTGAAAGCATCTATTCACTTAGTGAAACTTTTTGCGTAACCCAAAATTTACAAAACAACTCCATATACATTATTTTTTTTCCCTTATACAATTAGAGAGGGAGCTTAGGATTTCTCCAGTGAGTTGGTTTTCCTTTAAATTGAATTTTTGTAACTTTGAAAGTTAGGAAAACACAAATGGAATCACTCCTGTCAACCTGTTGTTTGAAAGAGAAAGATTTCTGAGCTGAGTAAGCATACCCAATTCAATAGGAATACTACCATGGAGTATGTTCTCATGCAATTGCAAATTAATTAAAGAAGATAGGTTTCCTAGGGAGGGTGGGATTGTGCCTGTGAGGCTGTTTTCATAAAGATAAAGACTTCTGAGTTGAGTAAGCATACCCATTTCAATAGGAATATTACCATGGAGTTTGTTGCTTGACAATGCCAATTCGGTTAAAGACGATAGGTTTCCTAGGGAGGGTGGGATTGTGCCTATGAGGTTGTTTCCCCAAAGATAAAGTATTTTGAGTTGAGTAAGCATACCCATTTCAATAGGAATACTACCATGGAGATTGTTTCTTGAAAATTTCAAGTCGGTTAAAGAGGATAGGTTTCCTAGGGAGGGTGGGATTGTGCCTATGAGGTTGTTTCCCCAAAGATAAAGTATTTTGAGTTGAGTAAGCATACCCATTTCAATAGGAATACTACCATGGAGTTTGTTTCTTGAAAATTCCAAGTCGGTTAAAGAGGATAGGTTTCCTAGGGAGGGTGGGATTGTGCCTGTGAGGTTGTTTATATAAAGATAAAGTATTTTGAGTTGAGTAAGCATACCCATTTCAATAGGAATACTACCATGAAGCTTGTTGCTTGACAACGCTAAGCCGATTAAAGAGGATAGGTTTCCTAGGGAGGGAGAGATTGTGCCTGTGAGGTTGTTTTCATGAAGAGAAAATATTTTGAGTTGAGTAAGCATACCCATTTCAATAGGAATACTACCATGGAGTTTGTTGCTTGACAAGGACAAGTCAGTTAAAGAGGATAGGTTTCCTAGGGAGGGTGGGATTGTGCCTGTGAGGTTGTTTTCATAAAGATAAAGCATCTTAAGTTGAGCAAGCATACCCAATTCAATAGGAATACTACCATGGAGTCTATTGTTTAACAATGACAAGCCAGTTAAAGAGGATAGGTTTCCTAGGAAGGGTGGGATTGTGCCTGTGAGGTTGTTTCCCCAAAGATAAAGAATTTTGAGTTGAGTAAGCATACCCATTTCAATAGGAATACTACCATGGAGTTTGTTGCTTGACAAGGCCAAGTCGGTTAAAGAGGATAGGTTTCCCAGGGATGGTGGGATTGTGCTCGTGAGGTTGTTATAATAAAGATAAAGAAATTTGAGTTGATTAAGCATACCCAATTCAAGAGGAATACTACCATGGAGTCTGTTTTCTGCCAATTGCAAGTCAGTTAAAGAAGATAGGTTTCCTAGAGAGGGTGGGATTGTGCCTGTCAATTTATTTACTCCTAAACAAAGGATTTCTAATTGTGAAAGAAGGCCAAGATGGGTAGGGATAGTATTGCTCAAAAGGTTATTTGATAGTATGAGAACTTGCAAAGAATGACAAGATGATAGAGTGGTGGGAATGGAGCCTTCCAATTGATTTTGAGACAATGTAAGTATTCTAAGGCGAGACAACCTTCCTAGTTGAGGAGGAATTTGGCCTTGGAAGCTGTTATCCCTGAGAGCAAGTACTCTTAAGAAAAGAGAGATTGCCAAGGAAAGGAGAGATGGGTCCGAGTAAAGACATACCAGTGAGATTCAAAGAAAGCACGTGCTGATGGCGAGAAGAGAAGAGAATCCCAGTCCAATTGCAGAAGGAATGACGAGCAGACCAATCAACCAAGGAATTGTGAGGGTCACGGGAGAGGGAACGCTTAAAAGCTAGCAGAGCTTCTTCTTCCTGTTCAGAAGAAGAGGAGGAATAAGAAGGCAGTGCAAAGAGAAAGAAGAGTAGGAGGAGTGGGGCAGAAACTACGAAACCCATGATCTTCATCTCTATTCAACTCTCAAACAAGTAAAGCTATCCAACTCTGTGTGTTGTCCGCAGGCTCTCCGAAGTCTGATTATAAAGCTGCAGAGGTAAAAAAGTCTCTTGTAAAGTCTACGGTGGTAAGTCAGTTTATGAATAGACATTCACGGGAAACATCTTCATTCATGTCAATTTTAAATCTGAAGTCATGTGCAGTGGTCAGGAGTCTTTATGATTTCGTCTTCATGTTTTACTTTTCTTGGGCGAAAATTCAATAGACAGTAACATCTTCATCTTCATCTTCATCTTTATTTCGTCGGTTTATCATCTTTCCCTTCATTCACGGAGATATTTTCATCTTTCCCTTCATTCACGGAGGCATGCGCAGTGATCAAAAGTCTCTTGATTTTAAGGTATGATTATTTAAAATAGACACAGACATATTTTGTTGATCCATATTTAAAATTAAAAATAAAATAAAAGTTGCGAAAAGTTAGCCTGCTAACTATTAATTATTAACAATTAAATAGAATTTAAGGTATGATTATTAATTTTATTTAGAGTGTTTTCAAATGCGATGGGTAGTTTTGGTATTTACGAAATATTTTAAATGGTTAGAATATTTTTTGTGTTTTTCATTAAATTATAATATTAGTATAAATTATAAATAAATATTTTAGAATATAAATAGGTTTTTTTTATTAAGAATTTGAATTTTAATAATGAAAATAATAAATAAACTATATTTTAGATTTAAATTTAATTAAAAATATTATTCTATTATAATTTATTTATGATTATTAATTAGTGATTGTATTATTTAACTAACATTTGTACTTAAAGAAGGTTCAAGACTACGCTGATAGAAAATTATATGTATGCAATGTGTTGCAAGTGGTTGAATTAAATAATTAATAATAAATGTTGAATAATGAAATAAAATAAACTTAGACAAATCTAGATTTTTAAATTGGATATTATCTCATTTTGAAATATTTGCATGCAAATTTAATTGGCAAAAAAATTGTAAATGGAAAAAGAATGTTGTCATCTAATTGGAAAATCAATACTTATTTGGCTTTTACCTGATATTGTGTAAGCTTGACAATTAATTTACCTTTTAATGACAATTGAAACTTGTTTTTTTTGACAACTCAACATTGTTTGAGGCTCAAATCTCACACTATATGTAGCCTATCGATGAATTGATTATTTTGATTTTTGAGATTAAAATAATATTTTCAAATGAAAATAAAACAATTACTTATCATTATGTAGTACTTAGTAAGTAATTGTTTTGATATTTTTGATTAAAATAATATTTTCAAATGAAAATAAAAAATTAGTTATCAGTTATTTAGCACTTACCATTAATTGTTTTGATTTTTTAGATTAAAATATCATAAAAAATTGAACATAAACATTGTAATTAATATGTTGATAATGGTAATAGTTAACCAAAATCTTATCATATCTAATCTTATAAAAATCAATATTAAAAATGTGAATAGGAATGACATCAAAGTTGCTACAATGATGTTGAACTCATCTCGAAACTCACTTATAAAGAATAAATGATTATTACACACTTATAATGTTAGATAATTTTTTTAATTAGTACATATAAATTTGATTATAGACCTAGAATTTCAAACATATTTTATATAATAGCACTTGCACCTAAAGGTGGTTCAAGGATTCTGTTGATAGAAAACTATATGTAAATATGTTAGAGAGGATGCGCTGCAAATTCTAGTCTCATGTGGTTGGATTAAACAATTATTAATAAGTGCTAAATAATGGAATGAAATAGACTTGGACAAATCTAGATTTTTTCCTTGAAGAAATTAAGTATTATCTATTATGAAATATTTGCATACAAAATTAAAACATAATGCAATACAAATGAAAAAGAAAACTTGTCGTCAAATTGACCAAAAAATATTGTAAATGGAAATAGAATGTTCCCATCCAATTGTCAAATTAGTATTTATCTAGCTTTTAAGTGAAAAGTGAGATTTTGGAGGCTTTTACCATTAAATGTAGGTGAAACTTGTTTTTTGATAACTCAATAGTGGTTTACAAGCGTGAGACTTGTTTCAAGCTCAAATCTCACACTATATGTAACCTATGGGCTAAATATGTACTAGACATGTCAATGGGAGTAATACAAACATCTATAAATTGAAAATGAATTAAATGTGAGATATTTTGGTCTTTATGGTGTAATTAAAGTCTTCAAGGACACATAATTTTATATAAGGTGATACAAACATGTTTAAATCATGAGTGAAGTAGGCATGAGTATTGGATCATTGAATTTATAGCTTTCTCATTGCCTTAATTTCTTGTCCAACACTCCAAAATTAGATAGTAAATGTCATAAGTGAGGAAATATCCTAGATCTTTCTTATATCTCAATTTCACATAAAAATATTGGTCTCATCATATATCTTAGCTTTTCGCATTAAGGGACTTTGTTGTATGTTTGTTGCCAAATATTTTGTGATATATTGTATTTTTTAATTTATCATTATGACTAGTGGTGAGACCTTATCATATGATTGCTATTAGGATAGAATATTTATCTTAGAACTAGATATATAATTTTAGTGCCCATAGAATAATCCACTTGCACCATCCCAATAATTGACTAAATTTTTTCTAAATTTTGGGTCAATCAATATCCATAAATTAGTTGGCACAAACCCCCCATATTTATTTCATTTTTCCATAGTTCTAGAATGGGGGTTTAGGGGTGTGAGCCATTGATATGGTTGAGGGGGTAGTGCCCCTTGAATCCAAGAAAAAAAATCTACCATTAGGAAGGCATCAAAACACACAAGATTTGAATATTTAAATTTATCATGCTATATAAAGAAGACACTTATATTTTCCCCTACTCCAAGCTATGAATGAATAGATACCTTATATTTACCCTACTAATCAGATGATTTTTATTTATTTCTAAGAAGTACTAAGTTCAATTTAAAATACTCAACCTAAATTATTTTAGATTGTTAGATTTTGATCAATAATTGGTTTATCAATAAATAATCTAATGTTTCAGAAATTTTTGATTGAAAAAACATTTCAAAATTTTCATGTATTATGATAGTTATCATCATATATGTGTTACTTTACATACTAACAATGTTTTGTAGGAATGTGGTATACAAGTCCCTCCTAAATCATCAAGATATTTTATTTCAAGTGTATTATGTAGAAGAGATGATGGCGAAATTTTTATAAGTCATGTTTGAAAGGATCATGTGTTACTTGTGGTAGTTTACAACATTTAAAAAAATGTCTACATTTAGAGAGCACACATGAAATTGGAAAAAAGGCTAGTTACTTTTAGAAAATACAACACAGTGACATATGGGGTTAAAGATGGAAAAGAGTTGAAGAGATGTGAGTTAGTGAATACAAATATTTTTGTAGCTGAATTTATGAGGATTTTCAAGAGAAATAGTTTGAGTATGCAATGCATACACATAGAGCTCGATGTTCAATGAGCAATGCAAGTTATGTAAGGATACATTTCTTCTTGGTACCATTGTTTTTATTGTAGATTTTACTGAGAATTATACATTTAAACCATAAAATGAAGTACAATATCAATATAAAAATTCTAGTTAGGTTACTATTTTTGTACACATAACATTCATGCATGCACATGATAGCACAGAGAAAGACAAAAATATATTAAGAGAGTATCACTTCTACATCAATGATGATCATACTCATTCCACAGAGTTTGTACAAGGTTGCTTTCAAATTTTCTATTATAATTTAAGGGAAAGAAATATGAGATACAATCAACACATCATATGGTCAGATAACTACACAACACAATTCATCAGTTCAAGGATGTTCTATTGGTTGATTGGGATGCATGTGACAAGTGGTTTTCAACACTTTTAGTATTTCATTTAGGTTGGACATGGAAATGGTGAACATGATGGTGTCAGATGATTTGTAAAAAGAGCCCTAGCTAAAGATAAGTTGAAGTACCAATCTAGTGCTAAGTTGATTGATGCAACAATAACTGTGCAATTGTGTAACTCCACAATGATAACATGTAATAAAGGTAAGTCTATGGTTTCTAGATATTTTTGGTTGGTAAATGGATCTAATATTACAAACTACCAAGCTTATTGTATAGTTACAAGATCGAGTGAGTTACACTCATTTAGAAGTTCAAATGCAAGTTTGCTTCTTTTTTCATATGAGATCTAGATTGAATTTTTTTTTCTTCCATGTATAGATTTTGTATGGGAATATTGTGAATCAAAAGAGTGGGTTGATGAATGGTCTTGAAGACCTTAGATCCCATTGACATGTTTCAAGTTCCACAACCACTACAATTGAACCAAATGGAAGTATCGATGGACTTTGACCATGTATCTAACCTAGTACAACTAGGTATTACAATTTATTAATTAGTTGAAATCAAAATTTTAAGTCATTTTATTATATTTTACATGGTTTTTGGAATTAATTTATTCACTCAATAAAATCTAGGTCATGTGTATGCAGTTATTAGTGATGAGAATAATGAAGGAATGAATTATTTTTGTGTCATTGTATAGAGGGGATTAAAAATTTGACTACCACAATCACTGATGGAGAGGGTATTGAGTATCTAATAGGTTATGTTATTGTCATAGGAACATGGCTTAGAAGGTACCCTATTAAGAAATCAAATGTTTGGTTATTTTAGGAGTTTGACACATGCATAGGCATATTCTTCATTACTCTAACCTTGTTGTTGCAACAAATATTCAATTGATTAAATATCATGGTAGACCACTTAATAATAATTTATGGAAAGATCAAGAAGTTGACCATAAGGAAATACTTGACACAATAAGGGTTAGAGCTGATCCACAAGGTTCAATAGATTTAATTTGGGCCAATTGCAGGTATTCAGTGTGTTGGAGCATTAGATAAAACTGATTCTATGAAAGGGTAGAAATTTTGAAAATTTTGTATATCATTGGTTGATTGATATATCATCTATTCATTGTACCAATTGTATGAAATGCATTTTTTTAAAATATCATTAGTTGATTTGTATCTATGTACAACTAAAATTTTGTATATATAAATGACCAAGTTTCTATGAAATGTTGGAAACACAATAGTTTTTGTAAATATTGTTAGTTGATTTGTACCTATGTACAACTGAAATTTTGTACATATAAATGAACAAGATTCTACCATGATTGTACCAATTGATTGTAAATGCACGATTTTTTTACATTTTGTTAGTTGGTTTGTATATATGTATAGTTGATATATATCATTAAACATTTTGAAAAAAATTATATGAAGGACTTTTATAGATTGAAGGAAAAAACTAACTAAATCAAGTTACCTTTAATAATACCAAAAACTATTGAAAATTGGATAGGGATCTTAAGAGAAATCACTAGCACAATATAGTCTAAAACATTTGGGAGAGTTGGGGTGAAAAATAGAACCATGTCTAGCATAGATGTTACCACTTGAACATGTTGGCACTAATGGTTTGGCCCCACAAAGAACAAAACAAAAATTAGGCTACCTTGCAACTTAACATTACATGTATCTGATGATTTTTGAGGCAATAGAAAAACTTTCACCATGACCAAATGGACTGGAGATATGAAAAAATGAAAGAGGGTATTGTAGAGGGACCCTACAGCTCCATGCATCTTTGAAAAAAATATTTGTAAGTATCATGGTTTCCAAGAAATAGCTCACTAAAGTTCATCACTTTTTGGCATTTAGGGATCTTAAGAGAAAGTGTCAATACAATATAGCCTGGAATGATCTAGCATGTTGGGGTGTGAAATAGGATCTTTTCTAGCATAAACCCACCCACCTAGATGTTTTAGCATTGTTAGTTTAGTTTCACAATGAACAAAACAAAAATTAGGCTGCCTTGCAACTTAACATTGCATGTATCTGATGATTTTTGGGGCAGCAGAAAAAATTTCACCATGGCCAAATGGATTGGAGATATGAAAAATGAGATAATTTATTGTACAGGGACCCTACAACTCCCTACAACTTTAGACAAAATGTTTGTAAGTTCCACAATTTTTGAGAAATAGCTCATGAAAGTTTGCTACTTTTTGGCATTTATGACTCTTAAGAGAAAGCATTGATACAATATAACATAGAACAATCCAACATACTGGGATGCAAAATAAGACCTTTCCTATCACAAAATCACCCACCTAGATGTGTTGGAATTTTTGGTTTGGCTACACAATGAATGAAACAAAAGTTATGCAACATTGCAACTTTTCATTGAATGCATTTGATAACTTTTGGGAAATAGAAAAACATTCACCATGGCCAAATGGACTAGGGATATGAAAAAATAAGAGGGATCGTTGTAAAGGGACCCTACATCTCCCTGGAGCTAGAGATATGAAAAACTAAGAGGGGTTATTGTAAAGGGACCCGACATGTCCCTAAAGCTACAAACAAAAAAATTGTAAGTGCCACAGTTTCTGAGAAATAGTTTGTCAAAGTTCACCACCTTTTGGCATTTAGGGATCTTAAGAGAAAGCAATTGGTTTAATGTAGTTTGGAATGATCTGACATGCTAGGGTGAAAAATATGACCTTTCCTAGCATAAAACCACCCACCTAGATGTATTGGAACTTCCAGTTCGGTCACACAATGGACGAAATGAAAGTTAAGCAACATTGCAACTTTTCATCAAATGCATTTGATAAGTTTTTAGGGTAGAAAAAAATTTCACCATGGAAAATGGATTGGAGATATGAAAAATAAGAGTGGTTATTGTAGAGGGACCTTATAGCTCCCTATAGATTCAAATATAATATTTATAAGTGCCACAATTTTTGAGAAATAACTCGTCAAAGTTCTCCACATTTTGGCATTTAGGGCTCTAAAGAGAAAGTGTCGATATAATGTGCCCTGGAATGATCTAGCATGTTGGGTGTGAAACAAGAACTTTCCTAGCATAAACCCACCCATTCAAATGTTTTTACATTATCGTTTTGGTCACACGATGAATAGAATGAAAGTTATGCAACATTACAACTTTTCATTGAATGCATTTGATAATTTTTGGGGTAGCAAAAGAACTTTCACCATGGCCAAATGGATTGGAGGTATGAAAAATGAAATTTTCATATAACTTCCCACCCAAATGTGTTGGTACTATCATTTTGGTCACACAATAAGTGGAATGAAAGTTATGCGACATTGCAACTTTTCATTGAGTGCATTTGATGCTTTTTTCAATGTGCAAAAAGTTATCACCATGGCCAAATGGATTGGAGATATGAAAAACTAGGAGAGGTTATTGTAGAGGGACCCTACATGACCTTATTAATTTAGAAAAAAACATTTCTAAGTGACACAGTTTATGAGAAAAATCTCATCAAAACATTCCACTTTTTGGCATTTAGGACTCTTAAGAGAAAGTGTTGGTACAATGTAGCCTAGAATGATTTGGCATGTTGGGGTGAAAAAAATACATTTCATAGCATAAACCCACCCACCCAAATGTTTTGGAGCTAATGGCTCAGGCCCATGATGAACGGAACATAATTTATGCAACATTACAACTTTTCATTGAATGTGTTTGATAGTTTTTTCAACATTTGAAAACTTACCGCCACGATCAAATGGATTGAAGTCTTGAAAAAGTGAGAGAGTTTATTGTAAAGGGACCCTACATGACCCTATAAATTCAAAAAAAAAAATTCTAAGTTCCACAATTTCTGAGTAAAACCTCATCAAAGTTTTTCACTTTTTATCTTTTAGGGATCTTAAGAGAAAGTGTCAGTACAATGCATCCTATAATGATTCAACATGTTGTAGTGTGAAAAAGGACCTTTCCTAGCATAAAACCACCCACTTGGAATTTTTGGAGCTAATGGTTTGGGCCCATGATAAAAGGAATGGAAGTTACCCAACATTACAACTATTCATTGAATATGTTTAACAATTTTTACATTTGAAAACTTGTTTCCACCATAGTTCCTTCAATGTTATGACCTATTTTCAGAGCACCTTCCTTCATACATCTTTTAGAATTAGTTCCAATGTTTAGAGCCATGAACAAGCATTCATCACTATCTTCATCAGGATATTATGATTCCTCATCATTAGATACACTATTGTCTTTTTCAACATAATAACGCTTATTAACAAATTTACCAGGTTTACGATCCTTATGTTTGTCATTTGCACCTTTGATTGGAAATTTAGAAGCATAATTTCATCTATTTCTACAATTGAAACACTTAAAGGGTAACTTACCTCTGTATTTTCTAGTGCCCTTTTTTTAGTCTCCTTACAAAATTTGCTTCCACCTCCATCAAGATCATCTAGATCTGACTCATCAACCTTCTCTACCTTGTTGAATTTAAAGCAATTTCTTTTTTTGTAACATCTTGACCAAACTCTCTCAATTGATAAGAAATTAAAGCACCAAACATCTAATCTCTAGAATATTGATCTAAATTTTGATCTTCCCCAATAGTAGAAACTTTAGAACTATAGGTTTTTGGAAGATTTATTAGTACCTTTTCACAACTTATCTTTCTTCCATCTTACCACCAAGACCATTGATGGAATTAACAACTTCATCCACTTTAAGCATGTAGGTTGAAATATCTTCATCCTCAAACATACTTAGGGTTTCAAATTTGGCCTTGTAATTCTACATCTTCACCTACTTGACTTTATCATCTCCTAAAATGCTCTCCAAATTTGTCTAAATTTCTTTTGTAGTTTTGAGGCTTATCACTTTCCCAAATTCTAAATAAGAAATTTCAGCCAATATAGCATTTCTTTCTTTTCCATTGTTCTCCTAATCCTTGATTTCATCATTACATATCAAACAAGTAGTATGCATACTATATCCTTTTTCAGCTGATTTCCAGACACCAAACCATAGAAAGAGAAAAAATGGTTCCATCCTAGCTCTCTAGTAAGTATAATTTGTTCAATAAAACATAGGAGGTTTGACACCTTCATGTGTGCCATCTAGATCTACCTCAAGTGGTTAAGCTTTCTTTAAGGATCCACAAATCTTTAATACCAATTGTTAGATGCACAATACAATTAGGTGGGGGGTGAATCAGTTGTGCATTAAAACATTAAATCCCTCATTAACTTTAAAACCCCTATCAAACATTTAAACCCTCATTAAGCATTAGAAGAAAGTAAACATGTAAAACACCAATGTAAAAACAACCATACACAAGAGAACACCAGCTTTACATTGAAAAACCTAAGCAGGGAAAAACTATGGTGAGGATTATCTCACATATATATGAATAACAACATTGAATACAATTAGGCTCACTACCAAGGGCTCACATCCTAGAAAAGAACAAAGGCTCACTATCGAGTGGCTCACTACCAAGGACTCACTACCCAGAAGAAAGAAGAATAGAAGAAACTACTATAGAGGGATTCACTATCTGAGAGAAACAAGAAGAACTCACCACTATAACTCTATTCCATCTGCAAGCTTTGGCTCACTGCCTCCAAAAACTTCAAGAACACTAAAAATGTAGAAACCTTCTACTCACTGCATTCAGAGCCATAAGCATTTAAGCTCGCATTCAAATCACCACACTTGATCACATTTTTTCTGTCACACACCTTATAACATCTCCAACAACTCACCTTTCATTTATACCATTCATGACCTAAACAATCTCAATTAGGTCAACTTCAATGAAATGTATGCACCTCAAACATTCAACACCAAATAGATTGGAACCAAACACTTCCGTGGTGGAAATAAGTGAAGGAATAACACACCAACCTGGGTTAACTATGACCCAAATCTACACCGACACACATCACATGCTTCCATAAACAACAAACAATACATAGCAACACTCCACAATATTCTAAAATATTCCACATTATCATAATTGTAGTAGTGGAAAAAATTTCCTTTTCCCTTGCTTGTTGGATAATTGACATTAAAACTAAACTAATGGTGTCTTGGAGTGATGTTGTAATTTCTTGTACAAATTCACATCATTTTAGAACCTTTATTTAACTGGGTATGTGCAGGATCATGATGGGCCAAAAAGTGGCAATATGATGGGTATTTGTAGGGTATGTGGCTGACAACTTTTGTTTTACCCAAAATTGATGAAATGAAAAGGGTTTTTAAAGGAGATTCTCAGCTTTCCACCAATATAAATTATGATTTACTTTGAATTTAATAAATAATTATTATTCATTTTCTATTTGAATTATGACTAAAGTCCTGATTGATAGGCTGATTGAAAAGAATTTATAGCTTTCAAATGATATGAAATTTTTGGAATCCAAAACATGCATCACATTCTATGTTTCACACAGTATAGGATTAAAAAAGAAAAAATGAATTTCATGAAGTTTGACCAAGTTAAGGTGTGGACACATACAAGTTTTATATTTTTTAAAATTTGTAATAAAAGTTCATAATTAATTATTTACTTGGAAAAATTACAAAATGCATCACATCCCATGAGTCCTCTACTTATACAAAATCTTATGAAAAATATTATCATTTTATTGTGGTTAGGGTGGTCGGACCATGGACACCTTATTTTTCCTTGAAAATTTAAGTACTCTGCATTGAAATTTCAAATTTTCACCAAATGAGTTTTTTCTTTTTAAAATAAACCTAGTAGTTTAGAAACTAAATTCAATTTTCTACAAATTCTATTCTTACATATTTTTGAAATAATATAGATAACTTATTCAAATTTTTACGTCAAGTTGCCTAACTCTATTTTTTCTAATTTTTTTTCCACTTAAGGGCATGTTTTTTCTAAGACTTGTTTTCTTAATTAAGCCTAATGCACCCCTTCCTGAATGAAATAAGCATAATTTGTACCTTGTTTAAGTGTTGTAAATTTTTTTAAAGAACTTTCACATTTATCTTGTTAGTCTTAATTTATTGTGGTTAATTGGAGCTATTAACCCCCATTTTAGGCCTTAATTTTGACACCTTCTGAGGATCTTTCCTGACAATCATAAATTAAATATCAAATTCTTTCACTAGGAAAAATTTGGTCCTGGTAAGCTGAACCAAGACCCATTCTCCCTTGATGGCAAGTGGGTCCTCCCTTAAGAGGGCCCCCCTTTTTCAATTGATCTGGAATGGGTTTTTGGCCTTCTTTCAGCTCCCTGAAGCGCGGTACTAGAAACTAAGCCAGGACCCATTCACCTTTGGTGGTGAATGGGTCCTCCCTTAATGAGACCCTAATTTTTGAATTTTGTTTTGGGGGGAATTTAATTATGCTTCTTTCTAGATCTAGTGTCAACATTAATTCTTTGAATTTTGGGGCTAATCTCCTAATTTACTATAAATAAGAGTTAATTCAAATTAATTTCACCTAGAAATTTTGTGTGACTTCATGAGATCAAAAGAAAGAGCATTAGAAAACTTCAACAACATTCATAAGGCATTTCAAGGTAGATTTCAAGTATTCATTACAACAATTTAAAGTCATATCATCATGTCAAGGATTCAAGACATTGATGTGTGTTGAGCTAAGAAGTGAATGTTGCATTGAGGATTCATTTACAAGCATTATCCTACATCCAAGATCTATATTCTTCATGGCCACTCCATTATTGTTTGCAGATTTGCATCACAAGACAAAATCCAAGGTGATATCATCTACATTATTGCACTTTCATGCTTTGTTTCCTTATTATCATTTGGTTTAATTACCTACAAGCGGTTTGACTGAGGAAAACCCCCATTCACTAACAAATCCACAAGTTTTCTTCCCCTTGAGTGTTTTGTTGCAGATTTACAAAATAAAGATCAAGTTGAGCAAGATTCAAAGAAAAGTTGTCAAAGTTGCAAAAGTTGTCATTCAAAGTGAAAGATCATGGAAAGAGCTATACAAATTTAACTACAGGCTTCCAAAACTTGATAATCGATATTTCAAGAGTGCAGACATCAAGGTACAAGATCCTGAAATTAGTTTTCTAAAACCCTAAAAGGACCCATTTTCCATTGAAGGAAAATGAGTCCTCCATAGCTCAAAAACAATAAATTTCTAGCTAGGTACACATATTTTTATGCTCTAAAACATTCCCCATAGTTGTTATAATAGTTAGGTTTTATTTCTGGTTGTTATTAGCATCATGTTTTAGAGAATTTGAGGTGTTTAGGGCCTTGAAAAATAAGTGACCCATCACTCTTCTTCACACATTAGGGTGGATCCTATTTTCAACCTAAACATTATTTGGTGAACCCGACTCATTCAACATAGTAATATTCTAATTTTTGGAGTCTTTCATTTCATTTTAAGTTAAAATATTGCATTCATTGTATTTAGACTTGGATTGAATTCAGGTTTCTTCTTTTGCATTTAAATATTGCATACCATATAGGGTTTAGATTTGTATTGTTTTGCATCTTTCAAAATATGAAAATTACAAAAAAGAAATCAATGATTGTGCATCTCATTTGGATTTCATTCAATTGCATTTGAAAATCAAAACAAAATTGCATTTCAAACTAGGTCTTTCATTTCATATTTCTATTGCATTTTTCAATTTAATTTCTATAAAATCTAAAGCTGCATTTCACTGTCTACAACCTGGAATTGAAAGATAAATCTGAGTACTTAAAAATCATTAAAAAATAGTTTTAAAAGACCTAACTATGACCCATTCACCTTTATTGGTGAATAAGTCCCTGATCAAGCCTAAGTTGCACCTTCTCATATTTGAAGATGCATTAAAAGTCAATTTGAAATCCATAGAAAAATCCTAGAAAGATCTAAACAGGACCTATTCACCCTTACTGGTGAATGAGTTCTTGTTAGCTATAGATCTACAATTTTAGGAAATTAAAATATCAATTTTTAGCTTCTCTTTGGTGCATTCATCTTGCTTTTTCAGTTTCTAGATTTGTCGTTTTATCAATTTCATTGCATTTAGCTTAAATTGCTTCATTTTATTGCATTGTTAAAAGTTCAAAATTGCATCGAAACATTTCATTTTCAGCTTATTGCATTGTTTAATCAGTAATTTTTATTGCTTAGAATCTTACAATTGCATTTCATTCTAGGTTATTGTATTTCCATTCTAGGGTTTTCACACTAGATTTGTAAAAATTTCATGATATTTACAATTTGGTGTCCTATTTGCATACTATTATAATTTATGTAGTTTGAGGCTCATGTCATCCAATGATCTCTCACTTGTCGTGGATCTTGGGTACTCTAACTCTCTTTCTGATAGTGTTGAGAATCAACCCTCCATGGCTCATAGTATGCATACTTAATTTCCTATGAATTCACTTCCTACAACCAATTTCGTTAACATTACCACTTCCACTCAAGCTTTGGGGTCAACAATCCAACTCTTCCAACCTACAATTCACTAGCCCTCTGCATACATACACTACACTACTATATTCCCCTCAACCCTATAACCAAAATGACCCTCTCATTAATTCACTTTTGCAAAACATGACATCCCTCCAACCACAAGTGGCAACATTACAACAAAACAATAATGGTCAACCTTTGCAATACATCAAGTCCACCCCATTCTCCCTCAACATATTAAGATCACAAATTCCACAAGGTATAAAGGTCCCTCGATTTTAGAAATATGGTGGGAAAGGAGATCATGTAAGCCATGTTTCCGCCTTCATAGCCTTGTGTAGTGATTTCATCTTTGAAGACAAATTGTTGGCTAAGTTATTCCCTAGATCCTTGAAAGATACTACCTTAGAGTGGTTTTCATCTTGACCAAATAATTTAATTGGTTCATTTAATAAGCTCATTGATTCCTTTTACAACCACTTCCATATTCACATGGGTCCCAAGATGACCCTTGCGGATCTAATGACTTGCAAGCAAAAAGAGAATGAGAAAGTGACTGATTTCATAGGAAGATATCAAACACTTTATTCGTAAGTGAACATTAAGATTCCTGATGCTGACATTCAAAGAATTTTCATTTCCAACTTACA
This sequence comes from Sequoia sempervirens, assembly GCA_007258455.2. Classification (NCBI taxonomy): domain Eukaryota; kingdom Viridiplantae; phylum Streptophyta; class Pinopsida; order Cupressales; family Cupressaceae; genus Sequoia; species Sequoia sempervirens. Next base: position 133,772,898 of record VDFB02000003.1, read on the forward strand.
AGATAAACTCCAAAGAAAGCTTGAAATTTTAAGGTTTCCACCTTCACACAGTTATGTACAACCCTTCGTGACCATCAAAACTCAACTAGTGGTTGTGATGTGAAAAATCCACCTAGTCATCATGAGAAGACTGAATCCACAACTCAAAACAACTATCAAACATTCAAGAAAAAAATAAGGGATTCTTACAATTAAATCCTCCCTAGACAATTCAACAAAACAACAATCAAGTGGCTTCTATAAAAATGACAACTCCTTTTGGGAATAAAGAGAGAATTCACTCCTTTACCTGATACCCTTCAAAATATCATTTTGTAGCTTATAAACAAAAACATGCTTACTTTACCTCCCGTTAGAGAACGTGATTCTATAGCACCATTGCCTAAAGGAATTTGAAAAAATGCTTATTATAATTACCATCAAACATTGAATGGGCATAGTATATGTAGACATCGAAAATGTACTGATTGACATTATGCACCTGATCCTAAATTACTAACATCGTTTCTTCCTAAATCATCCCTCAGTCTAACCGTTTAATCAAATTCCCCTATCTAATTAAATTCATCAATATTCGTCCTTTAATTAAATAAATCATTTTTATCTAATTAAGGTCATCTCTTTTGTTAATTAAATCAATCCATTCGATCTAATTATCCCTATTTAATTAAATAATCAATTTATTTGATTAAATCTCTAAAGAATCTATCCATTAAATTAAATAGAAACAAAGACTTATTTGATTTAATCTAACACCATCCCTTTTAATTAAATAGAGAATTAAAATCTTTATCTAATTGTACATACATGCTATTCTCTCTTTATTTGATTTAAATAAATCCATAAAATCTAAAGTCAAATAAGTCACATATTAAATCTCCATTAAATTAATTAGCCCTTGATTAATTTGGCCTCAATCTCATGTCACATCCTACTCAAGATAGTACAGAGTTGCATGAAGTAGATTTAATTCAGTAGTAGAATCCTAATTTTTCCTCTAGGGGCATCTTTTTGGAATATACTCTCAATTTGAATTCAAAAATTCCAAGTCAACATGTACATCCAACAAGGCAATAAATTCTTCTTACATGTCCTTTTGCCTTGAGCCAAGTGGCATTTATTGCATTTTCCCTTCCCTCTTACATGTCATTTCAACAAATTTGAATTTCAAATATTGACATTTATTGGCACAAACCCCAAATCTTGCACATCCATCATCCATTCATGGTTTGACAAGTGGCACCATATCATTGGATGAATGTTAGTCCCACATTGATCAAATTTAGACATTCATCCATTTTGAAATCCTATAAATGAAGAGCTCTTCTCTTGATTTTATCATCCACAAACATTGCAAAGTTACCATGCTAAAATACTTAGCCATTTCATCCATCATTCGAATTCTTAGCTAGGCTTTTTGCAGATTTGGCTTGGAGTTCTCATCTTTCACAAAAGTGGATCAACATCATCTTCAACATTCAAATCTTGCATCATAGGAATTGGGAAAGGGCCAATTTTCACATCAAATTGGCACCAATTCCCCCATGTGATTAAGAGTTTGCTTGCTTAATTAGGATTCAATCATTATTTTGTGATTTACTTTGTGTTCTTCATCATTTTCTTCCTAATTTGAGCTATGTTAATGAATCTCATGGGGAATCCTTGTTTATGCTTGCAAAATGTAACTTAAGGCATTTATTGTCTTTGTCTTGTAGGTACCTAGGCTTGGGTTCACACATTTGGCGCTAGAAGGCAGGTTGACATCAAAATTTTTGACATTTCCTTAAAATTTCTATGTTTTATTCACACATAGGAAATTCCAATGCGGGCTCTTCAGCGTCGTTGTTTTAGCGCCGCGGGCTTGCCAGTGTTGTTATTTTAGCACCGCGGGCTCATTAGCGTCACTGTTTTAGCGCCGATGGGCTCGTCCCGCCAATTTTTTTCATATCACAAACTCTACCACTGGACTCGCCGATCTACAGAAGATTTTAAAAAAATTTAAAACTTCGACGCCTTCAAAAATTGCGACACTGGAGCAAAAGAGCGACGCAATCATGCTCTCTGTCCCAACATAGAGTGCTGCTTACCAGTTAGCGGCGTTGTAGGAGCGATGCTGGAAGAAAAAAATAGCGACGCCTTCACGAATTGTGACGTTGGAAGACAGTAAAAAGGGAAATTTTGGTTTTCTAGGATGTGCTTTAATTTATGACTACTTCTTCCCTTGTTTCCTACTTTTTTAATTTTTGTATTTTTTCCAGAATCTGACCTTTTTTCTTATTACTCTTTGTAGGTAGGAAATCGAGAGCAAAAGAAAGGATAAGCATGGAGATGGTATTTGGTCTAATCAAAGTGTTTTTAAACACTTAAATGTTTGTTTAAACACTTCCTTAGGAACTTGTCATCTTTTCATCTTTAGAACACTAGCTTTCATTTTGGCTTAAAAAGGACCTCTCAAATTTCCATTTCTTGCAAAGGTTAAAACGAACAATAGGACCAAAAACTTACTAGATTTCATTTATGGGATTAAAAAATTGAACAAATGTCTTTCACTTGTGATTTGGTACTCTAAAATGAACTCACATATTGCTTTGAAGATCTAAAAAGAACAAGTGTAGCTTTGTTTGTTTGTGAGGGCTTACTTGGACTAAAGGCATTGGAAAAGGACGTATGCGCTTCTCTCGCACTTTATATCGATCTTGAGAATCAAAAGGCCTTTTCTAATACTTTGGGTTGAGATAAAGCAATCACCTCCACACTTCAATTTGGGCTTAAAATTGAACAAATTATTGTGCGAGTGTGAGTGGGGACTTTGTTGCATATATTCTCTTTCCTTGTTGCCAACAAGGATTGATCGAGTTATGAATATTGTTCTTCATTTGCTTTTGTTTATCCTAGAGGGCCTGCCTTGGGGAAAAAGTACTCACCCAAGGGAATGACTCAAACGATAACACTCTAAAGCCAAGAGTATTTCCAGTCGGGATATAAATGTGGATATTGGAAGAAACGCCAATATCACACAGTTAATTCTGACAAGATGGATCCGAAAGGGGACTTTTGTTGTATGGGTCAATCTCCACGAATGGAAAGTCCTTATTAGAACCCATGTTCTAGAATTTTCTAAAATCCTTTTATCTATTTGTTGGTGCAAGAGCGGTCATTCTGAAGCCACCCCACACTTTTATGGTCTTCTAGTAGAAATGGAAAGCATGCCATGGGAGTTTCATGGGCATTGATGCTTGGCTGCCCCATATAAGTGAGTGCCGTGGAGGGGAGCCAGTGGGGTTAAGCATCTAACCATTTGCTAGAGATAAGCATAGCTAGACTTTTCCAAGTGGGAATCCAACAAATACTGTCTTACAAATCCATAGGATTGTACTTATTCTTGGGTTACAAAATGCATTGCTTGATCGAAAACATCTCAAAACAAACACTTAACACCATCCAAATTTCAAACCCTTTTGAAGACAAATGCCATTGACTCAATCCATATGTTATTGCTTTCCCTTGGGATTCACATCCTTAGAGGTTTCTAAGCATTGGATTAAATCTCAATTTGTCTCCTTAAGTAAACAATAGGGAAACCCCTTGCCTTAAGTTCATTGAATTTCCACATAACATATCTTGTGGGGTTCAAAGAAATTAAGACATTGGACATTTTAGTTTGAAAACCTAAGAGAAGAAAGTGTTTTTGGTAAAATAAAGACATTAAGCAAAGCTAAGAAAAATGAACTTTCATATGTGTTGAAGACTCATAATCCAAAATCATTGAAATGAATGTTCAAATGAAATCAATACTTGGTTACAAAAGTCATTAGGAAGCATTTGCATACTCTTCAATACCTAGATCTAGGCAAACAAAGTATACCTTTTAGGTTCATCTTGGGATCAAAACATATCAAAATACTTTCATCCATCAAATAACATCAAAATGAAATCCATCCCATCATCACCTTTGAAAATTCTTGAAAAATCATCCTTGATACTAGGCTTTATGGAAAAATCAAAATCATCCAAATCCTTGAGAAAAAATCCTTGAAAACATTTTATCAAAACACCCTTGGCTAGGTATGTGTAAATGCATCATTTTGCATATGCTTAGTCAAAGTTATAAAAAACATCTTGTCTAGCTTAGTATATGAAGATGAATCCTTCTCCATATACTTAGGGAAACAATCATCTTGTTTGAATAGGTGTGGTTAGATGCATCCTTCTCCTCACACATATTCAAATTATCATCCTTTGGACAAAGCTATCCCTTAGATCATCATCCAAACATCTTATGGTCTTTTTGTTCAAAATCAAAATCAAAATCAAAATCAAAATCAAAATCAAGGAGAAAATCTCAAAATCTCAAAATCCAGAATCAAAATCCAAAAGTCCTAAAAAGCCTAGTGTCTCATTCAAGATTGATCAAAAATCAAAAGCATCCATATCATCCATCCCTATTATCATCATCATATCATCATCACCTTTGATCCTCAAAAACATCCTAAGAATTTCTACTTTGAGGCATAAGATAAAGATCAACCCAAGGAATTAAAGAGATTCATCTCCCATATTCTCAAAGATTGACCCTTGTTTTATGGTTCTTACTAGATCTCAATACAAGAAAAGTATGGAAGCCAACAAAGAAACACCCGCTTCAAGTGATATTAGCCAAAGCAACACGGAAATGAATCCCGCTGAATCAAGTAATCCATTGACCCTCTCATCATCACAAAATCCATAAGAAGAAAATAAAGGAGAGGACCTCACTTTTGGAATGTCTCGTGAAGAAATGATGTAAATGCTCCAAAATCTGGACAACCATAGAATCATCAACATCATGATGAGACTTAACCCTTCACTATACATGCTAGAACTAGCAAAGCAAGGGGCCAAGTTACCTTCCGATTTTGATGTAAGCACTATAATGGAGACATATTTTCCACCAATCTCATCCACCATCCCCATTTCATCCACACCCCTATCCCAAAACATCATGCAAAACATCCCACAAATCACATCATTTACTCCAACTCAACCCAATGTTAACAAAGGAAATGCATTCCTTAATGCTCTTCAATCACATCCCCTTGTTAATAATCAAAACTTGGACACGAACACCACTTTGGAACAAAACATCCCCCATAATCCATTACACAATAATGTTCCTCTCACTTTACATTATGAACCATCATCAACATTTTTTCATGGAGCACCTCAAACTTTTCTCCTCACAAATTCACAAGAGGGAGATATATTCAGACTAGGAGGCATATTCAACACCACACAATAACTAACACCCCTCACAATTCCACCTCTTCCACCATTGACACCATCATCTGCACCACTCCTTGGTTTAGGGTTGCCTCCCCCACCAAGTATCAATCAAACTTATATCTCAACTACCAACCAAATCATTGCACCAAACGCTCAAAATTTGTCATTGATATCGCAACAACAAATGACAAATACACAAGCAATGGCCACATCATCAAATAACCCCATAACATCGCAAAGCATGGTCTCTCAAGGACCAAACACATCAATGGTGCCCCTCATCACTCAAACCACCACACTAACAACACCATCCAATAATCAAACAAACAACACGACACTATCACTCACCACGAATGCCATTCTGAATCCACCACCACCCCTACCACCACCAGTATCAAACCAATACGATGCAGCATTGCAAGCTGCTTTCCAAAGAGGATACCAACAAGTCCAGAAATAAAAATTCATGCAACAAGCTGCTCAAGTTGTACAAGCCACCAAAGCTGCACAAGCCGCATTACAAGCACAACAAGCCGTGCAAGCTCAAGCTTTATTGCAACAGCAACAATAAGCCGCACAAGCATTACAAGCACAAAAGGTGGCACAAGCACAACTCCTATTACAACAACAAGCAACACAAGCATAAGTCACTCAAGTGCAAGCTCAAGCACAAAAAAAATATCAAGCACAAGCAAAAGCATAACTTCTTGCACAAGCAGCACAATTGCAAGCATACCAACAAGAATTAAAGCAATACTAAGAGCAACAAGAAGCAGAAAAATTGGCAGCCCAACAAGCATTGTGGGAACAACAACAAGCGTTGTTGGAACAACAACAAGCGCAACAACAACAAGATCAACAATAGGAATCATTCATACAAAAGCAAGTAGAAGCCTACTTTGCTTGACAAAACATGCAAATACCATCAAACAATGCACCGACTAACCCATCCATCCAACCAACTATTCAAACACCTCAAAACACATTCATCCCACCCCCTAATCCCCAAAATGATGTAACAATACAACTCAGGTTGCTCTCGCAACAGGTGCTTGACCTTTGATCAGGGAAAACAACCAAAGCACCAGGCAACTTGTATCCCTATCCATTTGATAGGAGCCTAGAAATGAAACCATTCCCTAAAGGATTCAAAATCCCCAAATTTGACAAATATCAAGGGATGGGAAACCCTAAAGATCACATCAGGGAATTCCAGGTTCATTGTATGGAAGTTACATATGATGATACGTATCTAATGTAGCTATTCCCTAGGAGCTTGGTAGGTCCAGCTATAGAATGGTTCTCTCGCTTATCTTCAGGCATTAGAACATTCGACGAAATTAGAGATGCATTCATTAAGAATTACGCATGTAACATTACAATGGATGTTAGTCTCGAAGAATTATCAGCTCTCAAACAAGGAAAGAATGAGTCTTTCACCTCATTCCTTCAACAATGGCAATCCAAGGCCAATCAAAGCAAGCAGACCATGCCGGAAGAACAACAAGTCTACACAATCATAGCCAATCTCGAAAGCTACCTATCATTCCATCTCAAAGTTCAGGGTATCACTACATATGAACAATTGATCTCCAAAGCGCTCAGCATCGAAAGAGCCCTTGTGACTCAACCTACCGAATCAATGTCATATCATGAGCAACAAAACAACTACCCGTCATCTAGTTACAACAATAAACCTCGCACGTAGATGAGAAACAAGAACATTACTAATGATGGTTTCATTGATGCCAAGGTGGTCATTAGTGGTCCATGCCAAAACACACCCGCACAACAAATCCAAACACCACATCAAAACACTCATCACACAATGCATCAACCCAACAATAATCCCACAATCAATAACCTCAATGACCAAAGAGGACCACCTCAATGCAAAACATACCCCAAACAAAAATACACCATGTTGGGGGAACCACTTGAGGACATCATGAAAAGGTTGACTGACAAGAAGCTCATCAAAGTGCCTACATTCGAGAACTACCAAGAACTAGACATCAAACCTCCTTGGTATAACGAAAATCAACTATGTGAGTTCCACAAAATCAAAGGCCACACCACAAACAATTGTATGAGACTCAAGAACATCATCCAAGATCTCATCGACAAAAGAATCATAAATGTGGAAACACCTACCGAGAATTAGGATCTTAAAATCTACATGAATCCGATGCTGAATCATAGCAACAAAGGGAATAACAAGGATAAAGGAAAGGGTGGTGTAAATCATGTATACAAAACAGTCGTTGCCTCCCTAAATGAAGACTGCATGGTCATCACCATCAAGGGTGCTCATGCCGAGGATTGTGGAGTCACCACAAGAGGCGGCAAAGTCACCATCGCAGGATCATCCCAACCCAATAGAATCCCTTCATCAAGAGCTGTTCCGCAAAGCTACAATGTTGTAGAACAAATCAAAAGAACACCAGCACACATCTCCATCATGAAGTTGTTAAAAATATCATTAGCCCATAAGAAGATCCTCGAGGAAGCATTAGCCTCATCCACCATTCCCATAGACCTCAATGCAGAACAATTCCAAGCTATGGTCGAAAACATCATAACACCTAATCTCCTTACTTTCTTCGACCATGATTTTCTCGCCTAACCATCTCACAACCATGCACTTCACTTAGAAGCCATTTTGAACAAGAGCAAAATCAAAAGGTTCTTGGTGGATGGAGGTGTAGGTTTAAACATTTGTTCTCTCAACCTCATCAAGCAATTAAAAATATCAGAAGATTCTATTGACAAAGGAAAGGGCATCACAATAAGAGCATATGATAACCAAGAAAGAGTGTCTTAGGGCACAATTAAACTCCCTATTCAAGTAGGGCCAACACTCATGGAAACTACCTGTCAAATCTTGGACCTCGACTTACCATAGAACATCCTCCTAGGATGCCCATGGATCCATGCGATGAAAGCCATAACATCAACCTTCCACCAATGTGTGAAATTTACACATAATGGGCAAGAAGTTACTGTCCATGGGGATCCTGAACCTTTCTCATACTGCAAGAACCTTGAAGCCAAATACTACAAAATCCCCTAAGTGCCAAAGAATGATGAGGGTCCATCCACACAATACATCAACCCCATAACTCTCACATCCAATTCTGAGACAGAAACACCTGCCATTCCCACCATATTGGACATCAAGCTCATCATCCAGGAGGATGGTTGTGGAAGCTACAAACTACCTAATAATGCCTTTGTGATAGGAGAGTTAACACAATCTCCTCAATCACGGGGATGTCCACAAGAAAATTAAGCTTCCACATCACAAACGTCTCCTGAAGACTATCCTAAATTCACAAGCTAGGGAGACCTTTTCCAGGAGGTTATTGAGGAGGATCCATCGCACATGCTCTATCAAGATGAAAGATCGATACCTGAATTACCAATGGATGAAAGAAGCAGGCGCTTACAAATGATGCTCACAATGGGCTACGAAAGAAATCAAAGACTGGGGAAAAATGATAATGGGCTCATAATACCTATCATACCAGAGATGCAGACTAGAACAAATCTTGGCCTTGAATGTACCCCTCCGAGAATAACCATACGTGGCTGAAGTCCTCCAGTTAGAACGGTTAATATTACTCCTCAACTAGTCCTAGTACAAGTACACTCACCAATAGTCACAGGTAGCAACACACATAACTTTATAACTGAGGCCTATATTGGTAGTGATGACAAAGATACCATATCCAATCTCCCTAGGTTATTCGAAGATACTTCCCTTTGCATGATTAGTACCATCTCCTTTGAAACTGACCATCAAAACCATGAGATCTACCTAGTCTACACCCAACTGATCGACTATGACCAATGAGGACCACCGATTCTCGATACATTCAAAAATGATGAGGTGCTCTTAGAATTCATGGGATTGAGGGATAATATTCCAGATGGAGATCATAAAGCAGGGTTTATAATGGAGTTAGACACACATGCTTATTATGGAGAAATGATTGAATCCTTTAGTTTCAAAAGTGAGAAACTGAGAATCATATCCAAGTCCTTGAATGAAAACCACATTGTGGAACTCTTTGACAAGAAAATAGTAAAAAGAAAGGACGTATCCAACGGTGAAAACCTCTCTAAGGCGCCCGAGGATGAAGGATTCAATCTTCCTCTAAGAGCTCTTCACAAGGAGAAGTCAGCAGTCTTGGCCGAAAAGTGCAATCCAGTCAACCTAGGAACAAAGAGACCCCGCATATCACATTCTATGCGGAATCACTATTATCAAAATAGAAAGAACTCCTAGCAACATTCCTAAAAGAAAGACAAATAAACTTCGCATGGAGTTATACTGACATGCTAGGGCTTGATCCAGAGACTATGGTCCATCATTTAGCAGTATATCCAGAAGCAAAGTTGGTTAAACAAAAGCTTTGAAAAATGCATCCCCAAATCACCTTATTGGTTAAAATGGAGCTCAAAAAGTTGTTAGATGTAGGATTCATATGACCAATAGACTATCCAGAATGGGTATCAAATTTGGTACCTATTTCAAAACCTGACGGAGCCATCAAAATCTATACGGATTTCAAAGATTTGAACAAAGCA
>VDFB02000003.1:133782852-133818528 GCA_007258455.2 Sequoia sempervirens
ATCTTGCATCACCCAAAAATAGTTAAATTTCAAGTTTCTCAGTTTTTAGATGTTTTTATATTTTTGGATACCCTTTTCGTCATAATGAAATTTCTAATTTACGATTTTTATTTTTTGTTCCTGGGTGGAAAGACATTGCAGTTTTAGTTTTCCATCAAGTTTATCAATTTTTATATATTTTTACATTTTTGGATACCCTTTTCATCATAATAAAATTCTCAATTTACGGTTTTTATTTTCTATTCCTGGGTGGAAAGATATTGTTGTTTTAGTTTTCCAAATTTGCACCTGAAAATCTTCCAAGTTAGATTTGAGGCACTTAGAGTTCTCGGATCGGCCCCAAAACTTGCCGACATTGGCATAGCAGATTTTGAGTGCGTTGTTGACTTTGTGACCTTTCCAACAGTTCAAACAGTTCACGAATCGGAGTCCCGGATCAAAAGTTATGGCCCCGGGAAGTTGGTGCACTTTCTAGAAGATACAATTGCAAATATTCTTTTAAAATTTGAACTTCGAGTTGTGATTTTTCGACGCCAAACCGCCGAAACTCAAATTTGAATGTTGTTTTGGCTCCAAACTAAAGAGGAGCTCTATTTATGGGTGGGTTTCTAATTTTTTGGGTAACTTTTTGGGGGACAAGTTCGCATATTGCAGAAGGGTTATTCTATAGTTGTCTGTAACTTGCATGTGTTGTAGAACTTGAGAATTTGAGATCCTCTGCATGTAAGAAGCTCTATTTTCTGAATAATAAAATTATTCTCTTGTTTGTGGGTTATTTTCTATGTCTTAGGTTGTGCCCTCATCAAAATCATAATTAATTATTTACTTGAAAAAAATTACAAAAAAATATTAATCACATCGGGACATGAGTCATATACTTATATCTAAAATATTATAAAAAAATATTATCATTTTATTGTGGTTAGGGTGGTCAGACGGACACTTCTTATTTTTTCCCTAAAATTTAAGTACTACTACATTGAAATTTCAAATTTTCACCAAATAGATTTTAAAAAATAAAAAATAAACTGAGTAATTTATAAACTACATTCAATTTGCTACAAATTATATTCTTACATATTTTTGAAATAATATAGATAACTTATTCAAATTTTTATGTCAAGTTACCTAACTCTAATTTTTCTATTTTTTTTGCCACTTAAGGGTCTGTTTTTTCTATGATGATCTTGCACATCACCCATTCCTTCCAAACAAGCACACTTTTGACCTATATAAGAGGTCAAAAGTTAACTTGCACAAGAGTTTTCAAGTTATCTTGCACATGAAGCTTTGTGAGAATATTCCCTTTCTCAAATGATTGGAGGAGAAAGAATATTCTTTAGAATATTCATGGGTGAGAGAAAAGGATATTTAGTTAATTAAAAGAAAGTTTATTATGCAAAAGGGAAGGGATTATTCCCTTTTTGGAGGAATGTGTAAAGGAGGAATATTCCCTTGAAATGTTCCCTTGCAAGTGGGGGGGAATTAGATTAGTTAGGCAATTACTAATTAAACAAGGGTTTAATCATGCAATTAGGGGATTTAGAAGAATAAAGTGATATTCATTAAATTAAATGATTTAATGAATGGGGGAAAGGTGAAATGACATTTAATTAAATAACTTAGGTTATTTAATTAAATAAGAAACTGGGCGGGGGCTAGCTCGGTTGGCTAAGTAATTCCACGCGGCTTTGCTAGTCACGAGTTCTAGTCTCCCCGTCCCGTGGTACCGGAGGGCGTGTCGTGCCAGCGACGCCGGTCACGTTAAAAAGTTTACCAGGCGCACTACAGTTTATAGGGGGTCGTGCTACCTGATTCCTGTAGTCTAAAAAAAAAAAAAAAAAATTAAATAAGAAGACTTGGAGAATTAAATTTTAAATATTTTAATTTATTTAATTTAATGAGATGAAATGTTAGCTTGAAAGGGGGTGAATTAACCTGTTTTAAAAAATTAGGTTAATAGATGCAAATGATGCCATTAATTAAATAGTTAGGATAATTTAATCAATTATGGGTTTCAAGATGAAATGATGTTAGTATACCTAATTCGAGTGTATGATATTATTCAAGACATTTTTTTAGTGTCTACAAATATTAATTTAAACTTGAAACTGTATAAGTGTAAGGCACTTGTTTCTATTCTAAATGCTAGATTAGGGACTTGGATCCTTGACTTCAAAGCTTCACATCACATGGATTTTTCATGAGATATTTTATTCATTTGAGATTTGTTATATGTCTCATATTATAATGGTTAACAAAACTTCTATGAGTGTATGTGGGAGCTCAAGTCTATTAATATGGGTGAAATAGATATTGAATGATATCATGTGTGTACCTTTCTTGATACAACTAATCTCCTTTCTATCTATCAAATTACACATAATGGGACATGTAAGAGTGTTGAGCTCACTCCTACTTTTTTTTGTCATTTGGGATTTGTAGAGGAAATATCTTGTTGTGGTTGGGAAGGTAGACGATCAATCTATATTGTATTCCTTCTCACATTTTTCTCCTAATGATCCTTTTATTGATTTTCATAATCAAGCATCTAGTTTGGATAAATTCCAAATATGTATTATAGCTATCTAAACCTTCAATTCCTTTCATTGATTAATGTTGTAGATATATATGATGAGATTCTAACACTATCTCCTATTATTGCACAGATGGTTGTTATTATACCAAAAGATTGATTTGTTAATGCCTAATATAACTGCCAAAGTTAATGAATCCACGGGAGGCAGTTAAGCCATGTCTTGAACCTAAGCACTATTTTGAAAAACAAAAAGAGACCAAGGGCACACACCTTGCAACGATCCTCCTAGTGTAAGCAAGGGTTTTGAACTTGTGACCCAAACTCTAATACCAATTGTTGCATAGATGGTTGTCATTGCACCAAAAGATCGATCTGTTAATACTCGATACATGTAGCATCCCTCTAATTTTCTATGCCGTTAGATAGTGTGTTTATTTTGGAAGACTCAAATATTTGTTATTGTTTTATGATCGCTAGCTTTAGAGCGATGTGGATGCTATACTTCGATGTGATGATACACTATGTGGTTGCCTATGATTTATGTTATGCTTATGGATTAGCGTAGTTGCTATTTGATAATATTGAGGTACAATCATATGATGAATTATGGATGCTTTGTTCTTATCAGTCTTGTGTGACTATATTGGTGAAGGGGATGGGATTACATCACTCGCATGCAAGCGCCCGGTGATTCCACAATTTATCAATTCACGGTGTGTCTGTTATGTTATATGCATATACGACATTCATCTTGATTGCAAGATTGTAGGTACAGGACATTCTCTCCACCTGACTTCATCAGTCTAAGCATGTCCACTTTCCCAATGGTTTTGTTGATTGGGAGATAGTAACGCAGTTTCCTTGTCAAACCACAACCCCAATCATAGTGTGTCATCTTTTTGTGTCTGGTTTGTTGTTGAGTCATGTCATCTTTGATGTTTTGATTATTTATTATCGGTGGAAATTATGTATGGGAATTAATATTTAAGTGGTTGTAAATGTTAATTTATGTATTTTAGATTAAAATTGTTATTTAATTTAATTAATTTAATTTCATTCAATTGGTAAGGTAATTTAATCTTTTGATTAAATTTATCTTATTAAATGGATAAAGTAATTAAGTAAATTTCATTTATGTGGTAAAGCAATTTAATGCTCGTGATTAAATTTATTTTATTAAGTAAATAAACTAATTAATTAAATTTATTTTGTTGCGTAAATAAATAAATAAATTAAACTTATTTGGTTGAGTAAATAAATTAATCAATTAAATTTATTAAGAGAATACTTTAGTTGTTTTGTAAAGTGCATAGATTAAGTTATTTAAATTTATTTGGAAATTAAATTTTGTTTTAAATTATACAAAAGCAAAATATCTTGAAAATGCATAAGGAGGAAATAACTATGGTGGTTGAAAGAGATATTTTGGAAATTTGACTAAGTGTTGAGGAAAATTAATTGGAGATATTTTATTTTTGGAAAAATTTGGGCTGTTAAAATAGAGAAAGATTTGGCTCTATAATTTCACATTTTTTTGGTCTGGAAGTGGAGATTTTGGAAGAGGTTCTGGAATTTTGGATTTGGCAGGGAAGCTCAACACCAGATCTCATTTTCTTCAAACTTCAAAAATAGGTTCTTTTATAGCTTAATTGTTTAAAAGCTTTGATTTTAAATTCTAAAAGATTCCTTGAGAATTTGCTGTAATTTTTTAGAAATTTTCTATAGAAAACTGTGGAATTTTTGTAGAAATTTTGAGAAAGCTTAAGATCCTCTATTTTTTTTAACAATAGGAAATTCAAAATGAAAACATTAGAAAAATGTTAGAAAACCTCTATGAGTAAATTCCAGGAAAACTAAAATCCTAGATATTGAAATTATGAAAATTAAACTTCTGGTAAATTAGAAAATCTCCTTCTGTAAATCTAATTTTTTTTAATTTAATTTTGTATATATGTATATATATATACATTCTTTGTATATATACATGTATACATATAATATCTTATTATGCATAAACTACAAAGAAATTCTTGTAAGAATTTTTATTAAAAAAAAATCTCTTAAAAATGATTTGGGGATTTCTAGAAATTCATCATACGGTGAAACTGGGAAATATTTTGATTTAAAAAAAAAATTAAATGAAAATTTAGGAGTGTTGGGGGAGCTACCCCCATATCCGCCCCCATTATGGGAGGCGCTAGCTGTGGAGACAACGCCCAACACTGCCCCCACATGTAACAACCCCCATAAGGGGGAGGCTGCGTAGCAGCCACCCATAGCAGGGCAAGGTTTGACCCTGCGTCCCTTGCATGGGAGTTCTTTTTTTTTGTTTTTTAAAATGTTTTTTTATATATATATAAATTATAAATTATATATATATGTTTTATAATTTTATAAATGTAAATATAAATTTTATATACTATTTTTAATATAATATATATATATATATACGTATTTGTATATTTATTTAGTAATAGATGGATAATGTGCATATGGTTAAATTAATGAATATTTAAACATGAAAATGGATATTAAATTTATGTAGAAACACACTTTTTTATTTAAATGAATTTTTAATTAATAGAGATGCATGTCTATGTCCAAGTAGCTATTTTATAATGAAATGATTTCAATGGGGAAATGGGATTCTTATATTTAAATATTATTGGGAAACTGAAGTGAACCTTTAGATTTAAATTTATTATTGCTTGTCAAATGCTCAAGTAGTTATTTAATAAGGGAATGATTTTAAGGGAAATGGTTATTTGTTTTAAATGAAATGAAATTTTTAAGAAAGCAATTTTTATTTATATTTCTTATTGGTTGCAATTAATTTATGATACGATTAGTTATTTTCATGTAATGTGTAATTGAGGAATTATAGAGTTAAAAAATTAGTTATGATTTCTTATCCTATGAATAAAATTGTCTCGAATTAGAAATTATTGAGCAATGTATTATTTTGATTGTTTGCATGCAACATGTAATTGCCTTTTTTGGATTTAGAATATCCTAATATTAGATTTTATCATTTTCTTGAAATTGTTTTAAAGTTATGTTTCTCTCATTCTTGTTGTTGGGGAAATTTGAGTTATTGTTTATGTAAGACTTTTAGATGTCTCTTCTTTGTGGTGGGGCTGCAACTTGTGTTGGTTTGGCTTTTGAGTTTACTTGGGTAGTGCATGTGGATATAGTCAGTTTGAACACCTGGTTATTACGAATGGGAATGCAATATGGTATGGATACTCAGTTACTATGAACGAGTTGTGTGACCTTATGTTTTAAGGTTGTTACTTGTTATCAGTTTTGTGCATCTTGTCTACCCACGGTATTGTGGATTTGAACTGTGTGTTGTCAGTAGGAGAGTGGCTCTTTGTGGGGGTCCGACACACAAAGGGGCGCTAGGGTAACTCACTTAGGGTTTAATCAAGTGATAACTTAAAAATAATTAATGAAAAACTTTTAGAATAATTAAGATAATGAATGCCTCTCTCATGACTCATGCGCTTATTAAGGCTTGAGATGAGACTAGAAGCATAGTTTGTATGGGGGTCTGGCAGCCGGTAGAGGCAAGCCAGGGTAACCTAGGATGGGGGTCTGGTAGCCTAGGAAGGTTGAGCCAGGGTAACTCATAACAAATTATGTGTGACACTCTTCCTATGACAACTGTTAGTCAGTTTGTTGTATTGTGTAGTTGACCATTGTATCTGGAAGCATTGTAACCATCATGTTAGTACTGTACTTGTATAGTTTAGTATTGTTTTTTCTTGTGCCTAGTGGTTGTAGGTTTTTCTTAGGAAGCTCTTTTATTATCTCCTTGCATGGGGGTGGGCCTTCGGGTACCACTTGGTTGGGTGGAACATGCACCTTACACCGTTGGGTTCCTAGTTCTTGTTCGTGATGGTGGGTACTTCCTATTGAAGAGCTTGTGTGTACCTATGAATTTTGTAATTCTTTTATGTTCTTACTTGTATCTGTTGGATACCTTGTATTTGTATCACTCCTCAATTGTATTCGAGGAGAATCTTTTTAATTTGTAATTTTTTAACACTTATGTATAAACTATCTCATTTGGGAATGAGAATTGTAATTGTAATATTAAATAAGTGCAATGTATGAATGGATCATTATTGGACTTTATATCTTAAGTGATGTATTTTAATGTTTTGGATGTATGATCTTTAATCATGAGTAATAAATATAAGTTTTTTTTAGTACCTTTTGTTAGTAATTGTTATTGTAAGTAAGTGTCATCCCGTACCTTATAGAATGTATGTGTTAGTGTAGTTTACTTTATGTTTAATTACACTTTTAAGAAAAAAATTTGTTTGCTTCTGTTATGTGTGTGACATTCTCTAGGGTTTCATGGTGAGCGTTACACAACTGTCAAAGTTAATGAATTTGTAAGAGGTAGTTAAGTCGTGTCATAAACCCAAGCGTTGTGTTGCACAACACAAGGAGACCAAGGGCACACACCTTGCAACACCTACATCCATAAATTTTAAATGTTATTTCTAAAGAGAGACTCGAGTGATGTAATTCAATAGGATCATCTTTATCTTCTAAAGATATCTTAGTGGTATGAGTATTGATAAAGATCTCTTAATTTCTTTTGACACCCCCTTCTTGAAAATTTAGAGGAAAATATAAAGGACTTGAGAATCCTCTTCAATGAAAATTTTATAATATTTTTTGTCTCCATGTATTTTTTCCTTATTACTCATATTCTCACCATGGTTTAATATTTCACTTTCTTTAGTTATGTCTAGGACTCTTAATTCAATTGCAACACTTTTTAGCATTAGCATGGCTACATATTTGAATTTTATAAAGATTTATTATGTCATATTCTCCCATATTCATTTATGAATGGGAAGATCTTCTACACTCTCCATTGATTTCATTTCTTTCCAAGGGGAGAAATATTATTTAGTGATCTTCGATCATGTTTATCATTCAACATTGAGCATCTACCATCAATGCAAGAGACTACAATTTTAGGGGGGGACACATAGTTCTTCAAATTTTCTCTCTTTTAGGGAGGAAATTTTCCTTGCATGGATTTCTATCCTTCTCAATCCTCTAATACAAACATACTTTTTGCATTGGTTCCTAATATGGCTACATATTTGTTGGGACCTACTCATTTATCTTACCCACATAAGCTACACTTATGGGGGTTGTTGGTGCATATATATTTTCTTGCTTCTATTTGTTTTTTTTTTACATTAGTGTGCACCTACGATAAGATTACCTAGGTTTGTACCTATTTGGTAGTTTTTATTTACATCATGTGACATCTTTGTTCTTTATGTGGTGGAGATTTATTGCATATGTGACTACATCTACTATTATACCATAATGGTTGTACATTCACATCTCTTTGGGGTGTATCCTATATATATATATGAATTTTTTTCTCATATATGAATATTTTATTTTATAGGATCCTCTAATTTAGAATAGAAAAAATATTGCATTGTGAAATATTTAGTTTTGCACTAGCTTTTTTGAATTCATTTTGCTATATTATAGAAGATTTGATCGATAAAGAAAATCTCATAGTGTATATTTATCAATTGTCTTCATTACTAACAATTTCACTTCCACAACTATTTTTAAATTTTTATTGTTCTAAAGGATTTATAATATAACAAAAAAAATTGTTTTAATATAAATTCCAATGACAAGGGCCAACTATCAATGGATATAAAACAAGTTGTAAACTATGTTATTTACCATTACACTTATTTAAACAATATTCTATGAGTTTTATAAAATTCACATTTATATATAAACTAATTTCCAAATGAGATTTTATGAAAATATTAACTATTAGAAATACTCAATATTAACTCTATTTTCAAACATATTGCATGGTAAGAATTAATAAATACACAACCATTGATAAGTAGTTGAATTCAAGTCTTGTACATCAACATTGAACTTAATTTATTGTTACCTATCAACAATAACACACAACTCTTCTTCTTTTTTCTCTAAAGTAAAGAGGGGTTATAAGGGTGATTTTCCATTATGAATCAATTGAAGGACAATGCAATAGGGTTCCATTAGAGGTAGAACCAACAAATACATATAAATAGTAAAATCATGTTTAATGACAAATAACACTAACTACCAAGAGAACTGGAAACATTAGTTACCACCCTATAGACAATTGAGGTACTTGAGGCTAGTGATCTCCTCCAATTCATCCATAATTAGCTTCATCTTCTTTGATAGAGGTGTAGTTTTCACCCTTTTCATAACCTTATGTGGTTGACCCAAGATTAATTTGCTTTTGAGGTTGCTAGAAGGAGGAGACTAATTCTATTTCTTGATTTTCTCCATCTCTAAGGGGAACATAATCATGTTGATCATAGAATTTTTTCATCATCTATTTTTTAAATATAATGATCAAAGAGGGATAAGTCAAAATTCTATATTGATTACTAATAATATTATTCATTTTAGTCTCTAGCTTACCAATCATGTTTATTAAAACACCGTGAGAATTATAAATACTACTTATAATATTATTTAGTGGGTGGAAAGAGGCACATAGATCCATATTGGTACCACCATCCAAGTGGTTAGATGGAGATCTAAAGGGTGACTATTCTATAACCTTGATGGATGGATAGGGAAGACATATTTTCTTCTTTAGATTACCCATGTGCGAACAACTTGAGTACATCAATAGGGACAACAATGGGGCATAAAAATTTACATCATTCTAGGAAGATCCCCTACCAACTAGGGATCATAATCTTGAACCATATAGGATTTGGAGTGGTAGGTTCAAGTTAGTAGAAAGCACTTAGGTCACAACTCTTCTTTATTATACTGGGAAAGATGTATTATTTTATATTACCTTACTACAAGTAGAATCTAATTTTTAAAATGTAACTATTACTTATATAAAAAGTATTTAAATTAGTGTACTCTTCATTAAAGACAATGTTGACATCTATAAAGGGTGTGCATCTTATCTTGATTATTTTGTATTAGTGTGGTGGTTGTGTTTGTGATGTTGGTCATAATATTTTTATTATTTTATTATATAGTTGTATAGTTTGAAAGTAAATATTTGACATGTTTAATATTGTTAGCTTTTAATTGCAAAAGTAGGTTGCAAATTTTTAGTAGGCTTTTTTTTTAATGATATTCAAATTTCTTATTAAAATAACTTTTTTAGTTGGTTATTTATGTTTATTATTAATAAAACATTTAACATATTATGTAATATGTTGACTTACTTTACCTCCTTATGTTAAAAATACATATTTAATATATTTTTAATTTAGAATATCTAATATTCTTACTAGAAACAACTTAATTGACTATTTAAGTTATTAGATTGCTTATACATTTAATGTCATGATTCCATATTCAAAGGTTATTAAATAAAATGAAATATTATAACAATAATATATATTCAAGTTTGATAAATCTAGGCATTTCTTTCTCTAGAAAGGATAAGTGACCACCCCCTCCATTTAAATTAAATTAAATTATGATGGTACTAAAAGGGGAATGTAGGGAATGTAGGGAATGTATATATATTAAGTGAGAAGTGTAGAGAATTAAAAATGGTTGGGTCAAAACATCTTGGTTTCAAGTTAACAAATGAGGTAGAAAGGGAAACTCTTTTACTAGGATTTAAGGTAGTGGAAACAAATGTTTTAAGTAGATCAAAGTGGAGGTCAACTCTAAAATTTTGATCCAAGCCATTGAAATAAAAAATGTTGTGCAAGATATAAAATGAGAGTGTATCTTAGTGAATCTCTACTTTCCATATTCACTTAGATCCTACTTACTCACATTTATAGAGAAAAATATGACAACCAATTTTTGAGAAAACTATGGAGCTATCTAGATCTATGCCTCTTTTGAAATAAATTATAGGTTTCATTAGGATAAGTTGTATAACTCATGTTAGAAAATCATACATAGGATTTTCATTAAATGTTGGTGCTAATGATATTAATATCCTATAAAGCATTGGAGCATGTATTATTAATGATTCCCTAGCTAGTCATTATTTTTAATGTGTGTGAAAGGATATTCAATGGCCTTTGTCTTGTAGATAGAGATGGCTAATGGATATTAGATTCTTGAGATTGATTAGAAATTCTCTATGTTTGTTGTAGTTTCATTATCTTGAAGCTACATCTTAATGCAATGGTTAGTCTTTTTTAAGGAATGTACCAAAAGAATCAAGGGAGCATCTCAAATTATAGCCTAAAGATTTTGTTTAACTACAAGTTGAATTATCTATGAAAGGTGATTAAAGTGGATCTTGGATTAGTTTTAGATTAACGTTGGGAATTTCCTTTAAATAAAAGTGTGACACAACTTTGAACTTCTACCCTTGTGCATGATGTAGAGATTAGGTAGAGCCTAGTGATGATGTTGCTTCTTAGTAATGATGAGTTGAAGGAGTTGATGAAGGATTTTAAACCTAAGAATATGATGTGGAAGAATAGAAAAGTATTGTTTACTAGCTTAGAAGGTATTAATATCTAGCTTATGAACTCAAGATTATTAGCATTACTTGAGCATGTTAGTGCATGGGCACATACTACAAGGACATTGATTCTATGTTTCAAATGTGATTAGTATTATCCCACCATATAGGAATTTAGAAATTATCAAAGGGTATGCTTTCTAATGTTATAGGATGGAAAAAACAATGAAGGCACTCCAACAAGCATCCGTTTGTAAACGTATCAAGGTTTGTAGGGTTGGAGAATATAATAAGGCCTCAAATTTTGTTGGTAAGCATCAATTTGTACACGTATCAAGTTTTGTAGGGTTAGAGAATATAACAAGGCCTCAAATTTTGTTGGTTGAGTTGGTTAATGTCTCTAGTTCAATAGTTCCATCTAGGGTACATATAAGTGATAGAAGAATTTTCCTGGGGATATTGGTATGGAGGATTTGGGAGTAGAATAATTATCGATCACATCTTCATCTAAATTATAGTTGATGGTGGATATTAGGGTGGTAATCAATAGTTTCCCTATGTTATTATGATATTAGGTTTTGCTTCTTTTTTTATGTTTCATTGGGTTCTATTTTTTATGGTCTATGCTCTATATAAAGCCCATAATATGTGTATAGGAATTTTCTTTCTATTGGTAGTGTAATTTTTGCTCTATGGGAAGTGAAACCTATTATGACTTGTCATTGTGTAGTGTTTGTTGTGAGATGTATAGAATTATTCTAATAATAGTTTTCTTATACAAATTTTTCTTATTATGATTTATTGTGGGGATGTGACCCCTATAAAACATCTATAATCTTAAAACTAAAAATATATAATATATAATACTTCTAGCATTTACTATATTCTATTTTTTATTAAGAAAATAATATCTTGTATAATTTTTTATTTGTAATTTTGTAATTTTAGAATTTATAATATTACATATTTACTTTTTTTAACCTCAATAACATTTCTTAAAAATTATAGGTTACAATTATTATATGTTTTATTGTTTAAAATCTTATTGAAAGGTAGGTTTGCAAAGTTTGTTATCTTCTTGTCTTAAGAAAGTGGTCCCTTTTTGAAATTCTAATTTTAGATTGCTATTTTCTTAAAAATTATAGGTTACAATTATTATATGTTTTATTGTTTAAAATCTTATTGAAAGGTAGGTTTGCAAAGTTTGTTATCTTCTTGTCTTAAGAAAGTGGTCCCTTTTTGAAATTCTAATTTTAGATTGCTATTTTCTTATGCATTTAATTCCTAGTTTTAAATTGTTATTTTCTTGTCATTGACTTCAATTGTATCTCTTGTGAATTTTAGTCATAATCATCACATGCAAAAGTTGTGAGATTAATTGCACATGACCACTAACATTTTAGGTTTGGTGAATGTGATATTGTGACCACAAACGTGTGTAGCTGTAAATAATACAAACTAGAGTTATGGTCCCCCAAGAGCCCAAATTTTAGTCACAATCATCACATGCAAAACTAGTTGTGAAATTAATTACACATGACCCCTAGCATTTTAGGCTTGGTGAATGTGATATTGTGGCCACAAACGTTTGTGACTGTAAATAATACACGTTAGCTTATGGTCCCCAAGAACCCAAACTAAGGCTGCATATTGGTCAATCTTCTGTCCTTTTCAAGAATTTTCGGGTGTGACCCTAACATTTCGGGTATCCTATGGTCAGGACAGCGTTTGTATTTTGAATGGTTAAACTAACTTCATTAGTCGAAAATAAATTTGACTACTGGCTATGCTAAAGCTATTTTCCTATAAATAGCTCTAACATTCTTGAACTACTTCCAGTTGTATTATCTCTTATAAGTAGAACAAAGAGATCATTCTGCGTTAGTGTTGCTTACAATGGAGAATGGTGGCATTGACCATGAGGCCAAGCCTGGTGAGAAGGAGAATTTGAATTCCTTTTCCCAACAACATGAAATTCTCCATATGTATCCAGGTAACGGTAATGCAAGTTATGCAGCAAACTCTACAAGACAGAGGTACGTTTTCCATGTACTGCAACCATTGTTTCAGGCAGCCATTGAGAAGCTCGCATTCCCCAAGGCGGGGCCTCTTAGAATTGCAGATCTTGGGTGTGCTACTGGTCACAACACCATATTACACATGGATTTCGTTGTAAGGACACTGAGAAATCTCTGCAATGGAACAACCGTGCCAGAGTTCCAAGCTTTCTTCTCAGATTTGCCATCCAATGATTTCAATGGGCTGTTCAATCTGATGGAACGACCTAATCGACCATATTTTGCTGCTGGGATGCCTGGATCCTTCTACCATGTCCTTTTTCCCACCTCAACCATTCATTTATGCTTCTCTTTTATGGCCCTCCATTGGATTTCACAGGTAGCCAATCTTTGATGTTTTTTTCATGTCGGTGCAATTCATTTGAGGTCTACATGTTATAAACCACTGAAAAGTCGGTGCTACCATTGATATTTTTTTATGGGTCCTTGGATTCTTGTGGCATGAGCCATTGTTTTAAGGCAAGTGTTTATTATGATTTTTGTTGTAGGTGCCTGAGGCTGTTCTGCATAAAGATTCCCCCTCTTACAACAGAGGAAGAGTGTGGATCAATGGAGGAAGGCAGGAGATTGCAGATATTTATGCCAAACAATCTCAGAAAGATATCACAGCTTTCATGAAATGCAGAGCAGAGGAGATGGCAGCAGGAGGTGTACTGTTTTTGTGCTTGATGGGAAGGCCAGACACTTCTCACCCTGCACAACAAGTTTCAATAGGGAGTGAATTTTGTGGTCAGGACTTTGAAGATGCATGGGATGATCTTGTCACAGAGGCATAGATTCTATTTCCTCACCTTATTAATATTATAATGTTATGATAAATTTTGACAGCAGTGGTGATTAACGATTAACATAACTTTATTGATATGCAGGGCATTATCAGCCTGGATTTGAGAGACTCGTTCAATCTTCCATGGTATTTCCCAAATGCAGTTGAGTTGAGAGAAGCAGTAGATAAAAGTGGTAGTTTTGATATTGAGCGAGTGGAAGTGTGTGAAGGGGTGCCAAGCATGTCTGAGGAGGAATTTCAAGAGTTGATAAAAAACCCAGCTGTGTTTGCAATGAATAAAGTGAATCTGGTTAAAAGTTTCCTAGGGTGTTTAGTTGAGACCCACATTGGCATCAAGTGTGCAGACGCTCTATTTGAGAGGTTCCAGCAGAGAGCTGAAGCACGTCTCCATGCATGTCCACCTTCAAGATTTGTCACCTGTACTGTTTCATCCCTTATTAGAAAATAGTTTGTTAGTCATATCACAAAACTTATCTTTTGTACAAGTCAGAATAAGATTGAATTGTTGTGAGCTCCAGGCCTCCATGCTCTCTCCAATGTGGCGGGTCTATTGGAAACTGTACTGTAATTGCTTTTGCGATTTTACTTAACTTCATCTTGTCGAGTGCTACGCAATATAGATATTCGAAGAGCAATTATTTCAATAATGCACTATCTAAAAATAATGGAATCATGTTTATTGACTGTTAATGCATGTCTTTGAAAGTTACTAATATTATGTAATCCATTATTATGCTTAATACAATAAAAATAAATATCAATGTTTTGTTCATCTGAGTTTCTACCAGATAGAGACTTCAGGAGTAAACACCATGCTGAACTGAAAATACAACTATATTGTACGATTTTTGTCACATTTAATAATTGTACTAGTACCACTGCTTTCAGAGTTTTCCTAGCAACGGTTGGCTATGTTAAAGCTATTAGGTAATGGTCGGCTGAAACAAACAGATAAGGAAACAGCTACCTATTAGTACTTAGAGTACCTGCAAATACTATTTGCAATATATAATTAGTTCTAATAACGGTGAGATATGTTAATTTCGTTGGTGGATATAATTGTAACTCCCCGCCAGGGATTCCAAAGGACAAAGCAATAAGTAGCGAATAAACCGAATAATTTTTGTTTTTTTTAAAAGTCATTTGATAAAACAAATGTCATAAGGATTCCAAGACGGCGTCACTAAACATAATAATTAAAAACATCACACCACTGGTATTTAAGTTATAAAACACAAATACATAACATATACAAGTATGATCCTCTTCCATAAACTTAAACAATCAAAATATTTATATATTCAAATTACATCTAGTGAGATTCTCATAAATCTCAATACATCATAATGGTGTTACAATAAGTACACTCATAAACATGAGATATATATACAATGAGGGTATAGATCTCCTCATAACAAATATCCACATTCAAATACGTTATGTGTCCACTGTCATGATCATCAAGTAACAAGAACCAGCTACAAGTATAATGTCATCTGTAAGAGTATCCGATGAAAGTGTAGAACGGTTTCCACCCAACCGCATGGAACCCGAAGGTCCACTCCCTTCGTGCTAGGAGATAGTGACAGGTCCAGAAGACAATCAAACACACAACAAAGAACATACGTTACATTACATGGATGACATCATGCAATGACATGACATAATTTGAATTACAAGATCACAAGCATACACTCAAATGCAAAAACATTAACACAAGTGACTCTACAAAAGAGACCACAAACATGCTTCAGGATAGAGTGTCATCACATAGTTGTTCTAAATTACCCTGGTGAATCTTCCTAGACTACCTGCCCTCATCTAGAGTTACCCTGACAATCTCTACCGATTCTCGGCCCCTAAACAAACTCATGTGGAGTCGAGTTACCTTTCAGGAAGACAAGGTAGATGACTAAGTCATTCCAGGCCTTCTCAACCTACCCTTAAACTAAATGAGCATTAAGGTACTAGGTGAGGCATTTCATTTATCTGAATTTAATTAGTGAATCCCAGGTACAATTATTAATATTTTCACTGTATTAATAACTCCCGATAGGCTACCCTGGCCACCACTTTGGGTTTTGGCCCCTAACGAAAGCCACTCTTCCAACATACAATATCATAACTTTACTAACAACAAAATATGGCATCCAACATGCACATAAAGAAAACTCACAAGTATATCCATTACAATCATGACAAGACCATAAAATGCACAATTCCTCCAATTGTGAAAACTTAATGTGCATGACTAAGTCCCAAATCAAGTTATCGCAAATGAACAACAAAAAACATGCATAAACACTTTACTATGCAAATTTATTCCCTAGTCTTTGGAAAACTAGAACTTCATATCTCAAATCAATTTATCTTGCACTTTAATAATTTCAAAACAATCAATCCCACAAAGCTTCCTTAAACACTATTCAATATTAAAAGAGTAATTCAAAGTATGATTTCGTTAAATCACAATTTAAATGTCAAGCATATACATCATTCACTTTATGATAATTAAACATCATATCTCAAAGATATTTTTTTTTTTTTTTACCAATTGTCATCTTAACTTTCAAAACAAATCAAATAACGATTTTATTAGCAAATCAAAAACTATAATTACAATAACTTTCAATCATAGCTTAAATACTAGTCCTAAGGACAACTTAACTATTTCGTCCACAATTCTAAATCAATTTCTTTTAAATCCGACTTGCTATATCAAGACATATATAAAAGAATTCCAATCTCCTAGTAATAAATTTAATATAAAAATTTCAACTTAATTAATCACCATTTAGATACTTTCAAACTTTAATATAAGAAAATTAATATAAATAATAATTTCGTCAAACTTAAACACAATATGCATCTATAAATATATATAGATAATTCAAAAAACCTTATTTTAACATAATAAACCTATGATTATTCTTCATTAAAAAATAATATAAATTCTCAACATTAATTAACCAAACATTTAAAAACCAATCTATTTAATATATATATATATATATATATATTTGTGTGTGTGTTGACATGTATGCTCTATTATAATCGAATCAATTGCATAATACAACTCTTCACAATTATAAACTACAATACCCAAATGTACCTAAGATCTCACGATATCCACATAACCCTATATATAGTTATTACGCCATGCAATAATGATCATCTAAGTGCAATTTAACTAACAGTTAAGAGAAAATGACCTACTTATACTCATTAACACAACAAACACTTTAGACAATCCTACCAAAAGTGGCGTTATGCAAACATATTAAATTTGAGTTAACTATGAGAATTTCCAAACGAAAATTTACAAACTTCTATTTATAGTGAACGCTAATGGAGAGATAAAGATGAAGACGTTGTTCACAAGGATGGACTTTACAGACGCATAAAAGCAAGAGCCAGGTTAACTAAAGCAAAAACTTAAGACCAGAACAAGGAGAGGATCATGCACCATGCAAACGACCAGTCAACACTACACAAATGATTGGAGAACAACAGTCCAAGCGTCTTACAAGTTATGCCAAGCTGAGAGGATTTCTCTATTATGAACAAGTACCTCAATTATGGCAGATTGTCAGTAAAATCAAGGCGCACCCTTCTATGATCAAGCATTATTGCAGTGAAAAATAACGAATAGAACTAATGGATTTATTTAAAAACACTACAACATTCTAATTTTCAATTACAGCAGACGTAACAAGTCGCCAAAGAAATCAGAAGGGAAATTTAATCTCAAAAGTCTTCTAAGTACAAGCGCTGCTCTTGAGATAGGTTGCGAATAGACTTAAGGAGGTTTCTAAGACCATGACAACATTTTAGTTTCAAAAGCTACTGCAACGATAGAGTCAAGGAGGTTATTATAGATCCTTAATACTTCCTATTATGCTCAAGTGCGGCTGCAGTGACAGGCAGCAAATGAATTTAGGGGTTAAGGAATCATATATAAACCTTTAAAATTTGCTATTATGTTAAAGTGTTTCAACTACATGACAGGTCGACAATGGAATATATCAAATTGCTTATTTAGAACATAAGCGACAGTCTCCCAACTTAAATACTTGCACAACATTAATTTTGATTCATTATAAACCAAGGATTGGAATGTTGTAGCAAGAGTAATAGGTTGATCCTTAATGCATGTGAACTAAAGAAAATGTACAGTTTAAGATATCATTTATATATCAAAGAAACAAGTGCTACGTAGTGGCGAGTACTTGCCTTTGTAGTATTGTAATTAAAGTTTTGTATAGTTGTATTATATTATCTGTAAATTTTGTAAATAATATATTAATTATTATAATGTAAATTTTAAGATAATGCATACCTATATTTTAATTTAATGGAACAAAAGACAATTATGTGTATTTATATTAATATTAATAACTCTTAATTTTAATTTCATTATATTAAATAAAAATCAATTATATATTCAAATTTTTAATATTATAAAACATTATAAACATCAAATAAAATAAAAATCAAATCAAATGATAGTATAATATAATTAGAATAAAAAAAATGATAATTAAATAAATATAAAATTTATGTAATAATTATGTTACATAATAATATATATAATATAATATATAAATAATATTTATTGATTATATAATATAAATATAAATAATAATGATTTAAATTATTTTATATTAAAGAAAATTTAAAATAAATGAAATGATTATATAATACAATTATATAACTCACCTTATGTGTCCTTGTGCATTGAGCCAAGTGGCATTTAAGTCATTCTTTTCTCCCTCCAACATGTCATTTTTTCAAATCAGGTTACAAAGACCATGGAATAGACAAAAATAATGTCTACATACTTACCCAAGATTTACAGACAAGGTCTTAAAAGGAATTGTTTTGTAATGTTAATGAGATTTTTCAAAGCACCCAAGTTCAAATCCCGTACCAAATACTATCCACCAACGTACCCAAGATTCACAGACAAGATCTTAAAGGTAATGGGTGTGAACTATTAATGGGATTTTCAAAGCACCTGAATACAAATCCCCGCCATAGTAAAGAAGTCCATAGCCCCAAGAATATTGAGGTACATTGTTGTATAACCGATCAAACCATACACCACACAATATTAAAAGCCGCAAATAACCTCACCTACACATTAATTTATTTTAATCAAAAGTCTTTTCTCAGAAGTTACCTTGGGATCCCTGCTTCTTCTCAGGCTTCGAACTCGTGATTATAAAAGAAATACCCCAGAAAATAAAAAAAGGGAGGGAGTTGGGAAATAAAAACAATAAACATACAGTCCCCAAGCTTATCTGGTGTGCTGATGGTAGCCTTAGCACAGACATCCAAAGCCCCTGCCATTGTAGCGACCACAGTTAGAAACCCCCTTGGCCCACAAAACTATCTACGCGTGAGGCCAATGTAGGGCTTTACACTCACAACCTTCATAAAACCAGCAGCTATTGTTGTAGCAGCTAACATTGCTATGCACAATGGGTATTTACCACCAATATATAGAATCTCTACGCTCTTGAATGACACAATATTATAATTAATCAAATGGCTGTCAGGAGTCACTGAGATGTGAAGGGGCACTAATGGTTCCCCTGTAAACTATTTGAAAGCAATAATGGTCTCTTATGCCGCATGACATAATACGGTCCCAGAGATAGAGAAGGAGATTGCTTTTCAACATGAATTCAGTATATAAAAAATCAGAACGTTGTAGAAGAAAGAATGTGTGGACATGAAATGCTTGCGACATAAAAAGTAAAATATGTGGGTGACATGAAAAACAGATTTCTCAAGAATTCTAAAAACTTACCAGGAAACAAATTGCATGCTCATCAAGTTCACCGATGTTCTTTTCACCTCCAGGATACGAAGAAGCGAAAGTTAAAGACCTAAATCTAATTTCCTTCTGAATGGACTATCAAACAGATTCAAAACACAATAAAAATGTAGATCTATAGTTTTAAGCAAGACAGTGTGTGAGATGGCTGTTAGCGAATGTACAGAAGGCTAGATAGCGGGGTTTATAGCGGAGAAAACAATATAGATAAGGATCGGGCATGGGAACTGCAAGGACAAGGCCTACAAACTCTAGTTTTTTAGGTGTGAATGCCTGTGAACTCCAGTTTTCAAGCGTCATTTTCCAAGCAAATGAGTGGCGGGAATTTTCCACAGAAAACAAGCCAAAAAATCTCCGATAAAACTGGTTATGTTTAACATGTCAAAAAATCCTCCAATAACACTGAAAAGTTTTAAGCCAATCACATTGATGAAAAATGATTTCTAAAATTTATAAAATTAAAAAATTTACATGTTGACTTTAGAAAATTTCATTCAATTTAAAATACTAATTTGTAATTGGTTGGCAAACAATTTATTAATAACCAGTTAAACAAGTTTTAGAAAACTCATTGCAATAGTATTGCCTTAACGACAAGTACTAATAAAGGCGCAAGGAGAAGGCGTCACAATATATAAGATATAAAATATGCATAAATAGATCAATTGCTTTGGCCAGTTCCCTAAATAAACGGCACTCAGAATATTGCATACAACTATTCTTAATAAAATAACATAAGACAAAGATGAGCAACGCAACTTTAGGAAGATTGATTTCTTAGAAAACTTAAATCAAAATCTACCAAAAAATGAGTCTATTAAGTGAATCATTTCCATTATTAATGGAACAGAGGTGACGTCAAAAGGAAGCTAAGAGTGATTCCAATTGAAACAATTGGAAATCTATAAATACTATGAACAAACGGCGATGGCATTCCAAAAAAAACTACCAAGCAAGGAAATGAGGAGAATTTGAGTGCCTTGGTTGTACACATATACTATATAGCACAAGAATAAGGAGATTGCAAGAGGATAAGTTGTGCGACATTAATTAATAGAATGGATATGGCTCCCAAATCATCCAGTAAGATATTTAGTTTCTTTATAAATTCCAAAATTAGTTTCCTTTTTAAAATAAATCTTAGGCCCTTACCATATCAAAGAAAAACTCTTCAAAAAGAGAATAAATCTCAGGCCGAGCTAGATGAGGGAGGTCTAGTTTCTCCATGATTAAGTCAAAGAATACAGAACCCTTAGGCTACTATAACATATATGGGAAGGCAAAGAACAAATTTTCAGGGATGATTCCAGCTAAACAAATAAACTACAGTCTAAACCAATAGAGAATATAGAAGGAGATTCAAAGAGATTCTTTTCCCGATTCGAAGAATAGTATAATCCATGTATAATATATTTCATATAATAAATTGCTAGTTAAAAACGTATTTCACATAATTTTTCCCTATCTGCCTATTGTTACATTTTTCTTAAGTTTGAAAACCTATTCTAAAGATTCCTCTTTTGCATGTGCAGGTCCGATTCAATATAAATTTCAAAAAACTACCAAATAAGGAATTGCAAAACAAGTAGAAAACCTGGTTGAGTTTGATAGCTAAAAACAAAATCTGAAGCTTGTGTTTCCTGTACTAAACACCAAAACTTGCCGAATAAATTCTCACAATTCTTTTTTCTTAAATTATTTCTACAATCAAATTGTTGTGCAATCTCCTTCCAAACCTACTGTTGTGAAAACTTTTCTTATTTTTTTGAAGAATTGCCATGCAAAAATTTCCTCAAAACTGCTACCATGAAAATTCTTTCAAGAAATGTCGTGAATGAAATTACAACCCCTAAAGGCTTATTAATGAAATTAATTATCTCAAGTTACAACTTAACTATTTGTAACCATGCATTCCTAAAATTGCTCATACAATTATAAACTTTAAATATCTAAGATATCTTCCCATGTTTTCAGATATTTTAACTTTTGAAAATAAACTCTTTTAAAATATTAACTTTTCACAAGATTAACATTCACCTTTAAATAATTACTTGTTTTATTTATTTTAATAAAAAAAACCTTACTCATAAACATTTAATCAAATATTTAAACAAATAAGCCATTTAAAACTAAATTAAACAATAATTAATTTCCAAATAAAATAACACAAACAAAATTAACACGACAAGACAAAACAACACATGACAACAAGCAACTATTGGATACTCGTTCGACAAAGAACGATTGTTACACAAAGACCAGACACTATCTTTGAATCAACATGATTTTATTGGATTAGGGTACGCTCAGTCCTGACAAGTAGGTGGAGCTAATACCCAGTACCTGCATCTGCATAAAACATCACTTGTTAAACATATTATCATATATCGGAAAGCATGCCATGAAGAAGAATCGTAGCGCAAAAGGATACTCACAAGTGAGTAGTGCTACACTGTCTTCTTCACCAAAACTGACAAACATCATTATATCATAAACATCAATCACATCATAATAACCACATTAAAACTCATAAGCAACATAATCCATATCTCAAACACAACCAGATGATCAGGATGTCAAATGTATCATCCACATAATGTCAAAGTCATAACTGAAAACAACCAGCATAATAACATAAACAACTAAAGCATCTATCCATCTAACTGAATCAAACTAAGACAGAGTGTCACAACTGGAGGGATACTACAATAATTGCGGTCAACTAGTCTCCATATATTTCCATCTTCTAAGATTTGGCACCTGTACCTGCAAAGTCACACAGTGGATTGTTGTGGCAATACTACTGACAACCGACTTATTCAATTGAAAGCTTCAAAGAAAGAGTTGTTCAATCTCTAAAAATGGCTTCACCTCAATTTATGAATTATTATGCTGCATCCTCTATTTTATTATGTATATCTTTGCACTAACATTATTTTTAATAAACCATATTAATTGTCAATATTGTCTTAATGTTTTTAAAGAGACATTAATCACTAAACTTTGTTGTAATTGGAATTATAAGTTGTATTAGTTGTCACATTTTTATTATTATTTCTCACTTTATAAAGAATTAAATAATGTAATGCAGGTATTTAAACTTAATATATAAGTTAATAAAATTTTGAAATAACTGTCACATTTTTATTATTATATATCATTCTATAAAGAATTAAATAATGGAATTGAAGTCTTCAAAATTAGTATATAAGTTAATAAAATTTTAAAACCAACTAGTCATTAGCCTTCTTATTTCAAATAGCCTCAACTTGTTATGAATCATACATATTCTTCTATTTGGAACATCTATGATCTATTTTCATAATTAGGAAGATAAGCACAATGCACTGAAATCGGAATGTTTTAAGACACTAAGAATGAGTTCTACAAAAGATAGAGATAAAACAACAACAATCAGACAACCAAAAATAAATACAAACAAATGAACAAGACTATACAATGCCAGACTCAGTCTAAGAGAACTAGACATCCTTTAATGCGGGTTTTTAACAGTTACCAGTATTATGTAATCCATTATTATGCTTAATACAATAAAAATAAAAAACAAGTTTTATTCATCTGAGTTTCTACCAGATAGAGAGTTTGGAGGAAATGGCTATAGCGGCGACAATTTGCATCTGCCCATGGATGTCTATACCATGCCCTCCTCCTGCATACCCCTTTGATCGTTCGTGTGCTGCAGCAGGCTGTATTTCACGAATATTTTGGTTTACAGTGCACAAAACATATCTTTTACCTCCTTTTTTATTTTTTTGCTACTTTGCCTGGGCATTATGAAATATAAAAAATTAAAAATAAAAACTTATTTTTTTTATTAAAATTTATAGTATTAATTTATATATTAATATCAATAATTTAATATTTAAATTTTTGAAAATTTAAATACTTTTTATGTATTTATATATATTTTACTTTAAAATAAAATTTTATTAATATTTTAAATATTTTTTATAATTTTAAAATTATAGTGAAATATTGAAAGTTTTGAATGAAAAACATAAAATAAGTATAAAAATATTTAATAAAAAATGAGATAGAAAGTAAAAATATTTAAATTTAACATAAAATATTAAAATCTTGTATATACTATTTCTATTAATTTAATTTAAATATTCAGATGTTAATGTGTTTAATATAATTTAATATTTTAAATTTTGATTTAAAAATAATAATTTCTAAATTTTTAATTTGAATGACAATAAATCAACAAAGAATGTATTTAACAATGTCATAATTAATTAATTCATTGCAATAATATTAATAATGTAAACACTTGAGTAAATATAATAGTTTAATATTGTCATCTCTTTAGATGGATGTGTTTAAGATAGCCATAACATAATGCTTTATCTTTAATTTTTTTATTAAATATTTTTATATTTATTTTATTGTTTTCATTCAAAACTTTCAATATTTAACTATAATTTTAAAATTATAAAAAATATTTAAAATATTAATAAAATTTTATTTTAAAGTAAAATATATATAAATATATAGTATAATTTTTTTTTTTTTTTAAAAAATTATTAAATTAATTTAAATATTAAATTTTGATATTTTTAATATAAACTAATACTATAAATTTTAATAAAAAATAAGTTTTAATTTTTAATTTTTTAATTTTATTATGAAATATTTAAGATAAAATAAGATAGAAAGTAAAAATATTTAAATTTAATATTAAATATTATAATCTTGTATATATTGTTTCTATTAATTTATTTTAAATATTAGATGTTAATGTGTTTACTATAATTTGATATTTTAAAAATCAACAAAGAATGTATTTAAGAATGTCATAATTAATTAACTCATTGCAACTCTAATTGAATTGTAAACTAATTAACACCAAACCCTAATTGAACTCTAACCCTAATTGGAACCCTTATTCTAACCCCAATCTTTATCTGAGATAACCCTAACCTTAAATTAATTCTAACCCAGAACTTTGTCCTAGAATTCTAACTCTAACCCTAAACCTAAGTAAACCCTAACCCTAATCATAATTAAAAGTTCAATCCTAACTATAATACTAATTTTAACACTAATCATAATTATAATCCTAACCTTAGTTGAACACCCTAACCCCAATCCTAACTGAAATCTAACCCTAAGTGTAACACTATTTCAAACTCTAATCATAATTATAACCTTAACCCTATATTTGAACACCATAAGCCTAACCCTAACTATAGTTGTCTGTAATTGAACCCTAACCCTAATTGGACATAAAACTTAGTCACCCAAAAATCACTTTGATTTAGTCAATCTGATTTTTTAACAATACTAGAAGATAATTCCAATTGAGAGGTAGCCTCAAGAAAGATCTTTGGAATATCTTCTTGTTCTATCAATATTACCAATAAAAAAAAACCACTTTGACTTAGTCACTCCCAACACCTACTTCCTAAATGGTCACTACGATGCACAAATATTAAATTACGCATAGATAAACAATAAATTACACATAGGTAAACATGCCACACACATCATATTTTACATAAATAAAAGTTTGTTTAATTTATTTAAATGAAACATATACCTAATACAAATAAAATTAACATGATGAAATCTTCTTGTATTAATAAAATTAAAATAACATCTTTATTTTATATATTAATCAAATTCATTTAAATTTATTTATTGAAAATAAAATTAACATCATATTATTTACAAATTTTGGAGTTAATAAATTTATAACTTATTATTATTTAGATGAAATAATAATTTCATCTAGCAACTCTAAGTCCTAAAACCCCAAAGGTTTACGATTCTTAGATAAATCTTGGAGTTAGAATTAAATTAAGGTTAGGGTTACAACTCAACTAAGGTAAGGGTTAGAGTTAGGATTCTAAGATAGAACTTGTGATTAGAATTAAGGTGAAGCTTTAGGGTTTAGTTAGGTTTTGGGTTATAAATTTGAAAATAATTGAAATAAGGAATTATTTTATAACATATATCTATACATGTACTAATTTAAATAACATTCTAACATACAAAAATAAAAAGAAATAATTTGTGATAACTCTCCCTGTATTTTATATATATTATTAATTAATATATGTATGCTAGTTTATTTCACAAGCTCTTAATAATATATTATAGTTATTTTAAATACATCAACATCTCAAAATTTAATATTATGGCTATCTTAAACACATCCATCTAAAGAGATGACAATATTAAACTATTATATTTATTCAAGTGTTTATATTATTAATATTATTGCAATGAGTTAATTAATTATGACATTGTTAAATACATTGCTATATTTATTGTCTTTCAAATTAAAAATTTAGAAATTATTTTTTTTAAATCAAAATTTAAAATATCAAATTATATTAAACACATTAACAGCTGGATAATTAAATTAAATTAATAGAAATAGTATATACAAGATTTTAATATTTTATGTTAAATTTAAATATTTTTACTTTCTATCTCATTTTTTATTAAATATTTTTATATTTATTTTATGTTTTTCATTCAAAACTTTCAATATTTAACTATAATTTTATAATTATAAAAAATATTTTAAATATTAATAAAATTTTATTTTAAAGTAAAATATATATAAATACATAGTATAAAAAGTATTTAAATTTTCAAAAAAAATTATTAAATTAATTTAAATATTAAATTTTGATATTTTTAATATAAATTAATACTATAAATTTTAATAAAAAATAAGTTTTTATTTTTAATTTTTATATTTCATAATGCCCAGACAAAGCAGAAAAACAAAATAAAAAAAGAGGTAAAAGATATGTTTTGGGCACCGTAAACCAAAAAAATCCGTGCTAATACGGCCTGCTGCAGCACACGGACGGTCAGAGGGGTATGCAGGGGGAGGGCATGGCATAGACATCCATGGGCCGGTGCAAATTGTCGCCGCTATAGCCATTGCCGAGTTTGGACATAGGAGTGAAAACCACAGTAAACAGAAAATAAAACTACATTGTACGATTTTTTGTTACAGTTAATAATTGCAGTAGTACCATTCCTCTCAGAGTTTTCCTTGAAATGGTTGGCTATGTCAAAGCTATTAATGGTCGGCTGAAACAGCAGATGGTACTTACAGTACGTGCAAATTCGCGTATGATGGGCGGTATGCAGAGAGATTCAAAAAAATGGCTTGCTAGGCATTTCAATGGACGCCACACGAATCGCAGAGGACAATTGCACTTCAATGGACGCCACACAAATTGCATAAGACCCTGCTAAACTGATCCAAAGTTTTACCCAGAAACGACCGGAACGTGTGGATTTTGCGTCTGCACAAAGATGCACAGCTCGGCGTGCAATCAATAGAAGAGCTTAAAAACAAAAGATGATCCATCGGACTTGTACTGTGCTTTTTATACTGACACAGAGCAAAGACAAATCCTGAGCCAGACCGCTTAATTTTGGAAGCCCGCTAAAAAGGGAGTTTTCCATATAAAAAGCAACAGCATGCTTTTCTCAGAAGTTGACGGAGGAGCAGAAGCAGAAGATGATCTTGGTACCCCTGTACATTACCAATATTTTTGCATAGGATCTTGCCTTAGAATAGAAAAAAAAACAAACAGAAAAAGCCAATCAACCCAAACCCCCTTTTTTCCTTTACTCATTCATGGCGTGTGTGTTTTGATCGGGGATGAGAGCTCCTAGTGGGGGTGGGTGATGTTTCTGGCTCTAGGAAAATTCATCACCTAGCAATTCGCAGTCATCAATTCATCGCAGCAATTCATCATTGTGACATATTTATCGCGTATACAATTCACTTTCAACAATTCATCATCATGATATATTTGTCGCGTACACATTTTTCAATATTTCAGTGGTCAAGAGTACTCAAAAAAGAAAAAGGTACAGAGATTTTGTTGAATGCATAAAAGGACATATATGCAGTGAGTATACCATGACGATGAATTGCTGGTGGTGAATTGTATATGCGATGAATATATCATGATGACGAATTGGTGACGATGGATTATTGACAGTGAATTGTTGATGATGAATCATTGACAATGAATTTACCTGAACCAGATATTTTCGTATACATTAACCTTCTATAAATGTCATTCAACTATTTCTTTTGGACTTGTGAGGTTAAAGTTGAATATGATGTCTATCTGTACATATTTTTATTGGAATCATTTTATCTCTATCCATCTTTTGTCCTTTTATGGCAAGATGATCCATCATGACCTTGAGGATGTGAACCATGACTTGGGTAGGCATCCAGTGAGCTTATTGTTGGAGATGTTTAATACAAGGGACAACAGACTGTCAAATGCATATGGAATGCTGCCAAAGAGATCATTGGACGACAAATCCAAGTTAACTAGAGCTTGTATGTTCACTAATTTGGGTGCAGAGGGTTGGCAACATCCAACAGCCTATTTGGTGATGTACATACGCCCCTGTTTGCGGTAAAAATAATGTTATTAAGTAGCCTGGCCATAGATCGAACCCCTCTATTTGTATTGATGGGGATATAGTTCTCATAGAGCTTACCAAAGGAAAGGAAAATGTTGTGTCATGGGATTCAATTATTTCTGAGATCTTCCTGGTGCATCTATGTGGTTTGTTTTGTGTCCAATCAATTTAAACTCTCATGCATAAGTTATATGTTAAATTATACTTGGATAACATTTGGGTTTGGTTAGCAATCTAATCACAGTGTTGACGTTAAATTTATGTAATCTTTGGATGATCAATACTAATGTCAGCTAGTTATTGTTGTCTTGGCTCACATTGATCTGGTAGAGCGGTTGGATGGCACTGGTAGAGCCCTTGTAAATATTGTGTTTAGTCTAGTATGTAAACAATCATGTGATTTTAACTTAATAAAAAAATTGAAGAATTGTATATGTACAATGGATTCCTCACATACATTGTTTCATGATATTATTGTTTTTGATATTAGGGGAAAAGCGGATTTTGAAGGGATCTGCAACCCTTTACAACCAGAAAAGTCAGACTGTAAAAAAGGACAGCCTGCAGCCACCAAAAAGCCGGCTCCCAAGCCAAGAACATCATGTTTTATGTACATGTAGAGTTAATCTTGTGGGAACGAAGCGTCATTTCTAGAGAAAGCCCGGAAGCTTTTGATTTTTTACTCGTGACTGTAGTCCAACCTTCTTCCACTTGTGTTGCCTTTTCTTGCCAAGCCAGCACATCACAATCCTGGGTTTGATCATTTGTAGCCCTAGGCGAAACATCCTTGACCAGGCGTGCAAACTGGATCTTATCCGAAGAGCAGGCCGAAAGAGAAATTGAAGCCCCTCCACCAGAAAAGGCAGATGAAGACTTAGATCGAGGTTCAATGTGAGAGGAAGAATCAACCCCTCCCAAAGGACAAGCCGAAGGAGCGGCTCCTAATTTATGTGATTCAAAAGCAACCACCTCTGAGAAACTCTTTTTTCCTTCAGATTTCTTCTCAAAAGTATAATGATGTTGAGTAGCTCCAATCCACCAGTTTGCCTTTTTTATTTTTTTCTCAAAACCACAATGAGCAATAGCATGTCCAGTCTTAAAGAATCTTCTACAACGGAAAGGTAATCCCTCATAGTCCAGAGATTGAACCCAATTCCCCTTGGAGGATTCTAACGAAACCTCAGCAGGCAATCCATTTGACACATCAATTTCCACAAGTATTCGGGAAAAGGTGGAATGAAAGATATCAGAAGATGCATTGTCAACATACAAAAAATCCCCAAGAGCTTCCCCAACCGACTCGAGAAGAGAATCATTCCAGAGGTGGAGGGGAAGATTAGGCAAGCGAACCTGGATCGGGATTTTACTAAAGGTTTCAGATGCTGGATTAAAATTTGAATGCCAGGGTTTGATCATCAGCAAATATTGATCCCCCCAGCTATGAATTCCAAAGCATTAAAATTTGAATGCAGGGTTTGATAATGATATTATTATTGTTCTTATCTTGTATCAATGAATTCCAAAGCCCTAGTTTTATAATTGTTTTCTACACTCTTTAATCACACAAAGCTATGTTTTTTCCTTCGCATATTATGCAAATTAAAGTTAAGACTTGTACATATATGTTGGGTAATTGTGAATCAACTCTTTAGAGATTTTAGTTTTAATCGTGGGAATCGACTAGCAAAGACAACTGAACAAAAAGGATGATAGAATTTAAGGGAAACATAGTAATCAATCAAAGCAACTACTCAATACTTTTTGACAATTGGAGGGACTACACTTATATTTATGAGTAGTAATTTCATTAATAGTATGATGTATGCTTGTTATATAGTAGTAATTTATGTTGGTTTCTTCATATATTTCTTATGTCAATGGTGATTCCTATAGAAATTTTGTTCTATGGTTATTTGGACAATGTTCTGAGCAGCAATTTAGTGCTCTTTTTGTGGGCCTAGTCGTGTCAAGTTATAAAACACAGTAACAATTATGAATATCTTATAAGAAATTTGAGGTGTTAAAACATTTTTTGATTTTTAACTTGCGCATTATGGCATAGGAGTTTAGCCTTCACAGTACATGTTTCACATTGCACACACTACTTACAATAACAAATTGTGTGCTTCAAAATACATTGTGTTTTACCTGCACTTTGTCATACCCAAACACACTATGTTGAAATGTTGTTATTTGAAATGCATATGTGGAAAAACACATAATCTTGGTATTGATACGAAATTTAATGTTCAAAATTTTATTTAATAGATTTTTTTATTTCTTTTCTTCACAATGAGTTAAATTGCATATTGTTTCTAACAACTTATTAGTGGTAAAGAAGGTACAACTAAGAATTGTGTAAATGACCATTACATTAGTGAATCAACATTTTATATTTTTTTTATCATATGATGTAATACTGCTACTTTTACTTTGTAAATTCAAGGCTTAAAATAATTTGTGGAATAAAAATGACTTCATAAAGGGTTTTATGTTTGTTTAAAGGTAAAATGATAGGCAATAAAAATTTACAACTATCAAAAAAAAAATTTAATGATAGGGATGATTAGTATCAAACTTAGATCTTAAGTTGATTTGGTTGTGACATATAAACAAGTTACCATCCACATTAGTCAGTTAATTAGTAACTCACTTTTCACTAAGATATTAATTGTTTCTATGTTCATGCCATTTCCCATTTATCCCCACCTTAATGAGAATGTTTTAGTGTAACAACATATTGATAAGTGACATATTTGTGTCTTTAGTTCATGGCCTAATACCTATCCATCTTCATTGTACCTTGTTGCGCATATTTCCATGTAATTTTTATCTACTTATCCCTATTTCATCCTTGCTAATATTTATTTCCATACATTTATTCCCCACTCTAGGATCACCACTTTATCATTGTAGATCATTTCTACATGGCTCAATATTGATCCAAGTTGATCTTGATGAGCATAAGAATAATCCTTAAATCTCAAGTCTAATTTTCTTGACCCCTTCTATTGGTTGTTATGAGCCTACCTACCACATGTCCATGCAATATGTTAGAATGCCATGATATTTAAGGAGATTCAACATATACTTAAACACACACACACACATGTTAACTACAGTTCACACTTTAATTTTAAAGGAAAATAAAGGAATTAATTTTGTATTAATATCATATAGGCCACTTGCATGTTTGTGAATGTTAGCTTTGATATTATCTCAATGTGGTTTATTTACTTTTCTAGTGGGTTTGACCTAGAAGAACACATTCATCAATCAAGTAAAAAAATCCTAAACAATGTCTCTAGACACCACTTTAACATAGATATCTAGAGGAAAAGGTGAGCATCTTTTCAAATACACATTCTATTATATCAATCTCATGTAACTCAAATCAATCCTGCATGATATATCAAGTTCATGATAGTTAGAATTGACCCAAGAGATTCTTAAACCACTTTAGACTCTAGGACATTCATTGGATCAAAATAGATAAATTCATAATAATGGTAAATTGATTTAAAACAACATTACAAACTTCATTTTTCATCATCAATTCTACAACTAAATACACCTAACCCACTCATTTAATTTTCACAAATTATCACAATTATCAATCTAGATTTAATTATCAAAACTTACTATATTTATTTCAATAACCTAATTCAAACTTATACTTTCATTCACACTATTATTCCTTACAACTTTATTAAATATGAGATATAGTTAAATAATTTCATGTTTATATACAATAATTTATATTTATTGAAATATTAAATTTTTTAAAAAAGTACACTTTTTTTCTAAATATTTGCTTAGGTTAATTAATTAGATATATATAACTTAGCGGTAAATTAATTTAGATTGGGAATGATAAATGTGTAAATCAATAATTAAATGAAAAATAATATAGGTATTTAGCATAAAATATGTGAATTAATGTTAAATTACTACAATAATTGAATTGGTATACCAGTATAATTTTGGAAATTATTTTTTAAGTTCACTTTAGTGTTCATCTCTCTTAGTGTTATTTTTAGATTCATTCAACCTTTACCTCAGTCTTTGTTTTTGGTATGGTGCTAAGGCCTTGTTTTACTGAAAAAAATTCAAAGAAGACTAATATAAGCATGTAGAAGTAACCATTAATTTGAGAAATCATGAGTACCTATTTTAATGGGCTATATGGACATGTGGAAAGTTTATATATTGGGGTACATAAATGGATTTATTTAGAGTTAAAGTAAATAGTGACTATAATTAATAGTAAAAATAGGATGTGTACCTAGACATAGATTTATTTTCCCACGTGTCATAATGTCAATATTTGTTTTAAGAGTGAAGGGATATGACTCTAAAGTTTCTAGAATGTATCCTAGGATCTAAAAAGATAAAGTGTGCATGAGATTTGTAATAAGAACATAGGGGAGATTGTTAATAGTAAGCTTGTAGTATTCAAAACACACTGTGATTTATAGCTTGCACTTCACATGGTACCCAAAAAACACCATGATTTTTAACCCCTACTATGGAAAAGTATATCCAATTTACCCAATAACATGAACAATGGTGGTGTTGTTGATAAAGGGTAAACATAGTTTAAACCCATTTTACCCTTTATCAAAAATAATGGTGGTGTTGTTATTTGAATTGCAAACATAGGTATACATAGTTTAAAAATGCATGGGTTGGGTATGTTGTGAATTGTAGGTTAATAAACATAGTGTGTGTAGGAACCTTTTATTTTTGATAATAAATTCATAACTATACATATGTAGGTCTCCCTTTAAAATAACGTCATTTCATGACAGTGTGTTTGGATATAAAAAATTACAAGTCTCAAAACACACCATAGATTTGTCACAAGAAATTCATAACTATACATATCTAGGTCTCCATTTCAAATAACAACATCATTTCATGATAGTGTGTTTGGGTATGAAAATTTGTAAGATTCAAAACACAGTGTGATTTGTAACTTACACTTCGCATGGTACCCAAAACACACCATGTTTTGTAACCTCTATTATGGAAAGTTATATCTAATTTACCCAATAACATGAACAATGGTGTTGTTATTTAAATTACAGACCTAGATATATACATAGTTTAAAAATGTACATGGGTTGGGTATGTTGGGAATTGCAAGTTAATAAACACGGCGTGTTTTGAAAAACAACACATTTTGAAACCTACTATTTCTCCAATTCAAATAACATCATTTCATGATAGTGTTTTTTGATATGAAAAAATGTAGGCTTCAAAACACACCATGATTTGTAACATCCTCTTCACATGGTACCCAAAACACACCATGTTTTATAACCTCTAGTGGAAAATTATATCCAATCTACAATAACAAGAACAATGGTGATGCTGCTATTTGAAATGTTACAAACCTAGATATATAGAGTTATGGTTTGGGTACATTGGGAGTTACAAGTTAATAAACACTTTTTTTTTTAAACAAAAAATATTTTTAAACCTCTTATTTCTCATAATAAATTCATAACTATACATATTTGGGTCTCCATTTCAAATAACATCATTTCATGACAATGTGTTTGTGTATGAAAAATTGATGGTTTCAAAACACACCATGATTTTGTAACCCACACTTCACATGGTATCCAAAACACACTATTTTTTGTAACCTCTACTATGGAAAAATATATGCAATTTACCCAATAAAAGGAACAATTGTGTTGTTGCTATTTGAAATTCAAACCTAGATATACATAGTTTAAAAAAATATAGGTTGGGTACATTGTGAATTGTAGGTTAATAAACATAGTTTGTTTTGAAATACAACACATTTTGAAACTTCCTATTTTTCATAAGATAATCCTTTTTTTTTAGACCATAGGAATCAGTTGAGTATCCATCCCCTATAAACTATAGTGTGCCTAGTAAACTTTTTTCACATGACTGGTGATGCTGGCACGACATGCCCTCTGGTACCATAGGGATGGTGGGGAGACTAGACCTCGTGACCTCTTTCCTGCAACAGAATGCTTTAGCCAATCAAGCTAGGCCCACCACCCCTTTCATAAGATAATCCTTACTATGCATATTTAGGTGTTAATTTCAAATATCAACATCATTTCATGATCTAGTGTATTTGGGTATGACAAATTTTAGGTTTTAAAACATATTATGATTTTTAACCCACACTTCATATGGTAACCAAAATGCACCATATTTTGTAGCCTCTACTATTGAAAATCATATCCAATTTACTTAATAACAAGAACAATTTTGTTATTTCTATTTCAAATACAAACCTAGATATACACAATTTTAAAAAAACATGGGTTGGGTATGTTGTGAATTTCAAGTTAATAAACATAGTGTGTTTTGAAACAAAACTTTTTAAACCTCGTATTTGTTAGAAGATATTCATAACTGTACATATCTAGGTCTCTATTTCAACTAACAACATCATTTCATGGCAATGTGTTTTGGTATGAAAAATTGTAAGTTTCAAAAACACACCATGATTTTTAACCTACACTTCACATAGTACCC
The DNA here is from genome assembly GCA_007258455.2 of Sequoia sempervirens. NCBI lineage: Eukaryota > Viridiplantae > Streptophyta > Pinopsida > Cupressales > Cupressaceae > Sequoia > Sequoia sempervirens. The sequence continues at coordinate 133,817,539 of VDFB02000003.1, forward strand.
AAAACATACCATGTTGTGTAATCTCTACTTTGGAAAATTATATCCAATTTACCCAATACAAGGAACAATTGTGTTGTTTCTATTTCAAAATACACTAGGTTTTGTAACCTGCACTTCACATGGTACACAAATTAATGCAAGTAAAAAAGCACAATGTGTTTTTGAACTTGCAATTTCTTATACGAAGAAGCATGTGCAATGTGAAGTGTGTTCTATGAAGGATACCAAGTATGAAATCCCTACTAATAAGGAGATAATTTTATAGTAAAGAATGCTACCAAGGAAAGAAGTATTAATAATAACTATTATGGTAAATGAGATAGGTTAGGAACCTACAGGTTGATACAAGGAAAGAAGGGAGATCCTAAGAAGATGGTACCACTAAAGTAGGTCTGACAAAGCTATTAGGGATGAATAAAGGGATTAATAAAATTCTAAATAAAAAAACCCATTCCAAAAGGAGATAGCAAGAGATTAAGATAATTTTTTTGAAGAAATTAAGATAGCTCATGAGATGCAAATGGAAGAAGAAAGAATATTGAAACAAAACCAAATAAGATAATAAAGATTCCAAAAAAGGATGGAAAAGGCGAAAGAAGCCTCAATTGAGTGCACCAAGAGGGTTTTTGTTGAAAGTGATGAGTATCCATTAGTAGAGGAATTAATATTTATTGTGATGTTTAATAACAATGAAACATATAAAAGAATAAATATCCATATTAAAAGAGAAAAATAAAATTTAACCAAACTAGAAAATTAGATAAAAGAATATGATGAATATAAAGAGTCATTTGATCTAGAGTTTTTTAGAGTAATATTTCTCAACCAAGGTGTAGAAGTAGGGGTACTTCACCATTTAAATTTTAACTCAGAAACCATATTTTGAACTAGAACTATCAAACATAAAGGTTACAATTAATGAAAATTTTGAGGTCTTATCAACCCTAATCTAAAAAATAAAACCTCTAAATTTGAGTGAAGAATAGTTAG
>VDFB02000003.1:133818628-133870557 GCA_007258455.2 Sequoia sempervirens
ACAAGGCCTACAAACTCTAGTTTTTTAGGTGTGAATGCCTGTGAACTCCAGTTTTCAAGCGTCATTTTCCAAGCAAATGAGTGGCGGGAATTTTCCACAGAAAACAAGCCAAAAAATCTCCGATAAAACTGGTTATGTTTAACATGTCAAAAAATCCTCCAATAACACTGAAAAGTTTTAAGCCAATCACATTGATGAAAAATGATTTCTAAAATTTATAAAATTAAAAAATTTACATGTTGACTTTAGAAAATTTCATTCAATTTAAAATACTAATTTGTAATTGGTTGGCAAACAATTTATTAATAACCAGTTAAACAAGTTTTAGAAAACTCATTGCAATAGTATTGCCTTAACGACAAGTACTAATAAAGGCGCAAGGAGAAGGCGTCACAATATATAAGATATAAAATATGCATAAATAGATCAATTGCTTTGGCCAGTTCCCTAAATAAACGGCACTCAGAATATTGCATACAACTATTCTTAATAAAATAACATAAGACAAAGATGAGCAACGCAACTTTAGGAAGATTGATTTCTTAGAAAACTTAAATCAAAATCTACCAAAAAATGAGTCTATTAAGTGAATCATTTCCATTATTAATGGAACAGAGGTGACGTCAAAAGGAAGCTAAGAGTGATTCCAATTGAAACAATTGGAAATCTATAAATACTATGAACAAACGGCGATGGCATTCCAAAAAAAACTACCAAGCAAGGAAATGAGGAGAATTTGAGTGCCTTGGTTGTACACATATACTATATAGCACAAGAATAAGGAGATTGCAAGAGGATAAGTTGTGCGACATTAATTAATAGAATGGATATGGCTCCCAAATCATCCAGTAAGATATTTAGTTTCTTTATAAATTCCAAAATTAGTTTCCTTTTTAAAATAAATCTTAGGCCCTTACCATATCAAAGAAAAACTCTTCAAAAAGAGAATAAATCTCAGGCCGAGCTAGATGAGGGAGGTCTAGTTTCTCCATGATTAAGTCAAAGAATACAGAACCCTTAGGCTACTATAACATATATGGGAAGGCAAAGAACAAATTTTCAGGGATGATTCCAGCTAAACAAATAAACTACAGTCTAAACCAATAGAGAATATAGAAGGAGATTCAAAGAGATTCTTTTCCCGATTCGAAGAATAGTATAATCCATGTATAATATATTTCATATAATAAATTGCTAGTTAAAAACGTATTTCACATAATTTTTCCCTATCTGCCTATTGTTACATTTTTCTTAAGTTTGAAAACCTATTCTAAAGATTCCTCTTTTGCATGTGCAGGTCCGATTCAATATAAATTTCAAAAAACTACCAAATAAGGAATTGCAAAACAAGTAGAAAACCTGGTTGAGTTTGATAGCTAAAAACAAAATCTGAAGCTTGTGTTTCCTGTACTAAACACCAAAACTTGCCGAATAAATTCTCACAATTCTTTTTTCTTAAATTATTTCTACAATCAAATTGTTGTGCAATCTCCTTCCAAACCTACTGTTGTGAAAACTTTTCTTATTTTTTTGAAGAATTGCCATGCAAAAATTTCCTCAAAACTGCTACCATGAAAATTCTTTCAAGAAATGTCGTGAATGAAATTACAACCCCTAAAGGCTTATTAATGAAATTAATTATCTCAAGTTACAACTTAACTATTTGTAACCATGCATTCCTAAAATTGCTCATACAATTATAAACTTTAAATATCTAAGATATCTTCCCATGTTTTCAGATATTTTAACTTTTGAAAATAAACTCTTTTAAAATATTAACTTTTCACAAGATTAACATTCACCTTTAAATAATTACTTGTTTTATTTATTTTAATAAAAAAAACCTTACTCATAAACATTTAATCAAATATTTAAACAAATAAGCCATTTAAAACTAAATTAAACAATAATTAATTTCCAAATAAAATAACACAAACAAAATTAACACGACAAGACAAAACAACACATGACAACAAGCAACTATTGGATACTCGTTCGACAAAGAACGATTGTTACACAAAGACCAGACACTATCTTTGAATCAACATGATTTTATTGGATTAGGGTACGCTCAGTCCTGACAAGTAGGTGGAGCTAATACCCAGTACCTGCATCTGCATAAAACATCACTTGTTAAACATATTATCATATATCGGAAAGCATGCCATGAAGAAGAATCGTAGCGCAAAAGGATACTCACAAGTGAGTAGTGCTACACTGTCTTCTTCACCAAAACTGACAAACATCATTATATCATAAACATCAATCACATCATAATAACCACATTAAAACTCATAAGCAACATAATCCATATCTCAAACACAACCAGATGATCAGGATGTCAAATGTATCATCCACATAATGTCAAAGTCATAACTGAAAACAACCAGCATAATAACATAAACAACTAAAGCATCTATCCATCTAACTGAATCAAACTAAGACAGAGTGTCACAACTGGAGGGATACTACAATAATTGCGGTCAACTAGTCTCCATATATTTCCATCTTCTAAGATTTGGCACCTGTACCTGCAAAGTCACACAGTGGATTGTTGTGGCAATACTACTGACAACCGACTTATTCAATTGAAAGCTTCAAAGAAAGAGTTGTTCAATCTCTAAAAATGGCTTCACCTCAATTTATGAATTATTATGCTGCATCCTCTATTTTATTATGTATATCTTTGCACTAACATTATTTTTAATAAACCATATTAATTGTCAATATTGTCTTAATGTTTTTAAAGAGACATTAATCACTAAACTTTGTTGTAATTGGAATTATAAGTTGTATTAGTTGTCACATTTTTATTATTATTTCTCACTTTATAAAGAATTAAATAATGTAATGCAGGTATTTAAACTTAATATATAAGTTAATAAAATTTTGAAATAACTGTCACATTTTTATTATTATATATCATTCTATAAAGAATTAAATAATGGAATTGAAGTCTTCAAAATTAGTATATAAGTTAATAAAATTTTAAAACCAACTAGTCATTAGCCTTCTTATTTCAAATAGCCTCAACTTGTTATGAATCATACATATTCTTCTATTTGGAACATCTATGATCTATTTTCATAATTAGGAAGATAAGCACAATGCACTGAAATCGGAATGTTTTAAGACACTAAGAATGAGTTCTACAAAAGATAGAGATAAAACAACAACAATCAGACAACCAAAAATAAATACAAACAAATGAACAAGACTATACAATGCCAGACTCAGTCTAAGAGAACTAGACATCCTTTAATGCGGGTTTTTAACAGTTACCAGTATTATGTAATCCATTATTATGCTTAATACAATAAAAATAAAAAACAAGTTTTATTCATCTGAGTTTCTACCAGATAGAGAGTTTGGAGGAAATGGCTATAGCGGCGACAATTTGCATCTGCCCATGGATGTCTATACCATGCCCTCCTCCTGCATACCCCTTTGATCGTTCGTGTGCTGCAGCAGGCTGTATTTCACGAATATTTTGGTTTACAGTGCACAAAACATATCTTTTACCTCCTTTTTTATTTTTTTGCTACTTTGCCTGGGCATTATGAAATATAAAAAATTAAAAATAAAAACTTATTTTTTTTATTAAAATTTATAGTATTAATTTATATTAAAAATATCAAAATTTAATATTTAAATTAATTTAATATTTTTTTAAAATTTAAATACTTTTTATACTATGTATTTATATATATTTTACTTTAAAATAAAATTTTATTAATATTTTAAATATTTTTTATAATTTTAAAATTATAGTGAAATATTGAAAGTTTTGAATGAAAAACATAAAATAAGTATAAAAATATTTAATAAAAAATGAGATAGAAAGTAAAAATATTTAAATTTAACATAAAATATTAAAATCTTGTATATACTATTTCTATTAATTTAATTTAAATATTCAGATGTTAATGTGTTTAATATAATTTAATATTTTAAATTTTGATTTAAAAATAATAATTTCTAAATTTTTAATTTGAATGACAATAAATCAACAAAGAATGTATTTAACAATGTCATAATTAATTAATTCATTGCAATAATATTAATAATGTAAACACTTGAGTAAATATAATAGTTTAATATTGTCATCTCTTTAGATGGATGTGTTTAAGATAGCCATAACATAATGCTTTATCTTTAATTTTTTTATTAAATATTTTTATATTTATTTTATTGTTTTCATTCAAAACTTTCAATATTTAACTATAATTTTAAAATTATAAAAAATATTTAAAATATTAATAAAATTTTATTTTAAAGTAAAATATATATAAATATATAATATAATTTTTTTTTTTAAAAATTATTAAATTAATTTAAATATTAAATTTTGATATTTTTAATATAAACTAATACTATAAATTTTAATAAAAAATAAGTTTTAATTTTTAATTTTTTAATTTTATTATGAAATATTTAAGATAAAATAAGATAGAAAGTAAAAATATTTAAATTTAATATTAAATATTATAATCTTGTATATATTGTTTCTATTAATTTATTTTAAATATTAGATGTTAATGTGTTTACTATAATTTGATATTTTAAAAATCAACAAAGAATGTATTTAAGAATGTCATAATTAATTAACTCATTGCAACTCTAATTGAATTGTAAACTAATTAACACCAAACCCTAATTGAACTCTAACCCTAATTGGAACCCTTATTCTAACCCCAATCTTTATCTGAGATAACCCTAACCTTAAATTAATTCTAACCCAGAACTTTGTCCTAGAATTCTAACTCTAACCCTAAACCTAAGTAAACCCTAACCCTAATCATAATTAAAAGTTCAATCCTAACTATAATACTAATTTTAACACTAATCATAATTATAATCCTAACCTTAGTTGAACACCCTAACCCCAATCCTAACTGAAATCTAACCCTAAGTGTAACACTATTTCAAACTCTAATCATAATTATAACCTTAACCCTATATTTGAACACCATAAGCCTAACCCTAACTATAGTTGTCTGTAATTGAACCCTAACCCTAATTGGACATAAAACTTAGTCACCCAAAAATCACTTTGATTTAGTCAATCTGATTTTTTAACAATACTAGAAGATAATTCCAATTGAGAGGTAGCCTCAAGAAAGATCTTTGGAATATCTTCTTGTTCTATCAATATTACCAATAAAAAAAAACCACTTTGACTTAGTCACTCCCAACACCTACTTCCTAAATGGTCACTACGATGCACAAATATTAAATTACGCATAGATAAACAATAAATTACACATAGGTAAACATGCCACACACATCATATTTTACATAAATAAAAGTTTGTTTAATTTATTTAAATGAAACATATACCTAATACAAATAAAATTAACATGATGAAATCTTCTTGTATTAATAAAATTAAAATAACATCTTTATTTTATATATTAATCAAATTCATTTAAATTTATTTATTGAAAATAAAATTAACATCATATTATTTACAAATTTTGGAGTTAATAAATTTATAACTTATTATTATTTAGATGAAATAATAATTTCATCTAGCAACTCTAAGTCCTAAAACCCCAAAGGTTTACGATTCTTAGATAAATCTTGGAGTTAGAATTAAATTAAGGTTAGGGTTACAACTCAACTAAGGTAAGGGTTAGAGTTAGGATTCTAAGATAGAACTTGTGATTAGAATTAAGGTGAAGCTTTAGGGTTTAGTTAGGTTTTGGGTTATAAATTTGAAAATAATTGAAATAAGGAATTATTTTATAACATATATCTATACATGTACTAATTTAAATAACATTCTAACATACAAAAATAAAAAGAAATAATTTGTGATAACTCTCCCTGTATTTTATATATATTATTAATTAATATATGTATGCTAGTTTATTTCACAAGCTCTTAATAATATATTATAGTTATTTTAAATACATCAACATCTCAAAATTTAATATTATGGCTATCTTAAACATATCCATCTAAAGAGATGACAATATTAAACTATTATATTTATTCAAGTGTTTATATTATTAATATTATTGCAATGAGTTAATTAATTATGACATTGTTAAATACATTCTTTGCTATATTTATTGTCTTTCAAATTAAAAATTTAGAAATTATTTTTTTTAAATCAAAATTTAAAATATCAAATTATATTAAACACATTAACAGCTGGATAATTAAATTAAATTAATAGAAATAGTATATACAAGATTTTAATATTTTATGTTAAATTTAAATATTTTTACTTTCTATCTCATTTTTTATTAAATATTTTTATATTTATTTTATGTTTTTCATTCAAAACTTTCAATATTTAACTATAATTTTATAATTATAAAAAATATTTTAAATATTAATAAAATTTTATTTTAAAGTAAAATATATATAAATACATAGTATAAAAAGTATTTAAATTTTCAAAAAAAATTATTAAATTAATTTAAATATTAAATTTTGATATTTTTAATATAAATTAATACTATAAATTTTAATAAAAAATAAGTTTTTATTTTTAATTTTTATATTTCATAATGCCCAGACAAAGCAGAAAAACAAAATAAAAAAAGAGGTAAAAGATATGTTTTGGGCACCGTAAACCAAAAAAATCCGTGCTAATACGGCCTGCTGCAGCACACGGACGGTCAGAGGGGTATGCAGGGGGAGGGCATGGCATAGACATCCATGGGCCGGTGCAAATTGTCGCCGCTATAGCCATTGCCGAGTTTGGACATAGGAGTGAAAACCACAGTAAACAGAAAATAAAACTACATTGTACGATTTTTTGTTACAGTTAATAATTGCAGTAGTACCATTCCTCTCAGAGTTTTCCTTGAAATGGTTGGCTATGTCAAAGCTATTAATGGTCGGCTGAAACAGCAGATGGTACTTACAGTACGTGCAAATTCGCGTATGATGGGCGGTATGCAGAGAGATTCAAAAAAATGGCTTGCTAGGCATTTCAATGGACGCCACACGAATCGCAGAGGACAATTGCACTTCAATGGACGCCACACAAATTGCATAAGACCCTGCTAAACTGATCCAAAGTTTTACCCAGAAACGACCGGAACGTGTGGATTTTGCGTCTGCACAAAGATGCACAGCTCGGCGTGCAATCAATAGAAGAGCTTAAAAACAAAAGATGATCCATCGGACTTGTACTGTGCTTTTTATACTGACACAGAGCAAAGACAAATCCTGAGCCAGACCGCTTAATTTTGGAAGCCCGCTAAAAAGGGAGTTTTCCATATAAAAAGCAACAGCATGCTTTTCTCAGAAGTTGACGGAGGAGCAGAAGCAGAAGATGATCTTGGTACCCCTGTACATTACCAATATTTTTGCATAGGATCTTGCCTTAGAATAGAAAAAAAAACAAACAGAAAAAGCCAATCAACCCAAACCCCCTTTTTTCCTTTACTCATTCATGGCGTGTGTGTTTTGATCGGGGATGAGAGCTCCTAGTGGGGGTGGGTGATGTTTCTGGCTCTAGGAAAATTCATCACCTAGCAATTCACAGTCATCAATTCATCGCGGCAATTCATCATTGTGATATATTTATCGCGTATACAATTCACTTCCAACAATTCATCATCATGATATATTCGTCACGTATACATTTCTCAATTTTTCAGTGGTCAAGAGTACTCACAAAAGAAAAAGTATAGAGATTTTGTTGAACACATAAAAGGACATATATGTAGTGAGTATACCATGACGATGAATTGCTGGTGGTGAATTGTATATGCAATGAATATATCACGATGATGAATTGGTGACGATGAATTATTGACAATGAATTGCTGACAATGAATCGTTGACAATGAATTTACCTAAACCAGATATTTCTGTATACATTAACCTTCTATAAATGTCATTCAACTATTTCTCTTGGACTTGTGAGGTTAAAGTTGAATATGATGTCTATCGGTACATATTTTTATTGGAATCATTTTATCTCTATCCATCTTTTGTCCTTTTATGGCAAGATGATCCCTCATGACCTTGAGGATGTGAACCATGACTTGGGTAGGCATCCAGTGAACTTATTGTTGGAGATGTTTAATACAAAGGACAACAGATTATCAAATGCAGATGGAATGCTTCCAAAGAGATCATTGGATGACAAATCCAAGTTAACTAGAGCTTGTATGTTCACTAATTTGGGCGCAGAGGGTTGGCAACATCCAACGGCCTATTTGGTGATGTACATATGCCCCTGTTTGCGGTAAAAATAATGTTATTAAGTAGCCTGGCCATAGATCAAACCCCTCTATTTGTATTGATGGGGATATAGTTCTCATAGAGCTTACCAAAGGAAAGGCAAATGTTGTGTCGTGAGATTCAATTATTTCTGAGATCTTCCTAGTGTATCTTTGTGGTTTGTTTTATGTCTAATCAATTTAAACTCTCATGCATAAGTTATATGTTAAATTATACTTGGATAACATTTGGGTTCAGTTAGCAATCTAATCATAGTGTTGATGTTAAATTTACATAATCTCTAGATGGTCAATACTAATGTCAGCTAGTTATTGTTGTCTTGGCTCACATTGATCTGGTAGAGTGGTTGGATGGCACTGGTAGAGCCCTTGTAAATATTGTGTTTAGTCTCGTATGTAAACAATCATGTGATTTTAACTTAATAAAAAAATTGAAGAATTGTATATGTACAATGGATTCCTCACATACATTGTTTCACAATATTATTTTTGTTCTTATCTTGTATCAATGAATTCCAAAGCCCTGGTTTCATGACTGTTTTGTGCACTCTTTAATCACACAAAGCTATGTTTTTTCCTTCGTATATTATGAAAATTAAAGTGAAGACTTGTACATATATGTTGGGTAATTGTGAATCAGCTCTTTAGAGATTTTAGTTTTAATCCTGGGAATCGACCAGCAAAGACAACTGAACAAAAAGGATGATAGAATTTAAGGGAAACATAGTAATCAATCAAAGCAACCCCTCAAGACTTTTTGGCAATTGGAGGGACTACAATTATATTTATATGAGTAGCCATTTCATTAATAGTATGATGTATGCTTGTTATATAGTAGTAATTTATGTTGGTTTCTTCATATATTTCTTATGTCAATGGTGATTCCTATAGAAACTTTGTTCTATGGTTATTTGGACAATGTTTTGAGTAGCAATTTAGGGCTATTTTGTGGGCCTAGTCGTGTCAAGTTATAAAACATAGTAACAATTATGAATATCTTATAAGAAATTTGAGGTGTTAAAACATTTTTTTTATTTTTAACTTGCACATTATGGCATAGGGGTTTAGCCTTCATAGTACATGCTTCACATTGCACACACTACTTACAATAATAAATTGTGTGCTTCTAAATACATTGTGTTTTACCTGCACTTTGTCATACCCAAACACACTATGTTGAAATGTTGTTATTTGAAATGCATATGTGGAAAAGCACATAATCTTGGTATTGATACAAAATTTAATGTTCAAAATTTTATTTAATAGATTGTTTTATTTCTTTTCTTCGCAATGAGTTAAATTGCATATTATTTCTAACAACTTATTAGTGGTAAAGAAGGTACAACTAAGAATTGTGTAAATGACCATTACATTAGTGAATCAACTTTTTATATTTTTTTTATCATATGATGTGATACTGCTACTTTTACTTTGTAAATTCAAGGCTTCAAATAATTTTTGGAATAAAAATGACTTCATAAAGGGTTTTATGTTTGTTTAAAGGTAAAATGATAGGCAATACAAATTTACAACTATCAAAAAAAAAATTAATGATAGGGATGATTAGTATCAAACTTATATCTTAAGTTGATTTGGTTGTGACATATAAACAAGTTACCATCCACATTAGTTAGTTAATTAGTAACTCACTTTTCACTAAGATATTAATTGTTTCTATGTCCATACCATTTCCCATTTATCCCCACCTTAATGATAATGTTTTAGTGTAACAACATATTGATAAGTGACATATTTGTGTCTTTAGTTCATGGCCTAATCCCTATCCATCTTCATTGTACCTTGTTGCACATATTTCCATGTAATTTTTATCTACTTATCCCTATTTCATCCTTGCTAATACTTTTTTCCATACATTTATTCCCCGCTCTTGGATCACCACCTTATCATTGTAGATCATTTCTACATGGCTCAATATTGATCCAAGTTGATCTTGGTGAGCATAAGAATAATCCTTAAATCTCAAGTCTAATTTTCTTGGCCCCTTTTATTGGTTGTTATGAGCCTACCTACCACATGTTCATGCAATATGTTAGAATGTCATGATATTTAAGGAGATTCAACATATACTTAAACACACACACACACACACACATGTTAACTACAATTCACACTTCAATTTTAAAGGAAAATAAAGGAATTAATTTTTTATTAATATCATATAGGCCACTTGCATGTTTGTGAATGTTAGCTTTGATATTATCTCAATGTGGTTTATTTACTTTTCTAGTGGCTTTGACCTAGAAGAACACATTCATCAATCAAGTAAAAAAAATCCTAAACAATGTCTCTAGACACCACTTTAACATAGATATCTAGAGGAAAAAGTGAGCATCTTTTCAAATACACATTCTATTATATCAATCTCATGTAACTCAAATCAATCCATCATGATATATCAAGTTCATGATAGTTAGAATTGACCCAAGAGATTCTTAAATCACTTTAGACTCTAAGACATTCATTGGATCAAAATAGATAAATTCATAATAATGGTAAATTGATTTAAAACAACATTACAAACTTCATTTTTCATCATCAATTCTACAACTAAATACACCTAACCCACTCATTTAATTTTCATAAATTATTACAATTATCAATCTAGATTTAATTATCAAAACTTACTATATTTATTTCATTAGCCTAATTCAAACTTATACTTTCATTCACACTATTATTCCTTACAACTTCATTAAATATGAGATATAGTTAAAGAATTTCATGTTTATATACAATAATTTATATTTATTGAAATATTAAATTTTTTTAAAAAGTACACTTTTTTTCTAAATATTTGCTTAGGTTAATTAATTAGATATATATAACTTAGCGGTAAATTAATTTAGATTGGGAATGATAAATGTGTAAATCAATAATTAAATGAAAAATAATATAGGTATTTAGCATAAAATATGCGAATTAATGTTAAATTACTGTAATAATTGAATTGGTATACCAGTATAATTTTGTGCTTTCTACATTCATTCAACCTTTACTTAGTCTTTTTTTTTGGTATGGTGCTAAGGCCTTGTTTTACTGAAAAAAATTCAAAGAAGACTAATATAAGCATTTAGAAGTAACCATTAATTTGAGAAATCATGAGTACCTATTTTAATGGACTATATGGACATGTGGAAAGTTTATAGATTAGGGTACATAAGTGGATTTATTTAGAGTTAATAGTGTGCTTTCTAGATTCATTCAACCTTTACTTAGTCTTTGTTTTTGGTATGGTGCTAAGGCCTTGTTTTACTAAAAAAAATTCAAAGAAGACTAATATAAGCATTTAGAAGTAACCATTAATTTGAGAAATCATGAGTACCTATTTTAATGGACTATATGGACATGTGGAAAGTTTATAGATTAGGTTACATAAGTGGATTTATTTAGAGTTAAAGTAAATTGTGACTATAATTAATAGTAAAAATAGGATGTGTACCTAGACATAGATTTATTCTCCCATGTGTCATAATGTCAATATTTGTGTTAAGAGTGAAGGGATATGACTCTAAAGTTTCTAGAATGTATCCTAGGATCTAGAAAGATAAAGTGTGCGTAAGATTTTTAATAAGAACATAGGGGAGATTGTTAATAGTAAACTTGTAGGATTCAAAACACACTGTGATTTATAGCTTGCACTTCACATGGTACCCAAAAAACACCATGATTTTTAACCCCTACTATATAAAATTATATCCAATTACCCAATAGCATGAACAATGGTGGTGTTGTTATTTGAATTGCAAACATAGATATACATAGTTTAAAAATGCATGGGTTGGGTATGTTGTGAATTGTAGGTTAATAAACATAGTGTGTTTACGAACCTCTTGTTTTTCATAATAAATTCATAACTATACATATGTAGGTCTCCATTTAAAATAACATCATTTCATGAAAGTGTGTTTGGATATAAAAAATTACAAGTTTCAAAACACACCATAGATTTGTCACAAGAAATTCATAACTATACATATCTAGGTCTCCATTTCAAATAACGTCATTTCATGATAGTGTGTTTGGGTATGAAAAATTGTAAGATTCAAAACACAATGTGATTTGTAACTTACACTTCGCATGGTACCCAAAACACACCATGTTTTGTAACCTTTATTATGGAAAGCTATATCTAATTTATCCAATAACATGAACAATGGTGTTGTTATTTAAATTACAGACCTAGATATATACGTAGTTTAAAAATGTACATGGGTTGGGTATGTTGGGAAGTGGAGGTTAATAAACATAGCGTGTTTTGAAAAACAACACATTTTGAAACCAACTATTTTTCCAATTCAAATAACATCATTTCATGACAATGTGTTTTGATATGAAAAAATGTAGGCTTCAAAACACACCATGATTTGTAACATCCTCTTCACATGGTACCCAAAACACACCATGTTTTATAACCTCTAGTGGAAAACTATATCCAATCTACCCAATAACAAGAACAATGGTGATGTTGCTATTTGAAATGTAAACCTAGATATATATAGTTATGGTTTGGGTACATTGGGAGTTACAAGTTGATAAACACTTTTTTTTTAAAACAAAAAATACTTTTAAACTTCTTATTTCTCATAATAAATTCATAACTGTACATATTTGGGTCTCCATTTCAAATAACATCATTTCATGACAATGTGTTTGGGTATGAAAAATTTATGGTTTCAAAACACACCATGATTTGTAACCCACACTTCACATGGTATCCAAAACAAACTATGTTTTGTAACCTCTACTATGGAAAAATATATGCAATTTACCCAATACAAGGAACAATTGTTGTTGCTATTTGAAATTCAAACCTAGATATGCATAGTTTAAAAACATATAGGTTGGGTACATTGTGAATTTTAGGTTAATAAACATAGTTTGTTTTGAAATACAACACATTTTGAAACTTCCTATTTTTCATAAGATAATCCTTTTTATTTAGACTGTAGGAATCAGTTGGGTGTTCATCCCCCTATAAACTACAGTGTGCCTGGTAAACTTTTTTCACATGACTGGTGATGCTGGCACGACATGCCCTCTGGTACCATGGGGATGGTGGGGAGACTAGACCTTGTGACCTCTTGCCTACAACAGAATGCTTTAGCCAATCGAGCTAGGCCCACCACCCCTTTCATAAGATAATCCTTACTATGCATATCTAGGTGTTCATTTCAAATATCAACATCATTTCATGATCTAGTGTATTTGGGTATGAAAAATTTTAGGTTTTAAAACATATTATGATTTTTAACCTGCACTTCATATGGTAACCAAAATGCACCATATTTTGTAACCTCTACTATTGAAAAACATATCCAATTTACTATTGAAGAAAGTAAAGAAGATCTCTTGGATTTCATCAACAATCATGCCTTGATTGATCTGGACTTGCAAGGTAGCTCTTACACTTGGTTGAATAGAAGAATTCTATCGGATTTGATTTAGGTGAGACTTGACAGAACCCTTGTTTCTGATATCTAGTTTTTAAATTATTGTTGTTCTCTGAAAACCCTCCCTAGGATTGGTTCTGACCATTTCCCTATTAGTTTCGTTGCTGACCCCTTAAAGATTAAGAGGAATACCCCTTTTCGCTTTGAGAAGATGTGGCTCTCCCATCCTCTCCTCTGAGAGGAAGTTAGGAATTGGTGGAATATCAAAATTAAAGGCACTGCTTTGTTTAGAATTGCCAAAAAACTAAGGGAAGCTAAAATGAATCTCAGAGAGTGGAAAACAGAGTCTTTTGGCAATATCTTTCATATCAAATATGATCTTCAGTTTAGGCTATCTGAAATCCAAAACAAAATTCAGAAGGAAGGCTATTTGGTTGATACTAAGGAAAAGAAAAATGAGATTCTCTCAAAACTCCATGAGATAATTACCAGAGAAGAGGAATTCTGGAGACAAAGGTCTAGAGCTCTTTGGCTAAAAGTTGGATATAAAAATACTAGATACTTTCATCTTTCAGCTTCTAAACACAGGGTTGCTAACAAAATTTGTAAGATTGTGGTTGATGGTAGAACTTATGAGGAGGAGGAGGAGATTAGAAGAGAAGCTATTCTTTTCTTCAAGAATCTCCTGTTTGAGAAAGAGGACATTGATGTAGACGATCAAAATCAGTTGCTGGAGGCTATCCCCAGTATTGATAATTCTAGAGATAATGAAATGTTAATAGCAATTCCCACCAGTGAGGAAATTAAAAAAGCTATTTTTTCTTTTGAAGGAAGCAAAGCGCCTAGTCCTGATGGCTTCCCGTTACTTTTCTTCCATTGGTTTTGGGATATTGTCAGGGAGGATGTTGAGAAGGCGGTGAAAGAGTTCTTCCATTCTAGAAATCTGTTGAAGGAGTTAAATGCCACTTTCTTGGTCCTTATCCCCAAAAAGCCTGGTGTGCAGGATTTTGAAGGTCTTAGACCCATTAGTCTCTGTAATTCCTTCTCTAAAATTATTTCGAAGGTGCTTACCTCTAGGCTGCTTATTATTCTGCCCTCTATTATTGCCCCTCAACAGAATGGATTTGTGCCTGGAAGACAAATTCTTGACTCTATTGTCCATGCTCATGAGAATGTTCATTCCCTCTTGGTCTCTAAATCGGAGGGTTTTCTTCTTAAGCTTGACATTTCGAAGGCTTATGATAGGGTGGATTGGAATTTCCTGTTTAAAATCTTAAAATCCTTTGGTTTTAATAAAAAGATTTTGCAGCTCATTGAACAACTCATTTCCTCTGCTTCTATGGCAGTTCTTATAAATGGTTCCCCTTGTACCTTCTTCCAGAGTTCTAGAGGGTTAAGACAGGGTGATCCCATTTCTCCTATCCTTTTCACGATTATGGCTGAAGTGTTAGGCAAAAACATGAGTAAATTGGTTGCTCAAAGATCTATTATGGGGCTTAAACCTTCATCGAACAATTTGATATGCTCTCATCAACAGTTTGTGGATGACACTTTGCTTATGGGATGGTCCGCTGTCTCAGAAGCTAAAGAGATGAAGAAATTGTTGGATACCTATGGTAGAGCTTCTGGTCAAGTGATAAATAAGAAAAAAAGTTCGTTGTTCTTCTTTAACACTCCTTTGCACAGACAGAGAAAGATTGTTGGAATTATAGGTTGCAAGATTGAGTCCCTTCCTGCTACCTATCTGGGGTTACCCCTTTGTTTAAAACCTCCAGACACTTTTTGGATCTCTCTGGTTGATAGATTTGAGAAAAAACTCTTAGGTTGGAAAGGTGCTCGCCTAAGCTAGGATGGAAAACTCTAGCTTCTTAAAGCCTCCTTGCAGAATCTCCCCATCTATGCTCTTAGTCTTTTTAAAATCCCTTCCAAATATGCTGAAACCATTGAGAAGATTCAAAAGAGATTCCTTTGGTCTGGAGTAGAAGAAAGAAAAAGAATGCCTCTTGTTGGATGGGATTTGGTTTGCAGATCTAAAAAGGAAGGAGGCTTGGGGCTAAGAAGAATTAGACTATTGAATAAATCACTTCTAGCTAAACAGATATGGAGACTTTTTTCTTCCTCTGGTGAATGGAGTGATATAATCAAAAGCAAGTATCTGCAGAACAATAACTCCCTCAAAGATCTTATTGATAACCCCAATCTCCTGAAAGGATCAAGTTGTTGGAACTACGTGTCTGATGGGATAAAGGTGGTTAATTTGGGATTAAAATGGCAGGTTCATAATGGAAACAAGGTTAGATTTTGGGATGATTGTTGGCTGCGTGATGAACCACTATCTCAGGATGGGAATCTCAGTAGATGGGTTGATTTTTGTAAAGATACTTTTGGTCTTTTTGTTAAAGACTATTGGTGGGATGGTAAGTGGATCAATCTCCCCTTGATTAACTCTGTGTTGATCCCTGTTTACTCCTCCTTGAATGCCATTAGACTTTGCTTCAATCAGGAGGATAGACTTATTTGGAGATTTGAGCCATCTGGGTGCTTTTATGTCTCTTCTGCCTTTGCCAGGATTTCCTAGGCTCTTAACCCCCCCTGTGTTCGCAAGCTTGGACTAAGCATCTCCTTCCTAAGGTTAACATTTTTTTCTAGTCCTTGTTGCAAAACAAAGTTCTTACTGTGGATAACCTTAGGAAAAGAGGATTTCTGATCCCTAATAGATGCTACCTCTGCAAAAGTAATGCTGAATCAGCAAATCACCTCTTTATTCATTGTCCTTTCTCCTCCCTGGTCTAGGATAAACTTCTAAAATGCTGGCATTTCTCTTGGGCCCCTTCGGAGTTTGTTGAGGATTTTTTTTTCCAATGGAAACCCCCCTCTTTTAACCCCTTTATTAAAAAACTTTGGGCCTTCTCGTTCCCCCATGTTACCTGGGGAATTTGGAAAGAGAGAAACAACCGGATCTTCAGGGATAAGGAGTCTTCAGAGGAAATAGTGTTTGAGAGAATTCTTAGAATGATGAAGGAAAATTTTTCTATTGTCCCCTTCAGGGAAGATAAGATTGATACTATGGCTTGCTCCCCTTATGATAGCCAGATTGCTAGGGAATGGAGTATTAGTTGGGATATATCCATTGCCCCTAATTCTACCAAAAAATCCAGGGATGGAGTTTGCTAGAGTTTTCCTATGGAAGGATGGGCTAAAGCCAACTTCGATGGGGCGGCCAAAGGAAACCCAGGAAAGGCTGGGTGTGGTGGGGTCTTAAGGGATTCGGCAAGTAACTTTATGGGAGATGTTGCCTCTCCCTTGGGGGTCCAAACCAATCATGTGGCGGAAGCGATGGGGGCTTATTACATAATCAACTTGGATGTGGGAATTAAATGCAAAAATCTATGGCTTGAAGGTGACTCGAAAAATATTATTGATAGCCTTTGTGGCAGATCACAGCCTGGATGGTCGATAAAAAATTGGATTGATGATTCTAAGGCCCTACTTAGTAACTTCGAAAATATAAAAATAACTCATGCTTACCGTGAGGCGAACGCAGTTGCTGATTTTTTTGCCAATGAGGGAGTCAAGAGCGACAAATTCCTTACGTGGCATAAGAAGACCGAACTCCACTCCAATGTTCAAGCTCTTTTGGATTTCGATACGGTGAACAGAAAAAAGGCGGTGTCTTGTCATAATGAGTAAGGTACGAATCATGAATAGCAATATCTGAAGATATAATGGGGTCGAGTGGATCCAGATGATTAATTATCTTCTTTGGCATGTATTGTGGGTCCTTAGAAGCAAAGGAACTTTCTGGAATAGGACTTCTATCTGTAATAGTATTCGAACTAACCCTTCTAAAATGGGAGGGGAACGGATGAGGGTGGAGCCTACCAGCTTTGAATCACACACCAAGAATGCTAAAGCTTGGAGTAAAATCAGAAGGGGTGGATTACTTCCGTTCATTGAGAAACTCCATGGCCCTAAGGAGGAGATTACAAACTTTTTTGAGAAGAATTGGAATAATGGGGAGGTTCTCCTTTTTGGGAGGAAAGTTCAAATTGATTAAGCCCTGATTGCGGAGGTCACGGGCATTCCGATGGAAGAGCACAAATTCTTCAGAGACAAGAAATTCTCTGACGAAGCTGTTTTGAGGTTTCCCAAATCTGAAACGGAGAAACAAAATCTGGTCAAGACGTCGAATAGTTACTATGAAGTGGACACTATACAAGCTCTGTGGAGAAAAGTGCTAAGGGTTATCATGGAGTACATCATGCTCGACGGCCGCTTCACTAGGGTTTATGGCTATCACTTCATGCTGCTTAATCACTTTCGGCATAAGGTGCATGTCTCTATCCCCTTCTTCTTGCTCTGTTCTCTAAGAAACAGCTTTTTTGATCATAAAAGAAGCCCTAAAAGATACCCGATTCTTCACACGGGTCTTTTAAGACTTATTTTTGAGCACTTTCAGAATATGCCCGCCCTTCCTAAGCCTCTTGCCCCGCTGGAGATTGACGAAGATGATACTAATCCTAGCATTTCTGAAACCAAAGCTTCTCCCGACCGAGTCCAGAGCCCTTCGCCTCCTTTGCCGCCTCCTTCTGCTTCTGGCCGCTCCCCTCAACCTTCTAGAGCCTACTCTGTTTCGACCTCTGGCCACACTAACCCTAATACCAATTTGGCTCGCTCTAGCTCCCCGGTTAATAAGCTTGTCTCCTACCCCAATGACTCCCCTGTTGTTTCTGCTAAGATGGTCGGGGCTAGTCTTGAGGAACTCCACACCCCCTAAAATATTCAACAGGAGAACTTTAGCCCCCCGAGAGGTGTGGAGTCAGTGTTTTTTGGGGTCAATCCTGAAAGTGACCCCCCTTTTGACTTTGTTGGTAATGCAAAAAGCTACTCCCAGGACCAGTTCAATTCTGCCAAATGGGTTTTTCATGAGATAAGTGAGTTGAAAACAAAAAAATTGTCTCTTTATGGCAAGCTAGGAGAAATTGAAGCTAAAGTCACTGGGCTTATTCAGCTCGAAGCGGAGAAGCACAACAATATGAAGGATATTCCTCAAAAGGATAGCACCATCGAAAATGATCTTGAAAAAATCAAAGGAACTTTGAAAAAGATTGCCGAGCAAAATTGCAGAATTGCCAGACATAACTATGTTATCATCAAGGCTATGTCTAAAAGACTGGAGAAAACCCATAAGAGAGCTCTGATTGTCGACCTTGATCAGGAGAAAGACCAGGACGAGGAAGCTGGAATATCCAAACGTACCAGATCTAGCACGAAAAAGAAAGTCCAGACTACCCCTAGTATGGCTCTGATATTTATGGAGGGGGTTCAGGAAATGGCGGACTTGGAGGAGGTTGCGGACGAGCTCCTGAACTCTATGAATTAGTAGTGGTCGGGCCCTGCTTCTTCTGTTTGCTGGCTGTTTGCTAGTTTCTTTGAGGCTTTTTGTTGCTGCCTACTGATGCTAGTTTTATTCTCTTTGGTAGTTTTTTTGTTTTTTGGACCTCTGTTTTGGTCTTTTCCTGTATTGTTACTTTGTGGTTTCGGGTCCCTGTAAAACCCGTTTATCCCCCTTTATCAAAACAAGAACAATTTTGTTATTTCTATTTCAAATACAAACCTAGATATACACAATTTTAAAAAAACATGGGTTGGGTATGTTGTGAATTTCAAGTTAATAAACATAGTGTGTTTTGAAACACAACTTTTTAAACCTCATATTTGTTAGAAGATATTCATAACTATACATATCTAGGTCTCTATTTCAACTAACAACATCATTTCATGGCAATGTGTTTGGGTATGAAAAATTGTAAGTTGCAAAAACACACCATGATTTTTAACCTACACTTCACATAGTACCCAAAACATACCATGTTGTGTAATCTCTACTTTGGAAAATTATATATCCAATTTACCCAATAAAAGGAACAATTGTGTTGTTTCTATTTCAAAATACACTAGGTTTTGTAACTTGCACTTCACATGGTACACAAATCAATGCAAGTAAAAAAGAACAATGTATTTTTGAACTTCCAATTTCTTATACGAAGAAGCATGTGCAATGTGAAGTGTGTTCTATGAAGGATACCAAGTATGAAATCCCTACTAATAAGGAGATAATTTTATAGTAAAGAATACTACCAAGGAAAGAAGTATTAATAATAACTCTTATGGTAAATGAGACGGGTTAGGAACCTACAGGTTGATACAAGGAAAGAAGGGGGATCCTAAGAAGATGGTACCACTAAAGTAGGTCTGACAAAGCCATTAGGGATGAATAAAGGGATTAATAAAATTCCAAGTAAAAACACCCATGTCAAAAGGAGATAGCAAGAGATTAAGATAATTTTTTTGAAGAAATTAAGATAGCTCATGAGATGCAAATGGAAGAAGAAAGAATATTGAAACAAAACCAAATAAGATAATAAAGATTCCAAAAAAGGATGGAAAAGGTGAAAGAAGCCTCAATTGAGTGCATCAAGAGGGTTGTTGTTGAAAGTGATGAGTATCCATTAGTAGAGGAATTAATATTTATTGTGATGTTTAATAACAATGAAACATATAAAAGAATAAATATCCATATTAAAAGAGAAAAATAAAATTTAACCAAACTAGAAAATTAGATAAAAGAATATGATGAATATAAAGAGTCATTTGATAGAGGTTTTTAAAGTAATATTTCTCAACCAAGGTGTAGAAGTAGGGGTACTTCACCATTTAAATTTTAACTCATAAACCATATTTTGAACTAGAACTATCAAACATAAAGGTTGCAATTAATGAAAATTTTGAGGTCTTATCAACCCTAATCTAAAAAATAAAACCTCTAAATTTGAGTGAAGAATAGTTAGATAATATATAGTAAGTAAAAGTGTATATTTAAAAAAAGAAAATACATGATGAAAATTTTAGTATTTTAGGAAAGATAAATAAGTGAGGAGAAAGAGAATATAAGGGAAATATGAAACAATTTAGTCACTCATATAATTGAATAAGGATGGGAGATCCCTATAATATTTATCATAATATCACTAAATAATAACAAATCACCAAAAAACCATCTCCTAAGATGAAATGACACCTTTAAAGGTGAACCCCCTAAATTAGGAGTTACCGCCTATACCAAAAATTCAAGAAGAGTATCCAAATAAAATATAAGTATTGAATCCTTACATATGCTAGAGAATGCAAGATCGAGAAGGGATTATGC
Source organism: Sequoia sempervirens (assembly GCA_007258455.2). Classification (NCBI taxonomy): domain Eukaryota; kingdom Viridiplantae; phylum Streptophyta; class Pinopsida; order Cupressales; family Cupressaceae; genus Sequoia; species Sequoia sempervirens. The sequence continues at coordinate 133,839,460 of VDFB02000003.1, forward strand.
GATTAATTTTGATGAGATAAATTAAGTAGTGGATATTTTGATATTTAGTTAACTAGAGGTAAAGGTAAAATAAAAAGATTAGTGAAATAACATAAGAGTATAACCAAGAATAAAAGAATAAAAGAAAAGAGGAAGATAGGAAGATAGGTTAAGAGGAAGTACAAGTCCCAAGCCACAAAAAGGTAAATTAAAAACACCATCATCTCCTATAAAATGGCTACAAATAGGACTAAACTCTTGTGCTTGGTAAAGATACCAAAGTTGAAAGTGAGAATATATTGATATTGGAATCTCACCAGAGTATGGATGAAATTGATGATGACTATAATTAGTTACCAAAATATTTTTTGGAATGAAAATGACTTCGTAAAGGGTTTTTCTAGTTTAATATTTTTGTTTAAAAGTAAAATGATAGGCAATAAAATGTACAACTATAATATATATATATATAGGGATGGTTAGTACCAAATTAAAAACTTGGTTCTTACTTAGATCTTAAGTTGATTTGGTTGTGACATATAAACAAGTTATCATCCAAATTAGTCAATTAATTAGTGACTCACTTTTTACTAAGATATTAATTATTTCCATATCCATACCATTTCCCGTTTATCCCTGGGCACCTTGATGAGAATGTCTTAGTGCAATAGTATATTGATAAGTGGCATATTCTCAGTTCATGGCCTAATCCCTATCCATCTTCATTGTACCTTGTTGCACATATTTCCATGTATTTGTTATCCACTTATCCCTATTTCATCATTGTTAACACTTGTTTCTTTACATTTATATCCCACTCCAAGATCACTACCTTGTCATTGTAGACCATTTCCACATGGATCAATATTGTTCCAAGTTTATCTTAAGGAGCATAAGCATAATCCTTAAATCTCAAGAGTCCAGACTCAAATTCAAATTTTCTTGCCTCCTTCTATTAGTTTTTATGAGCCAACCTAGCACATGTTTCATGCAAGATGTTATAATTTCATGATGTTTAGGAGATTCAAAGTATACTCAAACACACACACACACACACATGTTAACTAGATCACACTTCAAATTTAAAGGGTAATAAAGGACTTAAATTTGTATTGATATCATATAGGCCACTTGCATGTTTGTGAATATTGCCTTTGATATCTCTCATTGTAGTTAATTTAATTTGCTAGCGAGTTTGACCCAAGAGAATGCATTCATCAATCAAGTCAAAAAAATCCAAAACAATGTCTCTAGACACCACTTTAACATAGATATCTAGAGAAAAAGTGAGAATATTTTGAAAAACACATTCTATTAGATCAATCTTGCATAACTCAAATCAATCCTACATTATATATCAAGTTCATGATAGGTAGAATTGACCCAAGAGATTCTTATACCACTTTAGAATCTAGTGCAGTTTTGACAAAAGTGGTGAAAACCTAGGACATGTTCAACGGTAATAATCTGGAACAATAATGATAGAAATGACAGTAGTGGCTCTATTTTCAAATTTTCCAATTTCTTGATAATAGTTTATTGGATAAGTTTGCAATTTTGAGATGCTTGTTTGATTTGATGTTTTTGATGGAAAGTGATGAAGCACATTAAACAAAGTGTATAAATCGACCAAATGTTTGAATGATAAGAGGCCAAAATTAGGCCAAGTTTAAACTAGTAACAACATCAAGAACATTTCAAGTAATATTATCCTAAGCTAGATGGCCAAATGGCAACACTTTCATGCCCACAACTTGGAAGCTCCTTCAACTTAAGGGTAGGGACACCCAAAGGGATGTATACACTTAATTCTTTTGAGAGTGGACAAATAGGGGCCTCCTAGAATGGAAGGATAACCTAAATAACCCTTTCCATAGAAAGTTACAAGTAGCTTATGCTAGGTTGGGGATTTCTATCTCAACTCAAGGGAGTTTATATGGTGAGTAAAGTATCTTCAAGGTACGGTGCACATCCCTTGCACTGAACCGTGTCACCAATTAGAATATCTCAAACAATAAGGTGGGAAAACTACCATAAGTTCTTAGTCAGTGCTCAGGGGACTCAATGCCTAGTTAACATCCAGCAAGCCACATAAGGATTTAACCACTCCTACTAGGGAACTAATTATACCTCACACGTATGTGGATACCTCCCCATTCTAAATGGCACTATCAACCAAGTAATCACCGGTTAGATCCAAGTTTTCACCGAAGCCAAGTTATATAGCGGCCTGAGGGAAATACCACTTTGGGTCACCTTGAGTTCTTCAGTGCAGGATGTATCTTAAGGAAAGCTCGATCTAAAGGTAATGATGCAAAAATAAATGTGAAACCCAAATTTCTTTTCGTCACCCAAGATTGTCCAAATACATAGAGGGAGAGGATACACACGTGGTTTGCTAAACACGGTGAACACAATAGATAATTTATAGCAATTTAATTTTAAGCACAAAAGTGAAGTGTGTAAAGATAAAAATTCATTTTTTAGATGCACCAAGTTCAAAAAATTTGAGACTTCAAGCAAGAAATGCCATTGCAATCAGAAAAGATGAATTTTTCATTTTCATAGGACCAAATTGAAACATGAAAGATTTGTAACCAAGTTTTAATGCACCAAAGTAAACATACAAGTTGTGTTTTTCATTTTTATTGCACCAAAATGAAATGTGGGATTTGATTTTTCAGTTTTAAGAGCACCAAAATGAGATGCGAGGTTTGATTATTTAGTTTTAAGAGCACCAAAATGAGATGTGAGATTTGATTGTTCAATTTTAGGAGCTGGTACCAAAACAAGATGTGAGATTTTATTGTTTAGTTTTAAAAGAGCAACAAAGTTCGAGATGTGAGATTTGATTGTTCAATTTTAAGAGCACCAAAATGAGATGTGAGATTTGATTGTTCAATTTTAGGAGCACCAAAATGAAATGTGAGATTTGATTGTTCAGTTTTAAGAGCCCCATAACAAAATGTCTTAACTAAAAATTCTTTGAAAATTGAAAGGCCTTGGATCGTTTGTCAACTTTGCAAGTAAACTGTTAGTTGTTCTCATGTGAAAACACACCATAATCCTACAAGGGTTTTACCAACAATGTTATAAAATCTCACAAGCACAACAAACAATCAATAGTTAGGGTTAGACAATTGATAAAGCATCAAAACCCTAGAACCTCAACCAAATTGTAATGCGAGTTAACATTAGGTGCATCAAGGGAAAATTTAACTATACAAAATTGGAAACCACCCGCACCATTGAAAAGAGCATGAAATTCTACCCCAATTTAAAAAATAATAATAATAAATACTTTTGTATGACCAAGATATGGTCATTTAAAGATATGACAATAGCGACATGTTTTTATAGTAGCGGTTGTTCTTAAAAAAATGATAGCAACACATTTTTACAGTTGTGGGCATTCTTCAACAAATGATAGCAGCACATTTTTACAATAGTGGTTGTTCTTCAAAAAAATGATAGTGGCACATTTTTATAGTAGCGGTCATTCTTTAGGACAACTACAGTCGTTCTTTAGGATGACTACGACCATTCTTAGGATGACATTGGTTGTTATTAGGATGATAGTGACCATTTTTTAGGATGACAATGACCATTTGTAGGACAATAGTGGACATGTCCCTACACAATCAGAAAACTCTATTACAACTTAAAAATTATAGAACAATAGCGACTATTTTTAGGATGATAGCGGTTGGATTTAGTACAATAGTGATTGGATTTAGTACTCGAACATGGTATAAATGAAACAATGGACATGTTGAGGTTCTAGGACTTCTATGTTTTGAATAACAATGGTGTTTACTATAAAAGACTTCAGTGTTCCAGAACTTGTAAGTTCTACTCACAAAAACTTACGAAAACATTAGTGTTAAGGAACGGGGTCCCACTGGGCATGTCAATTGATCTATGGGGGGAAATAAGCATAGGAAAATAATAATTTAAATCAATCAAATCAAATTAAAGAGAAAGTATAAATTCCAACTATACTCATGAAATGAATTGTAAAGTAATGAATTCAATCAATAAAGGTAAGCATAAGCAACAAACAATAAATGAATTCATGAAATACAACTATACCATCCCATGTTGAAGTGTAATTCGTATTGATGTTGAATTGCATTGGATCAATATGAAGCCTCCATTTTTGTTGCAAAAGGCTTCAAAAGTGTGTTAATGGTGATCAAAGATGTAAATGAGCTCAATGTGCTTCAATGGCTATTATGACATAACCTCTCCACAAATTCCTTAGATTATCTGATCATTTTTTAGAAGAAAGAAGGTTGTTATATGGATTTCATCTTTTCATATGAACGATCAAAAATTAGTAGTAAAATATCACAATCAACAGTTGATAATTGTTGAGAGGAAATAGATTGGTCGGTTATCCTCTCTAATTGATCCAATTAAGGATTTTAATTGGATATTTAGTGTGATTAGATGGGGATGATTGGTGGGATTGAGAAAATCAGGTTGAGTGGTTAGTGGGATTGGGGAATAGATGAGTTAGTCAACTGATTAGAGTGAGAAATCATTGGTAATGATTTACTCAATCAAAAGAGGGTGAGGATAATTAATTAATTGAATAATTAATTAATATTGGAGATGAATGTGCAATTCATTTTTTACTTTAACAAATAAATATATATTTGTTTGTTGACCATGTTGAATGATTTCGAATAATTGATTTAATTTATTCAAGTTTAGAGAAGGGAAAGTGGTTTAATTAAATTATTAATGATAACAATTTAATTGAGTTAGATGAATAAGGTATATTAGTGACAAAATTTTAAATAACTTGTGTTTATTTAAGTAATCAAGAGGCATAAAGTTAGATTAGGACATTTATTAAATATATGAGATTTATTTAATTAGTTAGAAATGATGATTGAGGACAAATTAATTAAATAATGTTAAATCACTTAATTAATAGACGAATATAAAATTTGATAATAATTAAACAATAATGTATTATTTAATCATTTAGGGAAGAAGAGTGAAAGATCGTTAAATAGTGTTGTTCGCCAGTCAAGACAATTTAGGGTATCTACAAGCATATCCTTGTTTGCTTAAAATTCTAAAGCCTTGGCCATAATGCTCTTCTAAGTTGATAATCCTATATATCAATAAATTTATGGGCATAGGATAAAAGAGTATCAATGTTGTCATTGTGAATAAGTTACTTCATGGTTGGTGGTTGAGGTTTTCCTTTTTATTCAATTTTGAGATGTAAAGTTGAACATGTCAAGTGGTGGTATGATAGAAGGTATCGGTTGTTGCATAGAGGGATAGAAGGATGCATTTTTCTTAAGGTTACACAAGCAATCTTGTATGAATTCTTGCATGTTATCTTCATCTTGGCCTAACATATCCATCTCATGAGGATATTTATTAGGAGGTGAAGACTCATGAATGTGTTCAATTGTATTAGGATTATCACCAAACACACAACTTGAAATATCAACCAAAGATTTTAAGAACATCCATATTTTACCAAAACACATGTACATGATGAAACTTTGCTTTAAATGTCAAATAAATCTAGATTTTTTATGCAACTTTCAGAAATATGATAATTGACCTATTATACGACGCAAAAACCTAAAAAATGATTACTTTTGAATACCAATTTTGATCTTAAATAATGTGATTTTTGTCACCAATTGAACTAAATGCAAGCATCTACATACATATACAATTTTTGAAACTGAAACAAAGATTTGCAAGTATAGGAAAAGGAAGTAGACAAAGACAAATATGTGTAGAATTTTGCAAAATCACCTGTATAAGGATAGGTTCGCCCAAGGGTGAATGAGTCTTTGAATAGGGTTTTGAAAAATTGAAATCTAAGTGTTTAACTTGATATTTAAGCTCACTGTTCCTAACTACAAATAGATTCTTCAATGACAGTTTTTCTAGATTTTCTAATTAAATGTAAATGCAATTTGTATGACAATGTATGAACAAAATGATAGCTTTTTGAATGTAATTTTAACTAAAATTATGACCTAGAAATAATCGAAACACACCTTAATACAAGCTATTATACAAAATGTATGCAATATTTTTGTATTTTTATTATTTTAAATGATGCAAACATGCAATATATAACCCTAAATGAAATGTAAAACAAAATATTGCAAAAACTAGATCTAGGGTTTCAAGGACCTCCAAAATGAATGTGGGAAAGGGATCCCCAAAGTTTTATGTGTGGTATTATAAAATTTAGGAATCTCAATAGATTCCTTTCCCTAGGGATTTCATTAGGAGAGAGATCACAAGGTGTAAAGATTGACTTTCAACCTCAATGGTGAGTCAATCAGACCTAGATCTTAGTTTTTAGGACAATAGGAAAGATTTCAAACTAAACTAAAATTATTTGAAGCACTCAAACTAAATGAACAACAAGACCTAATACCTAAAATGTAGATTTACGAATGTACATAAATGGAAATGACTATTTGCAAGCATATTTGAGAAGGGTCTGATGGCATGTACCTATCACCAAAATCTATTTTTGAGAGTTGTTGGGGGACTAGTATGCCCCTGGGAAAATGGGTCCTTGTCAAGGCTTCCAAAATAACTTTTGGCAATCCTCTAATGTTAGATCTTGGCTTGTGTTTGACACAGGTCCCACTATCAAAAAGTTAGAAATAAATTCTACAACTTAGTTTTCATGGCTTGACAACAATGATGACAACTTGTGCAACAATGCAAAATTACTCCTTCAAGATCTCTTCAATTCTTCATTGACCTCTAATTTTCACATACACAAAGAGGAAAAATTGTTTTGTTTGTTTGGGGGTTTTCCTTGGTCAAACCCCAGTTTGGTAATTAAACCTCAATAGAAAGATAATGAAAAAGGAGAAGGAAATGATGAATGAACAATGCTTGCTACAACTCACCACCCTTCAATGGATTCCCTTAGAGGATTGAATTCAAACACATCTCTCCAAGAAATTTGATCTTTCTTTGCTTTATTGATTTAGATACTTGAAATGCTTGGATGCTTTAGGATCAACAATGAATATTAACCTTCACAAGATGACATGAATATACATAAACTTGAACATGATGTTAGGATCTTGATTTCTACAATAAATGACTAATAAATCTACTCTTGAATTCTCTTGACAATAATATTTTCTCAATAGGATTTCTCTCATAAAGTCTTTTCATGTGTGCTAGGTTTCAAATGATAAAATGACTAGATATATATATAGGTGTTTATCTAATTTCTCAAATATTAGATTCCAAAAGCTGGTGATTACAAATTGAATTTGAATAATTAAAATGTTGCTAAAAATATATTTTAAAATAGTTCTTGGAACTTAAAGGGGACCCATTCACCCATGGGCGAATGGGTCCTGACTTATGTAAGGAATCTGAGGTAGCAAAACAACTTCCTACACTAATCTTGAGAGGAGGATAATGTAATACTTTATAGATCTTTAGCAGTTACAAAAACTTAAATAGAAATAAACATAAATATTGTGCATACCACAACACAGTGATTTATGTGGGGAAAACCCTTTCAGGAGAAAAACCCCACACTCCAAAAGTCGCCCAATATATTATTTAGAAATCACAAAGATTACAATATACTTGTAGAGCAAGCTTCTCACAAGAGTATCGCCAACCAAAGATCCCGAGGTAACACGATTGGTATTAGAATCTCAAAATAAATTGCAATACACAACTGTAATACAATGGCATCATAAAATAGGGTTTCCTTCTAGGGAAAGTCAAACTAACAAAATATTGACTATCAGATCAAAGACCTAATGATGAACAATTCATATTTACAATAATAAAATTTAGCTTTTGAGGGTGCTGCCCCTGTCGGGGCATGCAGACCCTAGAACTCCTTGTTGGGGGGATGAACCCCCCTCATGGGGGGACCCCCATTCCTACTGTTGGTGACGTATCAACAGTACCTTATGTAATTGTAAGGTTGAGACACATATCCCATGATGATTAAAATATTGAATGTATTAATTAAATGTTCGTTCCCCTTTTGGAAAATGGTAAAAATAAGGCTTTGGAATGCATAATTTGGTAAATTAGGAGCTTAATTTAGTCTAATAAATTAAGGGACCCAAACATAGTGTGAAATTGTAAAGGTATACAATGTTCTACACTATAAAACCAAACAAAACAAGCATTCAAGATAAGGCAAGAAAGCTCAAACCAACATAGAATCAAACAAAGATGCATTATATAAAGCCTCCTATTGAGTAGATTTGGCCACAATAATTGATTGGATGTGTGCTCACTAGAAATCTTGACAACATAGTGGTGCTCCAATTGAAAATGAGTGAGATTTTCAATAAAATGAATAAGGGTTGGATATATAGGTGTGTACCTTAGAATTTTACCCTACTCTAATGTGCAAAACAACTAAAAATGTGAATGATAAAAGACTAAGGACACTTCAAGATTAGTCTAAAGAGTGATAAAATAAGATGCAAATGATTATACCTTCCTTGTTGTTGAAGACTCCTTGATTGGCCCTTGATTGGGATGATTTTGTGTGCTCCTTAGATGGCTTCTTGAGTGGCTAAATGCAAGATCAACTTATGCAAAATAATTAAAATGGATGGCTAGATGATAATAAATGATTGAGAATGCAAATTAGCAGCATGAGGTTGATCAAATTCAAAAGTGTTAAAAATGCCTTTGAGGAGGGGGTATTTATAGAAGAAGTTGAATTCTCTAGAAAATTCAACGGTGGAGATTCATCCAACAAGGTCAAGATGAAGGGCTATGGTGGGCTGAGACCCCACAAGCCCTCACATCTTGACATGTGGATGGTGAAGTGGCCAAGAGAAGATGAGGTGTAAGTGAGGTGTCAAAAAGGTACATGATGTGGAGGAAGTACAAGTACCTTGCAAGTACATTGGGAGATGGGAAGAATCTTGGGTGAATAAAAGTGAATTTTAAATTCACAATGATTGGAAGAATCTAGTGGATAAGACAATGTTCCCAAAAGGTGGGAGTTTATCACATGTGACTTGATGTGACAAGTCAAAGGTTCTAGAAGATGCATGGGAAAAGGGATTCTGAGGAATAAAAAAGAATTAAAAATTTTTGGGGATGGAGAGAGTTGACCAAGGTACTCACTAGGTTTGGACTAATAAGCAATTAGAGGATAATTAGGGTTAATTAGGATTAAAACCAACTTGCAAAAGTTGATGATGTGACACATCTAATCAAGGATTAAGCATGTGCACATCCTTAATGAAGAGATTAGGAAATGGATTAGGATTAGATAAAAATGACATGTGAGGAATTAAATAAATGTAATATTTATTTAATTTATTTGATGAAAAGAGGATTAAGGAGGGTAAGGTATTTAATTAAATACCTTAAGGATTTGGCAGAATTAAATATATTAATTAAATAATAGTAATATTACTTAATTAACTCCGATAAGAGGATGTTTAGATGAAAAGTGATAAATTTGGATAAATTAAGTGTCCAAATTTGGATGTCTACATTTTTCCCCTCTTTGAGATGGTGCTATGAAGTAGCATCATTTTAAAGAATATTAAAATATAGAACCTAGAAGAAGATGGTTAGATTGGGAAATATGCCCCAGTTATCAAAGGGATGACTAGGAAGAAAGATGGTGGAGGTGAAGATGAAGAGTAGGGATTGAGGATGCCCCCTCGAGAGGACATGCGAGTTGAAGAGCACATAGGTGTGCTCTCGAAATAGATGAGATGAGGGAGATGATGCAAAGTGATGGACAAGAGAGAAGGGGAAGCGAGAGGAGATGGATGAAGCAAAAATGGATTTGAGGACAAATATGATGTTTCCCCAGTCAAGGTACAAGCCAAAAGGGGTTGATTATGGATGGAGTGTTGTCAATGAGGGAGTGAAGGATCCTGAAACAACATGAGGATAGGGAAGGATCATCCCCCTGAGTGGTATTGATGAGGGAAGGATACATCCCAAAACACCACTAAAGGATAGGTAAGAATACCTCCCGATGATGATGATGAAAGTGTTGTTGATGAGGGAAGGATACATCCCAAAACAACACCAAAGGGATAGGGAAGGATACTAATGGATGATGATGATGATGGGTCAAGGCTGGTAACGAGACTAGGGACAAGACCAAGGATTTGATTTGGTGATTTGTACGAGATTGAACAGATGAGGAGAAGATTAATATGTGAGATGGAGAGAAGAATCTTAAGATTTGGTTTGATATCCAAAGATTTAGACTGTATATAGACTTAAAGCTCAGATTAGGGGTTTGGTTAAGCTCAGGTTGGGATAAGATTAAAGCTCAAATGAGGATTGGATTGAAGACTAGAATGATTGAAGGATATGAGTGGATTGATTCTACACTGAGTGCCAGGGTTTAGAGGGTGTAAGGTGTTGACAATTAGATTTTTCCCGATTTGGCAATTTTCAAAAATTATCAAATTTTGCCATTTTAGGAAACCTCACAGATATACTTTTGGGAGTCCAAATATTTTTCAAAAAATACCCAATATTGAGATAGGATGAATTGCCAACTAACATCCCAAATTTGAGATATGCATTTTGAGTTATTAGTGAAAACAATTTTTTAAAATGCTAAAAAAAAAAACTAAAATGGGATTTTGAGGGTCAAAATGAAAGTTTGAGGCCCCAAAAATGTGGCAAAATAGATTCCAATGGCTTTCAAAGGATACTAGTTGGGAATCCACTTGTTATCTCATAACGCAACCACCCGTTAAATTTCAGCTCAAACGGACACCCAAGTCAAAAGTTATGGCCTCCGGAAGTTTCAGTGTAAAAATCAAAAATCAATTTTGAAAATTTCAACACATGGGTTTTGATGGCAGAGGAAAATTAGAAAATGGGTCAGGATTAGTTTATTAAAAAAAGAGCCAAAAAATAGTGGAAAATCGAGGGGGAGGAAAAATAGGGTGGGGCGTAGCCGCCCCTACCTAGGGCGCCGCCGCCACGGCTTAGGGCGGAGCCGCCCCAACCAGGGGCGGTGCTGCCCGGCTGCGACAGGGGTGCCCCGGCCGAGGGGTGGTGCCGCCCCAACCAGGGGTGGAGCTGCCCGCTACGGCAGGGCGGTGCCCGGCCTGCCGCGGTCAGCCGGCCGGGGCGCACTCTACCGGTAGGGTGGTGTCGCCCCAGCCGGGGGCGGTGCCGCCACGCTGCGGCAAGGCGGCGCCACCCAACTGCACCCGGGGCAGAGCCGCCCTACTGCAGCGGGGCAGAGCCACCCCGACCAGGGGTGAAGTCGCCTTGCTGTGGCAGGGCGGAGCTGCCCCGCTGCAGCTGAGCGGGGCCACCCAGAGTGGGAGCACTCGGTCAAAGGGCAGAGCCGCCCCAACAGTGGACGAAGCCAACCCAACCCGGGGGGGCCAAGGAAAGAAGAATGCAAGAGGTAAGAGAAAGGACAAAGAGATAGGAAAAAAAGATGGAGGGATGGGGGGGGATTGTGAAGAAGGAGGAAGGGATGGGGGATACATGCAAGATGATAGAAATGAAATGCAATCCTAATGTAAGTTGCCATCTTCAGAGCACTGAGTTTTTCTATAGCATAAGACACCAAGTGCCAGAGTATGTGGAACCAAGGTGTAATAGTGGCTAATGCATGAAATAAACACAACAGACAAGAAGGCTATCCCAACACCCCAAAGTCATGAAGACCTTGGTCGGGCTAGGTATTGAGATAACCACAAGCACAAAAGGATGCCCCATCATAACACAAGACCTTGGGGATCTTGGTGGGTACTACATGGGACAACCAAGAAGACACAATCAAACAAAAGATCAAGATATGCCCTGATGTTAACCAGTCAAAACACACTATAATATGATGGATCATGGCGGCCTTGACAAGTGATGATAGAGAGCTCAAATGATAAACAAAAGCCAAAAGCATCAAAAGATTGCAATCAATTTCAAATGTCCATTGCCATCAGATCAAGGGGATGGATGGGATTGATGAGGTCTGTTAGGAAGGATGCATCCTGTTGAGACCAAAGATGATGGATACTAAACTAAAAGATCATTATGACACAGGATGTTCAAAATTGATTGGATTTGTCGATACAAGTGGATCTTATTTGTTAAGAACCAGCTAGATAAGGGCATAGCTTGATGACACGACATAAGGAAGACAAGACATGGGACTAACACACCCTAAAGACCTAGGGGCTCAGGGGCCGATCAAAGATTAGCCTTGCCTACGTGAAAGTGCAGAGCCCTTGTAGTTCGGTGAAAGGTGGACGACTGACCAAGATGGAGACTGTGATGGATGGTAAAGATAGGATGGACAAAAGGAGAAAGACCGATGATAGATGATAGAAGGGAAAAGTGGACAATGAAGATCGATGATGGAACCCCAAGGGCGGATCAAATGATCAACCTTGCCTACGTGAAAGTACAGGGGCAACATAGTTCGACAAGACCAAAGGCAAACAATGGATAAAGGATGATAAGATAATAGGATAAGTGGATAAAAAAATGGGACCGATATGACAAGATAGGATAGACCTGTTGGATTGGATAGGGTGATGATGATCACATAAAGCTCAAGGATGGGATAGTTATCCAAAGCATTAAAATGACTTGGGAGGATGATATGATAGATAGATGAGTGATGAAAAGTGATAGGAGATTGGAAAGATGTGCAAGAGAAGCAGGGGTGATGATGATGAGATAAATGACATTGGGTTGCATTGGGGGAGGCCTATAGCCAAATACCAATGACAAGGGATTGTGAGATGGGATGAGATGGGATGAGGATAAAGATGGAAGATTGGATAAAGATATAGGGATGGGCGAGGGGAGGGATTGTTTGGATGGATGGGAATATAAGGATTGGGAGATGAAATGGATGATAGGATAGATGGATACGAAGATAAGGATGGTGAGATGGAAGGGATGCTGTGATAGACGGATAGGGACAGAAGGATTGGGAGATGAAAGGGATGCTATGATAGATGGATACGAAGATAAGGATGGGGAGATGGAAGGGATGCTATGATAGATGGATAGGGAGATGAAGGGATGTTATGATAAATGATGGATAGGGAGATGAAGGGATGTTATGATAAATGATGGACATCCAAGGATTATGTCACAAAGGAAGCAAATGCCCCCACTCTAGATATGTCATATATGAGAAGGCATGAGGGATAGAAGACAAGTGGATGGGAAGATAAAGGAGATAACTAGATGAGGATAGGATGCATGACTAAGGAATATGATAGAGCATGGATGAAGGGAATGTATACCAATAGGTGTCCAAAGCATGCATAGATAGGTGCCCCTATTTTGATCAAGATCACAAGAAGGATGGAGGGAATGGGAGATAAATGGGATATGGTGGTAGGATGCGGAAGATAGGTGGGATGGGGGGATTTATGAAGAGGACAGATAACAAGAAGATGGGTGCATAACTAGAAGCATAGCGGATGGAGGGAATGCATATCAGGAAGTTGCCCCCAAGTGCAGATGGGGATTTACGCATGATGCCTGTTTGCCAGGTTTTCATCATGGTACTTATCCAAAGCGCTTGTTTGCCAAGTTTTCACCATTGGACAAATTATTTCTTTTACTATTTTATTTTATTTTATTTTTTATTTTTTTGAATTTTTATGGATTTTTGGACTTTTTTGAATTTTTGGATAGTAGGGGGATGAAAATGGATAAGGATAGGGATGTGGATAAGGGAATTTAGAAGATACATGATAAGGATATGGATGAAGGACTCAAGCATCAAGTTCTATACGAGGTAGTAAGAGCCCATGTTCGAACCAACTATTGGATGTTGGTACAACCTTATGAGGATAAATGGATTATGCAAAAGGATGAATTAGAGGGATTTGAGAGGGAAGATACATGGGATAATGGATGGGATGTTGCAAAGGGTATGGATGGAATGATGGGGTGGATATGTGATGGGGAGATGCGTTCAAGACCAACATTGGCACATGTGGTGGTGGATGTGAAAAGATAATAGGATTAAAGGATGGAGAATGTGGGGATAATGGAGGAGATGGAATGGTGAATTTTGGGACATAGGGACCCAAAACAGACTTAGGAGATGAAAGGGGTGTATGATTAGCTTTTGGATTAGCAACTTTGGATGTTCTTATAGATTTTTCATGTGATGGCATTGCATCTTTTTTCTCTTGGGATCCACATGGTTTTGATCTTTGCTTTGGTGGGCCTTTGTGGCCTATGGATTTGATGTATATTTAGATTTTTCTTATCTCACCATGTCTTTTGAGGAGCATTAATGGGAGTTGTAGATTCATGTGGATTCTTGGATTTATGCATTTTTTCTTTAACAAACCAAAGTGCTTTTAGTAGCAATGGCATGGGTGTGAGGAGATGGATGATGTGGAGTGATGGAGGTAGGAGTATGGGGATTATGTGTAGATGGAGGATGTTTAGGTAAGTGCCTTTGTTGATCCTGACTATGGGGTATGTGAGAGGGATGTTTATGATGGATGAGATGGATAGGTGATGAATGGATGAAGGGATGGATAGGATGAGATGGAGGAGGTGATTTTAGGATATAGGAGCCCAAAATAGATGTAGGATCTGGAGGAAACATGGGCATGGTAGATGGAGGATTGGAGATGGTAGATGGAGGGATGTAAGGACCCAATATGGATGGAGCAGATGGAGGAATATGGATGGTGGTTTTGAGGCGATACGATAGAGGAGGAGGGATGGAGACATATGATTTGGTGGAGCGATGGAAAGAGTCTATATTTATTTTGGGAGAGGCTTGTTGAGGACGTCTAGAAGTTGTACCAATATTTTTAGATTGTGAGTCATGAGTAGTACATCCAGGACCTTGCAGATACAAATGTTCTTTAGCTTGGATGGGCTCTATAATACCTTGCTCATGAAGGCCTAAACCTTTTCCTTGATAGTTCATTCTCTTGAGCATTCGATCTAGGACAGGATTTTTGGTATTCTGGAAGAATGATGCAAGTTCATTATTAGGTGGAAGAGGAGGATTGGTGTATATGCTTTGTTTTTCTTCTGCGAGGAGACCACCATGGAGGAAGGTGAGAGGACCAAGGGGATATGCAAGCGGTGTGGGGATAGCATTTTTAGGCAATGATGGGGGATCATGAGAAGGAGATGATGGGATAGCAACATCAGGAGAGGGAGTAGGGGCCATGATAGGATCTGGATTTCTAGTAGTAGGCTCATGCGATGGAGATGGAGATGGAGTAGTGGAAGCTTGAATGACAAGGGGATCATGGGATGGAATGGATGGGGGACTATGATCTTGAGGTGGACTAGATGGGATGGTAGGATCTTGATCTGGAGAAGGGGATATGCTGGCATGCTTTGGATTAGACTCTTGGCGTGACTCATCATGTGTAGGAGGCATGGTAATGGAGTCTTGTTGGGACTCTTCAAGTGGGGAAGATAGAGGGATAAAAGATTCATGAGGTTCATTGGAATGGATTTTGGTACTACTAGGAGTGGGAGGAGTGGATTGGATTTGGGTGGATCTAGGAGTAGAGGGAGTGGATTGGAATTGGGTGTCTTCGATGGATTCGATGGTTCTTGGAGTAGGAGGTGGGGGTTCAATGGATTTAGTGGGTTCAATGGTTTCAATGGTTTGAGCAGTACTAGGGGTGGTAACGTCAATAATAGGTGTGGTGGTGGCTATGGAGAAGGGTCTCACTACCTAGTGACCGCGGGATTACGGATCTAGATGGTAATGGTTCCATGACTTCAAGATGTGGAGTTGGGGATGGCTTCTTTGTAATGAGTCCTTGGAGAACTTCTGAAATGAGAGACTTGCATATGGTTGGCTTGGCTAGGGTGGTAGAAATGGATGAGGGATTATGGATTGGTGGACTAGGGTTATTGAATGTAGGACTGTGAGTAGATAGGGGATTAGGATTGGATGGAGGACTAGGAGTAGATGGATGAATGGGATTGGATGGAGGACTAGGAGTAGATGGAGGACTAGGATTGGGTGGAGGACTAAGAGTAGATGGAGGACTAGGATTGGGTGGAGGACTAAGAGTAGATGGAGGACTAGGATTGGATGGAGGGTTAAGGTAAGGATATTGGAGTGGTGAATTAATATAGGGGGACATGGATTGTGGATTAGGACAAGAGGATATAGGTGGTGTAGTGGGACAAGAGGATGTGGGGGATGGATTATAATAAGGGTATTGGGATGGTGGATTATGATGAGGATATGTGGATGTAGGATTAAGGTAAAAGGGTGTGGATGTAGGATTAGTATAAGAAGATTGGGAAAGAGGATTACGATAGGGGCACATGGATGGGGAATTGTAATAGGAGTATTGGGATGGAAAATTAGGACAAGAGGATGTAGATGTTGTATAAGAGGATGATGTAAAGGACATGACAAATATGGGGATGAAGAAGATACTGGATATCCATTGTCAAAGGTGGCATAAGGAGCATGATTAGGCATGGATGAAGACATAAGGGGATAGCTCATAGTCCTGAGTAATTGGATTTTGGAAAGTGGGTGGAGAAAGCTTACTAGATATGATAGCGTCAAGGGGATCTATGTCGTATACCTCTTGATCGACAAGACTTTCGTTATCATTGTCAATGTAATTAGGGTTTCCCTTGACCACTATTGATGGAGGATGAGGATTCATGATGATGACAAGATAAAGAGGATGGATAAAAAAATTTGGATGGAAATAGATTAAAGCTCAAATCAGGAATTTGGTCAAGCTCAAATCAGGATTGGACAAAAGCTCAGATTAGGATGATTGGATGATGCAATGGGATTGCTTTTGATTTTGATGCGATTCGGTAGACGGATGATTGGAATGATTTGATGAATTTGATTAAAGTACTAGATCAATTTGATTGGATAGGATCAAATGATTAGATGATGTTGATTGGATAATTGTGATTGGATGAACTTAATAGGATTAGGGTGCTTGGATTGAATAAATGATTGTATGTATTTGATTAGCGGAATGGATTGGTTTGATTAGATGGGAAGAAACAAAAGGTACCATTAGATAGATCTCAAAAAATTGAGTAATTTTTATTTTTGAATGAAGTTGATCCGATGCACAGTTTGTAAATGACAGCCCCGAGAAGTTAGGGGCGTGTCCACCCCGCAATGTGAGGTGTGGCTGCCCTGGGATGGTCAAATTCTTGATAGAAGGAAATTGAAGGTACCACTAGATAGAGCAAAACTAAGCAGCTTTGGTTTTTGGACGAAGTTGATCCGATGCACGGTTTGTAAATGATGGCCCTGGGAAGTTAAAGGGGCATAGTCAGCTTTCTACAGTAAATTAGGGGCGTTGACAGGGAAATTAGGGGCGTTGACAGCTTTCAAAGGCATTGACAGCAAAATCACGGGCATTGACAGCTTACTGCAGTAAATCAGGGGTGTTGACAGCTTTCTACAGTAAATCAAGGGCGTTGACAGCAAAATCAGGGGTGCTTCCACCTTTCTGCAACAAAATAGGGGTGCTTCCGCCTTTCTACAGCAAAAACAAGGGCGCTTCCACCTTTTTGTAGCAAAACAGAGGGCGCTTCTGCCTTTTTGCAGTAGAACAGAGGGCGCTTCCGCCTTTTTGTAGTAAGACAGAGCTTGGTTTTGATGGTAATGGCTATGGAAAGGACTCAAAATGATAAAGTAAGGCCAAAGTATCAAAGATTTCATAGGTTTTTCACAAGAGAACACTTCAAGCAAGCATAATCCTATAATTAATGTTAAGAGTATGGCCAGGAAAGGTTTTAATTTAGGATGCACAAGGCTTCTAGGGAGTCCTCGATATACTCTCGGTACGTGAGGCACAACCGTGAACACCAACCCGTCACAAGTGTGAGTCGGGAACTCCAGCGAGATACTAAAAGGTTCGGACCAACTCTTCACGTCTATCTAGGTATCACCCTAGCTTCGACGCTTCACCAATTACGATGTGACTAGATTGGGGTACAACTTTTGTTCTCCCCCCTTTATATACCCTGCCGGTACGTGTGGTTGGAATCGTTCCTTAAGGTGATGAAATCCCCAAGCAGGTCCCACTAGAAAGAAGACACTAATCATTTCCAACTACTCCCCAGGCTCACATAAAGTGTAAGGGGAAAGTGAAAACAAATTAATGCCCCCTTGGGTGACACAATAATAGACAAGCACAACAAGCAATAAAGGTTACTTCCCCCTAATTAGACTATGTTCAAACAACAAGGATAATTTTTCAGAAATTTGATCAAATAGATGGCCCTGCAAGCAAATGTTAGCTATATTCTCCTTCATTCTTGGTCAATTATGCCATAATATGCTGCAGAATGTTAGCAAAAAATACCAATATCCTTGCCAAAATAATGTTAGAGGGTTATTACTTGAAAATAGCAAAAAAAGGAGTAAAAACGAAGCTAAAATGACTATTTTACCTTTCAAACTGTGTTGTTTTGGGGCACTTCCACCTTTCTGCAGCAAAACAGGGGCGCTTCCGTCTTTCTACAGCAAAAACACGGGCGCTTCCACCTTTCTGCAGCAAAATGGGGGCACTTCCACCTTTCTGCAGCAAAACAGGGGCGCTTCCACCTTTCTGCAGCAAGATTAGAGGGCGCTTCCGCCTTTCTGCAGCAAGATTAGAGGGCACTTCCGCCTTTCTGCAGCAAGAGGTTAGAGGAAAAGAACCTTTCAAAATGAAAGGGCGTATCTGCCCTTCTGCAAGAAACGTTATCAAATTTTTAAAAGGGAAAGTTGTACGCCCCACTGCAAGAAAGTGTTAGAAACAAACTTCCAAGTATACACCTAACTGCAGCAAACTGTTAGAAGAAAATGAAATTGTCAGATATAGGGTGTTTCCGCCTTTCTGTAGCAGACAAGAGGGTGCTTCCACCTTTCTGCAATAGGACAGAGGGCGCTTTCACCTTTCTGCGGTAAAGCAGAGGGCGCTTCTACCTTTCTACAGTAAAGCAGAGGGTGCTTCCGCCTTTCTGCGATAGGACAGAGGGCACTTCTGCCTTTCTACAGTAGGACAGAGGGCGCTTCTGCCTTTCTGCGGTAAAATAGAGGGCACTTCCGCCTTTCTGCGATATTTTCCTACAAAATTCTAAGCAAAAACAAAGGTTAAATGCAAGAACCCATTTGTGGGTCCCACCGGGCGTGCCAGAAATGTGTACCTTAGAATTTTACCCTACTCTAATGTGCAAAACAACTAAAAATGCAAATGATAAAAGACTAAGGACACTTCAAGATTAGCCTAAAGAGTGATAAAACAAGAAGGAAAATAGGTAAAACAAGATGCAAATGATTATACCTTTCTTGCTGTTGAAGACTCCTTGATTGGCCCTTGATTGGGATGATTTTGTGTGCTCCTTAGATGGCCTCTTGAGTGGCTAAATGCAAGATCAACTTATGCAAAATGATTAAAATGGATGGCTTGATGATAGTAAATGATTGAGAATGCAAATTGGCAGCATAAGGTTGCTCAAATCTAAACGTGTTAAAAATGCCCTTGAGGAGGGGGTATTTATAGAAGAATTTGAATTCTCTAGAGAATTCAATGATGGAGATTCATCCAACAAGGTCAAGATGAAGGGCTATGGTGGGTTGAGAACCCACAAGCCCTCACATCTTGACATGTGGATGGTGAAGTTGCCAAGAGAAGATGAGGTGTAAGTGAGGTGTCAAAAAGGTACATGATGTGGAAGAAGTACAAGTACCTTGCAAGTACATTGGGAGATGGGAAGAATCTTGGGTGAATAAAAGTGAATTTTAAATTCACAATGATTGGAAGAATCTAGTGGATAAGACAATGTTCCCAAAAGGTGGGAGTTTGTCACATGTGACTTGATGTGACAAGTCAAAGGTTCTAGAAGATGCATGGGAAAAGGGGATTCTTGGAGGAATTAAAAATTTCTTGGGGGATGGAGAGAGTTGAACAAAGTACTAATTAGGTTTGACTAATAAGTAATTAGAGGATAATTAGGGGTTAATTAGGATTAAAAGCCAACTTGCAAAAGTTGGAGGATGTGACACATCCTAATCAAGGATTAGGCATGTGCACATCCTTAATGAAGAGATTAGGAAATGGATTAGGATTAGATGAAAATGACATGGAGGAATTAAATAAATGTAATATTTATTTAATTTATTTGATGAAAAGAGGATTAAGGAGGGTAAGGTATTTAATTATTAATTAAATACCTTAGGGATTTGGCAGAATTAAAGATATTAATTAAATAATAGTAATATTACTTAATTAACTCCGATAAGAGGATGTTTAGACGAAAAGTGATAAATTTGGATAAATTAAGTGTCCAAATTTGGATGTCTACAATAGGATAGGAGGAAAATGGATGAAGGATTGAGATTGCTTGATGGAGATCAAGGGTTGATACGAGAGGTGATCTCTCAAGTCACAAGATTATGCAAAGTCACACAATGAGAGGGCTTGATAGGGAGATTGCACCTTGGATGGGACAAGGTCCATGTGGCATGGTACCAAGACCATGTCATAAGTACAAAGGGCCATGTGCTTGTTTTGATGTGGAGGGTTGACCCACTTAATCATGGATTAAGTGTGCAACTAGTTAAGGGGAGATTAGGATTAGATTAGGATTAGAGGGTAAGTGGGACAGTTGGAGGATGGGACATGTGAGAGGGATTAAATAAATAAATAAAATTTATTTATTTTATTTATGGGATAAAAGGGGTAAGGTAGGATATATGTAGATAAATAATTAAATTAATTATTTATCATAGGCTAGGACTTAGAAAAATTAAAAATAAAATAGATAATATTAATTAAATAATAGAATATTATTTAATTAATATTAATTATGGGGAATTAGATGAAATAGGGATAAATTGATCAAATATGGTCAATTTTAAATGTCTACAATACACAAGGAACATATTGTAATTAACATTGTACAATATACTTTCAAAAATATTTTATTTGTTAAATATTTCTCATAGGCAACACCCATCTATATTGTTAATTACTATGATAAACTATGCCCATTTATTTTTGCACCAAAAATATTTCCCAAAATTAATAGCTTTTATCAATGGATCAATAGTATTCTTCTTTATATCATTTTTTTCCAATACTACCCACTTCCATTTAGCCATTTCTCTCACAAAATGGTATTCCACATCAATATATTTTTTACTAAGCATGAGGGTGTGAATTTAAGAAAAAAATAGAATGCAAATAATATTCAAGATATACCTTTTTTTCTAAATGTAACAATATGTGTTTTAATTATTTTGTATAAATGAAGCTTTTTGAAAAAATAGAGTAAAAAGAAAAATAAATACTATGGAGAATAAAATTAAGTGCCACCCTAATTAATGAGCAAAATATTTTTAATTAAGACTAATAATAATATCTGAAAATGTTAAATGACTAGTAAACACGAATATTTTAACTCCATTGATCAATCAATAGACAATTTTAATATATTTTAAGTCATTTTGTATAGCTCTAGGCCAATAGAGCTATAAAGAGTTTTGTTTTATTGACCTTTTAATATTACCTTTAAGTGTTGTTAGTAGTTTTTAAAAACTTAATAGAGCAATACTCTATAAGAGATTTTCATGATTTCATAAGAAAGAAACAATATCAAAATTATTTTATTTATTAACATTGATAATTCTTTTCAAAGACATTCATGAATACATCACAATAAGTATTAACCATAAACATAATAATTTTTTTATTTTTTTTTAAAGCATGTATCTTTTCAATAACACTATAGTTTTTCAAAATACATTAAGTAATAAATCTCATTGAAAGTGTATTAATCTTAAAAATAAAATAAATTATTAACTTTTCTATTTTCTATACACATTACTAGACACATCATCACCAATTGAATGTGTTTGAGTGTTTAATGTGTATTTATTGTCACAATCTAATTTTATACAATTGCAATATGTTGCATACTATACAAACACTATATCCGACGATTGACCAAGACATTCAAATAACAAACAAAATTATTATGTAACAACATAAAAATATAATAATGTTGTAATTGTACCATATAGAAGATTGTATTTAGAAATTATTTTAAATAGTTAGCTATGTGAGCATAAGACCATATCAATAATATTATTTACATAATTAGGATTACATGGACACAATTGAGAAGGAGATTTTGTTGGACACATAAATCTTAACCAAAACAATCAAATAAAAATAAAACATTTATTATAACATAATATATGAATTGCCAAAATTATATATTATAAAATCATATCAAATAGTTAGTTGTGTACACATAACATCATATTAATAATATTATTTGCACAATTACAATTACATGGATACAAGTGAAATAAAAAAATTGTTCAAAGTACAAAGACCACAAAATTACTTTAACAATGATTTTTGAATTATCACGTCTAACTTCAAGAAAATCAAATATATATTGGATGTTTCGTCAATAGATCAATGTAGAGCTAACTAAACACATTTGTTAAATTTGATGTCATGTTCTAGTATTTAAATATATTTATTTCTATTTACTTTAATCATCAAGAATCAAGAAACATTGCATGTCTTCTTTCATCCTACAACATTGAGAGAGAAGTCAATAGTGAGACACTTAGGATTTGATGCTCTTAAAGGAGTAACAAATCTACATGAACCAAGCATTTGCATGTTATCTTTTATCATGTCTATTTTCAAGGGATTGACTATGGCCAATGCTCTTGTAGATTTGGTACAAGCACAACTTATCTAAGGTATTTTCATTACCACATGTCCCACAAGTTGATAGAAGAAGTGAAGTAGAGCAATGAATATCAAGCAAGAAGAAGAGTCAAAGGACTAATTTGCAATTGCAAATATTTATCAAGACCACAAACATCCTTTGATAGATTAGAGATTGGGCATAGAATTAAAGGAATTCACATGATAAAGAGGTTACATATTTTGAGGTAGAACTCTAGAATATTTAGAATATTTGTTAACAATATTGATTATCTGTTAAGGAATCTAAGTACTTTTTTCTCATCTATTTCATAATTATAACATTATATTTGTCACATGATCATATGCTAGCTACAAATGATTAATTTGGGTTAATGTGTGTTTATGTGTATGCATCTTGTTGGATTAGCCTAGATTAAGTTTTGAGAAACTTATTTAACTTTACATTTTGGTGAAGCCAACAAATCCTACACAACCTAGTATTCCTCATCGGGACTTGTATTTATTAGGGTTTTTAGATTGATATTATTATTGCTTATCATCTATTTTCAAAATTTATAGGACTTAATATGCTTCAATTTTTTGGATTAAGATTTATATATATATTATGATTTCTCTTTCAATTCCATCATCCCACCTTGAGACAACCTACACTATAGATCCTTTTAGATCATGTTCCTTGGATGATATTCATCTAAACATTTTAGATTTTGATAAACTCCTTTCATTACACATCTCTCTATCATTGTTATTTTCAAGTTGCATTTAAATTATAAGGATAAAGATGTGTTTTCTATGGAGGATTTGTTATATTGTTTCTCATATACTCTTTCCCTCATAGAGTTTAATTAGTATTCATCCATGCTTGGTAGATATACCTATGTCATCTACCCATGAATCTAATGATGAACATGTGATTCTATAGTGGTGAGTACATATAGTGATCTACCTTATGATCTACATCTTCTAAGATGAGTGTCAGTACTATTCAGAAAATGTCTCAACCTTGCTTTGTTTTTTAATTATTAATTGGCAATTTGTAATTATCTTTTAGTTGTCATGAAAGTTGCTAAATACAACTATGACAACTTGCAAAGTGTTTTAATTGTCAAATTAGAAAGAGCATGAAAAAAAGGGAAGATAAATGTGAGTTTGGAAAAAGATAAAACAGATTTTTTAGTTGCATGTGCACATTACTAAAAAATGGATAAAATCACAAGTTGGAAGAGAAAGTTTCTTTTCTTTGTGATTTATGACTAAATGGTTTTGGAAATCATTCTTGATTTAAATGTTTTCTCTCATGCCTATATATTTAGTGCTTGAATTGAAGAGAAAATAAGTTAAGTTGCAGTTGTTGAAGCCATGAAGTGGTGCAGTGATTCAAAGGGAGAAGTTGTATTGACGTAACTTGTTTGAAGGATGAATACAAGTCTTGGACCTCTTTGGGTGTGGAGTTTTTTCCCGCAAGCGTTTCTCCACGTAATTTCTTGTGTTATGGTTTGCATATCTTTTGTAATCTTGTTTCAGCTGTGATTTATTACTTTGTAAATTTGAATGCATAAAATTATCACCACATTTTTATTGCAAGTTTTACCCTGTTTTTTCAACAAATACATTTTTACATGTCATCTATCCATAAATCTAATGATGAACATATGATTGTATAATGATGAATACACATCTAGTGATGATCTACCTTTTAATGCATCTTTAGGATGACTGTCTATATAATTTTACCTATCAAACATAACATTGCTGCATCTTGCAATAATTTTATTTCTTGTGTCATGATGATTCAATAGAACCATGTTCTTCTGATCCACTACATACTTTTATGCAAGATGACATGATTGTATAATGATGAGTACACATCTAGTGATGATCTACCTTTTGAGCATCTTTAAGATGAGTGTCTATATAATTCTACCTATCAAACATAACATTGCTGCATCTTGCAATAATTTTCTTTCATGTCATGATTCAATAGAACCATGTTCTTCTGATCCACTACATACTTTTATGCAAGATGACATGATCATTTTTCTACATCTCATGTGACACCTGTCAAAACTTGTGATACACATATTCTATCTTCACTTACATTTGATGATGATGATGTACCTTCTCCCATGACTGCAACACACATTAATTTGGGTAGACATAATATACCGACCAACTCTTCCCACCGCACCCAAAAAAAACCCAACCACGGAGATCGAGAGAGTATGGCCGTACCTTCGTACGCAGCACTGCACAATCTTCCTGCAATCTTTTTATTTCATAACACGCAGTGATGAGTACGATGTACGGAATTCGCTCAATACAAGCTACCCGTGTCAAATATCCAAAGCTGCATTTGGTGAGCCCTACCGACACAGTCGCAGTCGCAGTTCTACGGCCCTCCGACTGCCACTGTCGACCGTGAAACCAACACGGAGGCAACTGTGGTCCAGTCCCACCAGTCTCCACATTACCTTGACAAGCCTTTCATGGGCTCTGGCGACTTCACCATTGCAGGCCGCCGCTTTGAAACTTCTCCTGACATGGCTTGAATCGTCGAAACGTGTAATGCGCAGGAACATTTGCTTGGGCTTGTCGACTAGCTTCGTATATATCAGCCTGACAAAGGCATTTAAAACACTGTTTTTACCCACGTATGTATTCAATATAAAGTTTGAAATTTGCAACTGCAATTATTTTTATGTGAAATTATTGATATGTTGAGGGCCCTCATAAGCATTCAAAGTAATTTCTTTACTTGGTTTTGTCTTTACATATAAGAGGGTGATTCATATGTGGAGATTTCATTTTAATCAATTTTGTACAAAGAGGCATTTCCTTTTCAACAAACCTTCTCAAAATCAAGAAGGGAGGACTTACTTAAAGGAGTCTATTTTTATTTGCGATTGTTCGAAGGTTTTATATCAAATCTATATAATTGTATAATTATTTGATATGGGAGTACATAGTTATTTGATATGGGAGTACGAGGTTTTAAATTAAGAGTTAAAAATTAAGAGGTACCTATTCCAGTCAAAGTTGATCGAGACATGATCTCAACTTTATCTCTTATAGTATTGGAGTCTTACACTTGACAAGACTTGATCTTTAGTGGGCATATTCAAAACCAATCAACTTCCCCTGTAAACCAAATACCCATTTTTTAGTTTTTTTATCATGTTGAAATGCTTTTAGAGTCTTCAACATTCACATCAATTTAACATCATCTAAGTGCCACATTAGCACTAAAATGTATTGAGCGACCTAGAGATTCATTTTGATGGAAATGGATACAAGTTTTATTATGTATCTCCATTTTACAATTTATTATAAGTGTCAAAAAGCTCTTTCCAAGCTACTGTTGAATAGGAAAGTGATCCTAGATCCAATTAGGATAACTAAGATTATTTCATTTTCACTTGACTCAACATTAAACATAAGTTGACTAGGGTTTGGTGACCAGCTTTATGCCACATTGGAGAGTCAATCCCCCAGTGAACTTATGTTGTGTTGGCTTGTGAGGATGATAAATTTGATTTCTGTTTTGACAAGCATATTTGACATACAACCCTAGATTTGAAAATGTACTTTAGCGAATAAACGAAAACAAAAAGTTACAAAATGACTTCAGATCTGAGACTGGGAAACCGATAAGAACATGTACTATAAATTTGAGCTTGAAATGGCCAGTCTAGGGTTTGGTGTGTCCCAAACTGAGGGATGAAGGTTTGCACTCTGATTCCTGAGATTGTCTTCTACTAAATCCTCTAGCTTGGATCTACACACATGAAAATAGGGGAAAAGGTGGTGTTGTATAGGGGCTTGCCTAAGTAAATCCTTGTTTTGGTATTTAGATACCTCCACGTACAACAATTAATGATGATCAAGAGGGCATACACTAGTTTGGGTAGAGGCCAAAACAACAATATTGACTGAAATTAATAAATGATAAATTCTAATGTTACCTTGATGTTAAAGACCTTTGAAGAAGAGATGTCAAACAAGTTGACACAAAAGTTGATTGATGGATGCCTCGATTGCTTGATAGACCTACAAAAGATTAGCTCATATGCATAATAGATTATTAAAGCTAGCATGTAGAGGATAACTCAATACGTCTTCCTCATTTGGCATGATCGATCATGATAGCTCAATGAACATAATTGCTTCCTTCATCTTGATGTCTTTAAAACTTGAACTTGATTGATGAAAGTGTTATAATAATATTGTTGATTCTGCCCTTCACCGCCCTTGACAGATTTTAAGATCTTCAATTTTGCTCAATAGATTTTCTAGGATTTGAAATGGTGAAAATACCTTGTATTTATATGCAGTTATTCTAATTTCTCAAAAATTAAATATTGATGACCAACAAATGAAATTGGAAATTCAAATAATAAATTACAAACATCGACATATTCAAATTCGGAGCCAAAAGTGTTGGTCTAGGGTGCGGTGCACCCTAGACTAGATTCCTGCTTTTTTGGGATCAAAAGTGTCAAGGGAAAAATACTAAATACATAATTTTATTATACATATTTTTATTTTCCAAAGATGTTTATAAAATGATAAATTAATGCATAATTAGGTCCAAGCACATATGGGGGAGCTAAAGCTAGTGTAAAATTGTCAAGGGTGACAATTTTCGATGATACGACTATACATTTTAGTGAGGTTGATTTTATCCAATTGTGATCAAATTTGTTCCAAACTATAGTTAACCCTCCTTTTTATTCTTAGTAGCAAACAAATGTTGTAATTGCACTATTCAATGTCATACAATGTATAAAATGGGCGCCTTGATTCTGCAATTTGGGGGATTGAGGGGAGAGGAGGAAAAGCAAGAGGGATAGTGTTCATTTTAATTGCAGTATTAATAAAGTGTCATATTTGCACATTTCGAGGGAATGTCTTTACTAGTCTTGCATATAATTGATTTGAGGATCTAATCATTGTTTATTATGGGTTTGGATGTTTGTTCCATCAATCTTTTGTTGCATTTCATACATCATATTATAACATAATTTTTTTCTACTCCTCAAACTTCTCTTATTTGAAAAATTAAATTAATTTTTTTTATAAGCTAAAAATATGTGTTTTAGCAATAATCTTTTGAAAGTGCATATAATTCTCTACAAAAGACGAAAAAAAATTAACACTCAAAATCTAATCCAAATTAATATGCTCTTTCGAAAGTGAGTTATAAAAATGCATATCATTTTTTTAATGATCTCTTTTATTTTTTGAATTGAAATTTTCTTAACCTATTTTTCTTTAGGTGAGTAACCTTCAAGAGAAAAACGAATATTAAATTTATTTCTATGTGAATTTATTTTGTTATACTTTTTTGTCTTAAGTTGAAAGAGCGCCATCTATGCATAAGAAGCTTCAATTTATTTCCTAGCTTAAAGATTGTCAATTACAAGATCATGGCATAAATGTATTTTTGTGTGAACTTTTTTTTATTTTTGTTTTTTAATATTATAAAAATGATTCTAAAATAATATGGCCATTTTGTTTGTTGATGGCCTTTACTTTTTTATGAAGAAATTTTGTCCTTTTATAAAGAATTGTGGTCTTGTTTCTATGAGCACTAATTTAAAAATAAACTAGAAAAGAAAATGAAATCCAAATCTTCATATTCTAAATTAGTAATCACCCATTTAAAATATATGAATTTAAAATATTAATTGTACCTAGGTACATCTGAATGGATAAATATAAAGTTTAAAACTTACAAGTGCGAGTCTTATCATGTGGAATTATTAATATGTTGAAGGCACCATATAAGCATTAATTTTTTTCTTTACTTGGACTTGTCTTATGTAAATTATTTTTTATCAATATTGTGTAAAAGGGATTTTCTTTTTAATAAACCTTTTCAAAATCAAGAACTTAATTAAAGAAGTGAGGGTTCATTTAAGGAGTTCATTTTTTGGATTGTTGGAGGGTTTTATATCAAACTCAAAAAAAAAAAAAAGCTATCTAATATGGGAGTAAAAGCCTTAGATTAGAACCTCTTCGAATGAGAGCTAAGGATTTAGAAGTACCCATTTTGCCAAAGTCACCCAAGGCACAATCTAAACCCCATCCTATATGGTGTTGGGGCCTTGCACTTAGCAATCTACTTGATCCCTAGTGGACACATTCAAAACCAATCGACTTCTTTAGTAAACCAAGGTCCCATTTTTTCACCTTTTATAGTTATGAGAACATTTTTTAGGTCTTCAACATTTACATTAATTTAACATCATTTTAGTGCCATATTAATGCTAGAGTGTATTAAGCACCCTAGAGATTCATTTCTATGGAAATGGGAGAAAATTCTACTGTGTATCTCTATTTTGTAACTTATTATAAATATCATAAATTTCTTTCCAAACTACACATCTTAGTGAGATTGATTTTACCCAATTGTGATCAAATTTGTTCCAAGTTGTAGTTAACCCTCCTTGTTATTCTTAGTAGAAAATAAAAGTTGTAATTGTACTATTCAATGTCATACAATGTATACAATGGGGGCCTTGACTAGGCAATTTGGGAGGTTGGGAGAGGAGGCAAAGAAAGAGGGATAGCTTTCATTTTAATTGCACTATTAATAAAGTGTCATATTTGCATCTTTCTATGGGATATCTTGGATGGTCTTGCATTTAAATGATTTGAGGATTTAATCATTTATTTGGTCCTTCATTCTTTTGTTTCATTTCGCACATCAAGTTACAACATAAAGTTTTTATACTCCTCACACTTCTCTTATTTGAAAAATTAAATTAATTTCTTATTAATCTAAAAATATATATTTTATCACTAATATTTTAGCAAGTACATATGTTCTCTACAACAACAAAAAAAATTATATCAAAACTCAAAATCTAACCCAAATTAATTTTCTCTTTCACAGTTGAGTTTAAAAAATGCATGTCATTTTTCTAATATTCTCTTTTCTATTTTGAATTGATTTTTCTTAATCCTTTTTTTTTACATGGGCAATCTTTAGGAGAAAAAAATCTGAATTCTTTCTCGACTAGAGGATTACCAATAACAAGGTTCTAAGACATAAATTTATTTCTATGTGAAATTATTTTATTATACTTTTTCTTTGTCTTAATTTGAAAGTGTTATCCATACAAAAATTCCAATTTCTTCCCTAGCTAAAGGATTGTCAATTACAAGATCAAACATAAATATATTTTTGTGTGAAGATATTTTTCTATATGTTTTTTCTTTTATATTATAAAACTAATTCTACACTAGTGTGCTCATTTAGTTTGATGATGACCTTTAATTTTTTTGGAAAATTATCTTTTTCTAAAGAATCTTGGTTTTGTTTGTATGAGCGCTAATTTAGAAATAAACAAGAAAGCAAAACGAAATCAACTTCTTTCTATTCTAAATTAGCAATTCACTTCAATTTGGGCAAATGAAGTTCAAAACAAACATTTCAACAATACATCATCAAATAATTCCATTGATAGAATGGTCATGCTCATGATAACAAGCACAATGTCAAAATTTAGTTGTTCCAATGATGCTTCAAATCTAAACATGTATTTGTTAATTTTAGATTATTCATTTTCATAGGATAACATGTGTCAATTTATAGATTTTTGTCAAGGGGGATGGATATCTAAGATTTATGAATGAGAATTACAATGGAGAATAATTTCCTATGATCAAATTACAATGGAGAATAATTTCCTATGATCAAGGAGAAAATGAAGGGTTTGAATTTACTTTGTTTAAGATGAATAGCAAGATTGCATTTACTAAAAATAGTAATTTGTTGCAACCATAAAAACATATTCAAATTTTGGGAAGGAAATGCATTTATTTTGGGATGGTGGAGGAATATTAAGATGATTAAATAATAAATTTATTTAACTAGTTGGTAATTATGACTGTGCCAATTAAATTAATTAAATAATACAAATTATTTAATTATTTATTTGGTTAGTAATATGGTGGGCGGGTGCATGGAGATGGGTAGCAAATTTGTGACCACTTTCAAAAAAAGTTTTGAAAAGTCATAACGCGAACGCGCTATAACGCGAGTGCATTATAACACGCTCGCGTTATAGCTTTGTGTGCCGAGCCTGAGGCTCGGCCACAACAAGCCCATAACATGAGTGCGTTATAACGTGCTCACATTATTACATGTTAAAAGAAAATAAAATGAAACTCATTCATTCTTGCTAAAACGGTAATGTCTATACTTCTTCAAAATGTGCTCGCGTTATGAGAAATTTGGTTTTTTTATAGATTTATTTTATCTCTTTGTTTATACTCACTCCCACTCTCTCCCACTCTCGTCCACCCTCGTCCACCCTCTCTCCTACCCTCTCCCACTCTCTCTTACTCTCTCCCACTCTCTCCCACCCTCCTCCAACCTCTCCCACACTCTCCCAATCTCTTCCACCCTCTC
>VDFB02000003.1:133871542-133922530 GCA_007258455.2 Sequoia sempervirens
TCACACTCTCCCACCCTCTCTCACTCTCCCACCCTCCCACACTCTCTCCCACTCCCACACTTTCTCGCCCTCTCTCCCATAAGCATAAATACATACATATAGGCATACATACATGACACACCAGCATACATATACATACAAAGATATGAAAAAATTGGCATTTAACTAAAGGAATAAATAACACAAGCACATTATTTGTTGTTAGAAATGTTCCACGGAGAAGAAAAAGTGAAAAATAGTAAATAACGCGCTGGCGTTATATTTTGCTTTGGGAATCCCCGAGCCTTGGATTTGCTATTTTCCTTGGAATACCAACCCAAAGGTTTGGAGGGCATTCCCAACCATCGGAGACGTGTTTTTTGAAAATTCTACAATTTTTCACATAATCGAGTTCGTGCTCAACGTCAAGATTGCATTTGGTTTAATATCGACAAAATCGAACACATGGGTAATGCTAAGTTCTCTCTTAGCTTTCCAACGATATAATTTTTTTCACTTTCTGACAATGTGAGGGATTTCATCCATAATTTCTTTTGTTTGTATGTCTATTTTTTTTCAAAAAGCAATGTTTGGTTTTTCTTTCATTATAAATTAATCATTCATCTAAATTTTAAATAAATTACATTTTTAGAAACTAGACTCCATTCTACAAATTTTAAAAAATCTATTACTTTCCAAAATTTGTAGGGGGAGCATGGCCAAAATTATGCTTTTTAGGAAGTGCCCACTTAGAAAATTAGTAAAAAATCAAATATTCATTAAAAAATTATTAGAAAAATTGTGCACCAACTAGATACTGTTAGCTAACTTCTAACCTTAGCGATTTTAAAAATACTAAAAAAAAGGTCACCGTGCTTAGGTCGTACAAGAGTTGCTATGTTATGTTTTTCTGAAAAAAACAGCACCAATTTGTGTACATCCCTTTGTTGAACCCCTTAATCTCAACCTTTTTCAAAATAAATTAGTAGTTTAGAAAGTAGACTCAGAGCACTTCGATCCTTGTTTTTGTTCCATCTCAAAATTTTGAGTGTAACTATCCTCAATTTCACGTCCAAGGTCAGCATTTCCTGATTTTAGAAAAAAAAGTGGCCACTTAAGCCCCCTTTTTGGGAACCATCTTGGTGCACTTACCCTGGTATAGAAATAAGAAAAAATAAATAATATAATTATTTTTTTGATACAACAGGGGTGTCCCCGCGGCCCAACCCAGCTTCCCAACAACCCGTATCTTGGGTACCTAGGGTGAGCCAGGGTGAGACTAGTCCCTTGCGGGTGAGATCCCTCACCCGTAAGAAGTCCCACCTCATAAATCCGGGAGCGAAGTTGAAAAATAATATAATTATTTAATTAGCTAGGTATATGAAAAAATAATTGTGCTACTTACATAATAAGATTATTTTAATCAATTTGGTGATGATGTAATGAACATATTGATTTAAATAAATAAATAAATTTTATTATGTTTGTTTGGCAATGGGAATAACACGTTAGGAAATGTAAATTATCAATAATATTAAATATGATGTTTGAAATCAACACTAGACATGGGATTAGAAGGGGTGGTGAATAAATAAATTTTAACTACTTATGTTTTCCCTTTGAGATGGTGTATTGACTATAAGAAGTAATTTTGTGTCAAAGAGAGTAAATATAAGGATTCAATGAAATGATATTACTAATAATATATCCCAAGCATTGAACTTTTAGCTTTCACAGTTTGATGATTTGATTGATTAGTTGATTGATAAATTAAATAGGTTGATTGGATTAGGCTCAATTGATACCTCATTTTTTTTGGATAAAAGGCTAGAGCATATAAATATATATTAATAATTGAACTATAAAGGATTACATATAGGCCAGAATTATAGTACTGGCATTGAGATATCTAAAACAAAAATTCCTAAATATCCTCCAAACCTATGTGGCATTCGTAGGCTTGTATCAAAATAAGCCTAATTCATTGATAATCTATGAGATTTTCAGGCTTGCCACAAAAACATATTAACCAAAAAGCCCTAGAAACATGTAATACATCACTTTATATACAATGCTTTATATTAACAAAAAAATAGTTAATACATCAATTTATATATAAGCTGGAAGTAGAATTTTAAGAACTTTGTTGATCATTCCTCCATTGGACTTGTGTTAGTTGAAGAATCCACCCTGCTAATGTTAAGATTGAGACCATTGTCCCCTTGTCCTTAGCCAACCTCCATTGGACCAGTGTTTGTTGAAGTATCCACCCTGCAAATGTTGAGATCAAAAGCATTGTGTCCATGTCCTTCGCCCAATTCTGCACCAATTGGAGAATCCAGAATGTCTCTAGCTAACACCATTGCCCTAGGTCCATGTCAAATGTGGTGAGAGAGGAGAAAAGAAATAGCAAAGTATTTTTCCTTACAATTTTCCACCATCAGAGGTCTAAGCTCTTGAGCATGGGTGTTGAGAACCCTATACAACGTCCAAGGGTCATCATTATGGAGATATTTTTTAATGGCTCCATACACCTCTCTGTATGCTAATTTTTTCCTGAGATAATGCTTTGGAAAGATACCTCTAATGTAAGCCTTTCGTTTCTCCAATTTATAAGTTTGAACAGCTTGAAGGATCTCATCATCATTGAGGTAATTTAGTGAAACTGAATCTTGAACCACAATTGAAAGGAAATCAAAAGATTACACTAGGTCCATTACATTTGACAGAAAGATGGAAAGAACTTGAGTGGGGAATAATAGCTTGGGAGAACTTGGGCATAGAATTTCTTGGCCTAGAATAGCTTTAATACTATCCAACAGACTCAGGCAGGACATTCTGAAAACCTTTGATAACTGAAATTTCGTTACCTCCTCAACAAAAGGAAGTTCTCTCTCTCTTATTTGCACCTTAATCCTAAAGTTTTTGTGAAAATATTCCATCTTATATCAACACACAGTGCACCAATGACCTCTAGAATTTAAACAACTTTGACACAGAACTAAAAGAACCCAAACTGAATTACCACTTGGAAACCAGAATTTTAATTGTGAAGACCAAAATTAAACAATAGACCAAGCAAGATGAGGATGCAGAAAACAATTCCCAAGGAACACAAGAAAAGAAAAAGTTACCCTTTACATAAGGCCCTTCAACCAGCAGAAGTTTGTGACGCCATTTACAAACCTGTAGTAGACCATGGAGACCCTCACCTTTAAAGAACCATAATGCTTGAAATGGAGAGCACCACATATTATAAAATAGGCATTTTGTATGATGGTAGATGATGATCATCATGAGGATTACACAGAACACAAGAAACTCAATTGTTCAATACAAATTTCACCAACAATTTGCACATAAGAAATCTTTGCTCTATTTTGAAAGATATTAGCAATTATTACAAGTAGTGTGAAGTTAATAAATTTGATTAGTTGCATATAACACTTGTAATTTAATTAAACTTAGTATCCTTGAAATCCTTTGCCACCTATTTGTTTATAATGCGTGTGATTTGATCACACCTTGAAATCATGCACCATCTGTTGAAATCCTAAACAAATGAAAATTTGAAAAGACTCAGCTTGTGCAGAAATTTAATTCATTTGAGAAGTTTTGTCGCCAAATACAATTTATGAATACTGCCATTATAGGGAGGTGCCACGTGTGTTTTACACCACACACATCTTGCAGCAGAGATTGCCACTTGCTTGTACCATTAGATTGGTGAAATATTATTTGATGACATAGCCAGTGGATGTGACTACTTGATGACATAGCAAATGGATATCATTACACCAAGTGCCAAATCCCCTCCTATCCTTCGACATGCACAAGTACAAACTAGCTTGTTAGAAGAAAATAAAATTTGGAGTGTAACCAAGTGTGCAATGATAATGTTGAAAGCAGTCCTACAGAAACAACAAACGTTAGAATTTAAAATTTAAAAATTTCCATTGGCCACAACCAAGCACAACAATAATATCAAATTATTATGCTTGGCCTTTTGAGAAAACAATATCGACTTTGTCAAGATCAGCCAAAATATTGCATTGGCTCTTTCCTTTCAATGAAATTGACACTTTACACCTTTGGTATATTCATTTCTCTATTTATAATGAATTGCAATTCTTGTGTGATG
This sequence comes from Sequoia sempervirens, assembly GCA_007258455.2. NCBI lineage: Eukaryota > Viridiplantae > Streptophyta > Pinopsida > Cupressales > Cupressaceae > Sequoia > Sequoia sempervirens. The sequence continues at coordinate 133,875,663 of VDFB02000003.1, forward strand.
TTTGTTCAACCCTTCCTCATAAGTTATCTGCTCTTGATCTTGCTCACACCCCAAATTTTCAAGGTGAACTTCCAATTGGTTCCCTTCTCTGTAAGTATGCGTGATCTGAAAGTTTTCCAAGACATCAAGTAATCTCCAAACTTGAACAAGAAAATAATTGATTTTCCAACTTTACTAATTTTTTTCTCTACAAGCATTGATGATTACAAGATAATCACCCTCAACATGAAGCTTTAAAAAATTCAAATTTATAGCCATTTATAATCCTAACAAAAGGGCATGCACTTCTACAATATTATTTGTTCCTGAAGATAGCTTTATTGATTTTTCACTAATTAATAGACCTTCTAAATTTCTCAACACAACACATGCACCTAATTTCCTAGGTTTACCTTTAGAGGCCCCATCAAAATTTAACTTGACAAAACCAATTGAAGGTAGCTTCCATATTACCCTCTTTCTATCAACTTTATTGATGACAAGAACTTGTAGATTTCCTCTAAATGGAATAACTGTAACACCTCTCTAATCTCAGGTTGGTAAGGTAGCATTCTGATTTTGATTTGATATTTAAAATGTTAAATGTTGTTATAATGAGATTAGACATTGATGGTTATATGAAAGGTTATCATGATTAGTCATTATTCTAGATTACATGCTTATATGTTTATATATTGTTATCATTTCTTATGTACGATTATGGATAGGAAAGGGATGATGTCGTAACACTCATATTCGAGAGGCTTGCAATATCATGACTCCCTTCCTGATGATTGATGTTTCTTTGGACTATATGTATATGCACATGTGCTTTGACTTGTAATTGGAAGTGATGCAAGTACTAAATATCGACTCCGACTAGATCCACAGGCCTGAGCGTACTCCTATTCCCCGATTGTGGTTATTGGAGGTAGTCACAAGCCAAATTTCCCCTACCCTAGCCCACTGTACCCTGTTAGGGTAGTGTTTTCCTTGTTGATGTTTTACTGTCCGGTTACCTAATGGTAACATCTGGAGCACCTTTTAGCCGTATGTTCCAGCGCATCTTTCAGTTGTATGTGGTTTACCGGTATGTTTTGTTGGGGTATTTTGTCTTGGTTTCCGTTAATATTTTATGTGAATTATATATATATATTTATTTTGGTTTTCAGTACTATGATGTATTTTCATTGGCATCTTTGTGTGGTTTCATATATGGCATTTTATAGTATTTTTTTTTATTTGAGATTTGAATGGTTTTATTAATGATATTTTAATTATGTTTTTTTTAAATCATTTTTATTGATCATTCGAGAGAATGATATATATTTCATTTGGAAATTTTAAATGATTTTATTAATCCATTTTGTGAACCCTCATAGTCGTGTTTAAATTTATTTGGGGGCTTCATGTATTTTAATGTTTGATTTATATTATTATTATTTTTATTTGAAAGAGGGAATATTAGATATTAGTGATTTTAATTAATTTCCTTGCAAAGCATTAATAGCTTGCTTAATAAAATGATTTATTTCATCTTTATTGTGTTGTGGAGTGAGTTAAAAAAAATAAGGGGCAGCATTGTTTTGGAATATATATATACTTTTATTCTTTTGTTTTGGGGGGGTGATCTTTTAGAGAAGGAACTTTTATTTTGTGGGAGAGTCATTCTTTTGGGGAAGAGAAGAAATTTTATGTTTTGGAAGGAGAAGAGAAACCCCCATGAATTGGGCAACATAGTTTGGGTAAAAATGTGGAGAAGAAATTTGTGGGCATCTGTTGTTGGTTTCAGCATGCCATTTCCTCCTTGTTGTCCCAGTTTGTAACCCAATTGTGCTTTCTAGTTAGAGAATTCTCTCATTTTTATTTTGGAGCAAGTTGAGGTATTCTTCTATTATCCTTCAATCTTGTATGGTTGATAATTGGGCATTTACTCATGCTTCTTGTATGGTTGTGAATTTTTTGATCTGGGTTATTTTTATTGTATGAAAATTGGAGGAACTCCTCTATTTCATTTGTGTATTGCTTGAGGGTTTGAATGATGGATGTTATAAATTCATTTTTCTGCCCTATAGTATTTTGTATGTCATATTTTTGTTCATTTCCAACAAATATGAAATGGGTTGTTGAACAAAATCTGATTTATGGGTTCTTTCATATTCTTCATTTTTGCCCAATTTCTAAAAATGTGTTTTTCTTTGTTGCTCATTATCCCCTTACTAAAAATGAATTTTAAGGGTGGATTTCATTTAAAAATTCCAAGATCTCAACTGGGTCTTTGACATATTTTAATTCTGGGCACTTTCATTTTTTTCCAAATTCGTGCCTATTTGTTAAAATGACGTTTTTTCATTGTTGCTCTTTTTCCGCATGTTAAAAGCGAAAAATAAAATTGGATTCCATGTAGAAATGTAGAAATACAAACTGTGTTGTTTCCTGATTTTTAATCCGGGCACTTCTATTTTCCATGTTTTTTTGCCCAGCCATGCATTAAATGACATTTTTTAGTACAACACCTTATTATGAGTCATAAAATTGAAAATTGAAGTTGGATTTTAACTTGAAATTCCAAAATCTAAACTGGGTCGGGCTTAGAATTTTAATCCGGGCACTTTGAATTTTCTATGTAATTTTTTATGCCTCTATTTCATGTCGAATTTCAACTGTTAATTGTGTCTTCTTACTACAATGTTTGCTTGGTTGTGATAAATGGATTTTATGATGATTTTAGTGGCTTCTTCTTGGTTTCATTTTTTTTTTTGGTTCCTCGTTTGGTTAAACGAGATGGTGTAAAAAATTTATATGGTAATGAGTCCTCGTGCATGGCCTTGAGCGCTTGCAACGGCTAAGGATGCACTCGTGATGGCATATCCATCTGCAAGGCGTTGATTTATTCATCGGCAAGGCCTCAATTTTGGCATGATTGAGTTTTCCTCATCCGCATGGGAGGTGTCCTTGTTTCCGTGTGATGCCATCCCTTCAAGCACACATGATGACATTTCATCCAATTTGCACTCTAGTACCTATACCTCTATAGTCATGACTAGCACCTGACATGTCATTGTATGAGAATCTCATGTTGTGATATTGGCTTAATGCATTGTATTATATGTTTTCTCTATGTTTAATGTGAGTGTTGGCCATATGTTACCCTTGCCTTGTCATTTTTTCTTGGGCCTTGTGACTACCTCCGAGCATGGTGGGGTGGCCTCTTTTGAGTCCACATGGTAGGGAGGCATTGCCACCGCCATTGGGGACCTATGTACAGGTTATTGGAGCATCGGTTGGAGGTGTTCTCTCTTGTACGTGCTTTATCTGATGATGTTTTTTTATTCATGGCTATGCCATTTTAATTATGTATATTCCTTTATGTATATTGTACTCATTTGAGAGTGAAATTGTAATCATATAAATTAATGAGAAGAAATGTGATGATTTATATTTGGTTTACGAGTTCCGATGTTGGTATCAAACTCGCTTGTATTATGATGATCAGAATGGATTTTTCTTCAATATTTTCCATGCAAAAATTAGAGTTTTGGTTCTATATTTCCTGCATGTTTTAGTCTGCAAAAGTTCTGGTGCATTGTCGCTTTCTATTTGTTGTTTTGTGTCACTGTTGCAAAGTTCCAGAGCACCGACGCATGAAGTTCCTAAGAAGGAAGTTCTGAAGCAGAGGTTCTGGAGCACCGGCGCAGGAAGTTCTGGAGCAAGAAATTCCATAGTAGGAAGTTCCAGAGCAGTGGTAAGTTCTGAAGCAGAGGTTCCGGAGCAGGAAGTTCCAGAGCAGCAGGAAGTTATGGAGTAGAGGTTCCAAAGTAGGAAGTTCTAGAGCAAGAAGTTCCGGAGCAGGAAGTTTCGGAGCAAGAGGTTCTGGAGTAGGGGGTTCTAGAGCAAAAATTTTGGAGCTATCTTATTTGCTCCTATTTGGATTTTCTCTAGAGGGTGGATTAGTCCTCTCCTTTGGGTTGTGTATGACCATGCTTGGCCATTTTTTTTGTCGTTATTTCATTTTTGAAACTACTTTTTGTGTAAGTTATTATTTATGTTATTAAAAAAAAAAGTTATCTTGTCCTCTTTTGGCTCTTACCCTTCGAGGTTGCGTAGCGGGATGTTACAATATCTAGACTTTGCTAGTTCTTTATTTGATTTGAATCCCAATCTGTGAAAATTGAACCAAGATGTTTAACATTATGTACAAAGGAGTTTGTTATTTCACATATTGAATTCTTCAATTTGTGAAGCTCCTGGTCAATATTTGAAACTTTCTTGCAAAATATCATTTTATTTCGCTCCCACCAAATACACCACAAGACCGTAGAAGGAATAATTCTCCAAATACTTGCAAACAAAGACGATTGATACAAAAGAGTCCAACTTGATATGAGATCCCAAAGTGTAGCTGGAAGAGGAGCATACCAATTTTGCTTTGCTTGAATGAATTTACAACAAGAATTTACAAAAGAGAATTGCAGAAAAAAGATGGTTAAGATCTTCTAAAGCTAACCCACATAGCACACATTTAAAAAGATTTGATATACCTAAACTGTACAATCTTGAACTTGTTAAGATCTTGTTTGTTAATGCTAGCCAAGTGAAACATCTTGCTTTTGGTAACACTACAGAATTCCAACAAAAATTCAAAGCTCTTTGTGGCCTAGAATGAACCTCTCTATTCAATAATGCTCTGTATCCCAAACTTACTGTAGAGTGACCTAATTTAGAAGGAGCCCAAATAACCTTATCAACAACATTATGGACAAAGACAACTCTACCATTTAACAAGTTATTTAGACTTCTTTTTTGAACATCAGATAGTAAAGGATGTGCAAACCTTTTCCAAATCACTCTTCCTGTGAGAATATTTGTTTCTTGAAAGTAGTCACTTACTTTCTATGGACACTGGTTTTGGGTGTCCAAGATGCTCTTAATCTTCTACGATTTTTACCTAGAAGGAGAGAAATTTCTACACTCAAGATTAATGTAAATAGGGATGGAATGTATCTAAATGTAATTTCTAAATGCAATAAATTGAAAAGGAAATGATTTATTGATGTTAAACCTCATAAATGTAAAGTGTTGGAAAACACACTATGATATGCAGAATGGTAAAATGAATGCAATAAAGAACAAAATAAAGATGTTAAACAAAAACTATGCACCTGGAAACTAATGAAGAGAATAATAGAGATTGTAGAGACCTCTGGAATTCTAGAAATTTTAATTTTTGAGCCAACTGGGACACTTAGCCAAGCTAGGTGACTTAGTCCCAGATTAGGGAAACTACCCAGAAAGCTATTTCTGCTAGATGGGTATCTGAAACTATAAAAATCTCTAAAAAATCAGTGTAGTGGGACTACATTGCCACTATGGGCGACTTAGTCCACTTTGTATTTTTTATAAATCTGAAAGTGGAAATGAAAGCCCATAGTGTGAACTTTGTTTTCTATTAGAGATCCGGATCCAAATCTACAAAATTAGGTACCGCAAAACATAATATAACTTTATTTCTAATGGGAGGTCTACCTCATTCAAACCCGTAGTTGGTATTTAAACGTTGAAAGAGATCAAATCTACATAAAACCCTAGCCCTAAGCGTGTCTAAGACTAGGAAAATTTGAAGTAAGACAAAACCCTCTTCTAATGTGCTAGAATAAGATGTTTAAATGGAGCTCAAGAATGATGTAAGACTTCAATCCAAGAAACCCTACAACATTACAAATGAATATCAATGACATGCAAACCTTAAATCTAAGGATAGAGAGAAAATGGAAGATGGAATCACTTTGAAAACAAGTCTTTAGGTGTGATTTGATGGCTAGTTGCATCTCCTCAACCTAGATTTCTCCAAGATTCTCCATAGGCATCCATGATCAACCCTTTGCAATGTGAGATATTGAGCAAAAAGTGAGCTTGAAGACCTGCAAAAACCCTAGTTTGTTGCCCTAAAGCTTCAACTTTGTTGTAGAAAGACTAAAGAATCTTCTTGTGAAAGATATTTGGCTCTTGAGTTTTGATTTTGCTTTGTAAAAATGACTTAATGTTATGAAAAATGACCTAAAAGAATGTATTTATAGGCATTAACACTAAATTATTCATTATTTTAACTTCACAGGCTGACATCCCATAAGTATTTGAATTAAGTCAGTGATTTTCTCACTCAAAAGTGGAAAATACCTCAAAAGGGACTAAGTCGCCATCTTGGGCGACTTAGTCCCACCAAAGATTTTTGAGGTAGGTTTGATGAAATTTGAGTGGTTTGAATGTTTCTTGTTGGGATTTGTATGATTTGTGAGTGGAATAGGCCTTAAAGTCCAAAATCATGAGCATTAGGGGACTATAAATGTAGTTTTTAAGGGGTGATTGATGCAAGGTTGTCTAAAATAGGACCAAATTAATCGCAAAATTGTCTCTTTCTTCAAGAGTATACAATTTTTGGCAGCACATTAAGCCTCCACTTTAGCGCCCATATGACTCTACATGAATATGTAAGCTAAAGGACTCTAAACATTACACTTTACTATAAAAGGATACTCATTCAAAAGATGGGAGAGTGAAGCCCCCAGTGTAGTTATCTACAAAACCAAAACACTAGGGACCACGTCTTGCAACAAAAATTCATTAATTGTCCAAAATTCCTTTTATCTAACTTCTATAAATCAAATTTGAGGGTAGCTGTATGCCCCCCCTTGATTCTACTTGCTTTATGGAGGTGGAATCAAGGTAGCAATCTAACCACATCAAATAAGGAACATCATATCGTAGGACATTTCCAAGTACCATGCCACATAATGATAGACATTTGATGATTTTTGGTATGGAATCATGATTCCAACGCATCAAACGATGCCAAAAATGGAGTTCCCTAGCACTTGTTATGGTGTTTTGAATAAAAAGTACTTTATTAACTCTTAAAATAGGAAAACCCCTAATGTAATGCATAAGAGTAAAAAGAATGAAAAAGGGTTAAAAGAGGTGAAAGTGAAGTATTTTTTCACTTACTATTTCATTTTACCTTCTTGTAGATTGAGTGTGACGAGTGAGATGGAAATATGTCGAGCAGATAAGATTATAGACCTGTGCGATTGGATGTTCTCCGGGACCAAGTGGCACATGACGAGCGTCAGCATGAGGTGAGTCGATTCTACTACCTGAGTTATGTGTTTATGTAATTATTTAATGATTTTTATGCATATCTAGGTTAATTTAGGATCTTGGAAAAAAAGTTCACTAAGTGTCCCCTTTTTTCACAAAGTGTCCCATTTGTTTGCAAAATGTCCCACTTTTTCGCAAAGTGTCATGTTTCTTTGCAAAGTGTCCCAAAAGGGTTCTAAAGTGTCTAGGGCCTTTAGGAAATTAAACTAGAAGAACTTTAGTACACTTGCATGATGAATAATGTAAAAAATAAAGATATTAGATATTTTTTAGAGCATATTTGTGTGATTTTGATAGGTACCCATTCGATCGCGAAAGCGACTAGGGGGTAGACAGTTGAGCTTCTTGAGAGATTTAGCCCCATCACTGTCAGTAGAGGAGACATAGCACCTTCAGGCCATAGGAATCTATTGGGTGTACCTCATGCCTCCCATGAGGTACCATGATTCTATGTTGATGGCTCTCTGTGAGCATTGGGATGCGGATACATGCACATTTCATCTACCGACAAGAGAGATGACGATCACCTTAGAGGACGTACACCATATTCTTTGAGTTCTGATTCGGGGAGAGTGAGTAAATTTTTGGAGAGACCGCACCTTCCATGAGTGGAAGGCCAATTTACAATACTGTTTAGATGGTACAGTTCATGATTATCAGGTGAGAGGGCAAATTGATCTATCAATGCTATTATACTCATGAGTGCAAGTGGTTAGACGGATTATGATGCATACTATAGCACTAGTTCTCATCCTTGATGGGTAGGAAATGGACCTTGAGGGAGGACTAGTCCATTTGATTCGAGGGATGGTAGAGTAGTGCACAGTGTACACCTGGGGTTGATGTATCTTGGCACATTTGTATTATGATCTTGGGAAATTTGTATTCTGAGAGGTGGACAGTATGGTGCACTGCATGCTTCTATAGGTGTGGTGCCTAGAGCATATTACGTGTACCAAACCAGTTGGATTCCCATGTGCGACAATAGTAGGGTATCCTCGATCTTTTGGCTATCCTCTATGACGATTGTGGTAGTATGGTGATTTACATTTTTGGAGAGTATGATTTGAACGACTAGAGGAGGATGATATCTTATGGAGACCTTATCAGCTGACGCTGCAATTTCCAGATCATACCAAACAATTGAGGAGACTACAATTGGATAGATTTCTGGTTGGCCGACATGACCACGTAGTACATCCTTTTTACTATGATCAAGTCATGCAACAATTTGGACATATTCAGACACCACCCTGGGCACAATCCTATTTCAAGAGGTTAGTGTGGAGTGCCCGAAGACCAGGTGATATAGTGTGACTCATCATAGACCATGTGGCCGAGAGTGATTTTGACTTCTTTGATCACATCCAGCCTCCATCCTCTGACATAGATGATGTCGGTGCCACAGGGGAGTATGAGGAGTGGTGGATAGTGACACGACCAGCACTGGTATATCTAATGGATGAGCCAGTGGGAGATGCAGGTCCACTACTAGATGAGGGAGATGACAGAGAGCATAGGGCTGAGGAGACATGCTATAGGGAAATAAATGTATTAACTGATGTCATTGATGATGAGAACGATGAGGATGCATATCCAGATTATGATGGCTAGGAGGGAGAGGAGGAGGAGGAGGAGGAGGAGGATGAGGAGGAGGAGCCACCCCTGAGTGAGTGTGATGAGGTAGTAGCTAAGAATCGATATGAGTTGGGAGATCCCTCTCCCATCCATATGACGAGATCATGAGCAACAGCTATGGCAAGCACCAATACTCACAGTCGAGGAGAGGCTAGCACATCTTCTATGCCTCGTGCATAGGATGATGTCGAGATTTATTAGCCTACTAGAGATATAATATATATATGTATGTATATATCATGATGATGTTTACTGATTGTGTATTGTTTCTACCTTGCAAGAGTGATGAGATACTGGCAAGAGTTCTACCATCAGGAAACTGCAAAGATAGTGTCTGCATCCATCGACCAGGAGGAGATGGACTTAGATTACTTGCCCCCACCTATCATTGAGGAGGATCCAGAGCCACTTAGACCATTCGTGAGGCTATGGGAAAAATATGAGATTGTGAGAAGATGGCTCTGTCGAGCCAAGACTGTAGGATAGTCATCCCAGACTCCAGTAGAGGTTGAGAGACTGTAGGCAGAGGTAGTATAGCTATAGGTGGAGAGGGAGCAGATAGTAGGGGAGCATCGAGTGGCCCTTGGGTGGATACAGGGCCTATAGTTTTCACTCAGGTTTGGTGGATTGCAGTCACAATCACATACGACTTTTTCCTGACATCCTGCTACCGGATTGCGAGCACCAGAGCCTGAGGGGGCTAGTTCCCACAGACCTCAGTGACATTGTATATTATGATGATATGTACATAAAAATTTGGATATATATATATATGGGCATTTGATGTTTCATGATTTTTCTTAATGTGTTTGAATCTTAAATGTCAATGTGATTAATTAAATAAACTTTGCAAGATTACTTAATTAATGTCTTCATGATTTAACAAAGTTGATGTGATCTAATTAAAAATTATTGCAGTTTCTTTTAGATACAACATGATGATTGAGTATGGTATGCTATATTAAATATATTAATGATCTAACGTAACATAACACACAAGAGGCATTTGAATAGTATGAAACCTAAAGTAATTATAAAAATAAATTTAATAATCACTTTAGTGCTCAAGACATATGCATGATTGGTTTGTCAAGAACGAAGCAATGTGAAAGCATATAGGATATGACCCCATAACTTTAACAACACTGCTTTAACATTCATATGATTCAAAAGGGATTAAACATAATACCAACATAAATGCATTACATTGATAGGTTCCTTAAGGGGTGTTCCATTGATTTCTATTAAGAAATACACACCAGACCCAAAGCTTTTGTCGACTATATATGGTCCTAACCAATTAAGACTAATTTTTCCTCTTTCATTAGGGTCGGCGTTGATGTTACACTGATTTGGAGATAGAACTAAGTCACCCTTGTGAAATGTGTGAGGGATAACATTGAGATTGTAATAGCGTTGTTTCCTTTTGCAATAAGCTTGGAGATGCTCAAGAGTGTTAATGCGCTATTCATCAAGCATTTCAAGTTGGTGTAATTGTTCTACCTTATAAGTGTTGTTGTCAACTAGACCTTGAAGAGAAATCCATAATGGTGGGATTTCTAACTCCAAGGGCATGATTTCCTCGGTACCATAAACTAGGTTATAAGGTGTGGTTCTAGTGGAGGATCAAACACTTGTGCGGTAAGCCCAAAGCACATAGTGTAATTGTGTGTGCCAGTCCCAATGATTATTATTAATAGTTTTCTTCAAAATTTGTTCAAGGAATTTATTAGTTGATTCATCTTGACCATTAGATTGTGGGTAATAAGGTGTCAAAAAATGATGTTGGATATTAAAGGTCTCCAATGATTTCTTCACATCATTATTCTTAAATGGTGTTCCATTATTAGATACTAATGTAGAAGGGAGTCCAAAACGAGCAATAATGTGCTCTAGGATGAAATGACATATTACCTCAACTATTGTAGATCGAAGAGGAGTAGCCTCTACCAATTTTGTGAAGTAATTAGTTGCAGTTATGATAAATGTATGTCCATCAGAAGATGGTGGCGAGATTTTTCCAATTATGTCCATCCCCCATACAAAGAACGACCAAATAGGGATTTGGGAATGGAGCTGAGAAGTAGGAGCATGAAATAAATTGCTATGTTCTTGACATTTGTGACATCATTTAACATACGCATAACAATATTTTTCCATATTTTTCCAATAGTAGCTCATACGAATGAGTTTTTGTGCTAGGGTCTTTTCTCCAAAATGACCTCCACAACTGCCTACATGAGCTTGCTCGAGGGCCATATTTATTTTAGAATCCTTAAGACATCTAAGTAAAATTCCATCAAAGGACCATCTATATAACACATTAGCAAGAATGATGTACTTGGTGGCTAATTGTTTTAAACGAGCTTAGGTGTTATTTGTGGTAGGTTCAGGAATGGTACCATCTTTTATATAATTATATATGGCATCATACCATTCACTTGAATCGTCCTTGGTTGTTGTTAACTCGTCTATAGTGGTATCATCAATTGATGGTTTCAGGATGGGGTGAAAAATGAATATAACATCCTTTGAAGGATCTGAAGGAGAAATAAGAGAAGCAACACTTGTCATTGCATCTGCATGCATATTATCTTTTTTTGGGATGTTATCAATGGTGAATGAGTCAAATTTTGCCAACAAGGACATTGTCAAATCCTTATATTTTAATAATTTATCATGTTTAGCTTGGTATAGCTCATTTATTTGTTTGATCACTAATTGCGAATCACCAAAGATCTTAATATCTTTAATGCCCATGATTAAAGCAACACATAATCCGACAATTAAGGCCTCATATTCAGTAGTGTTATTCGTACATGGGAAAGTTAATCAATACGACAAGGGAATAGGCTTTCCTACAGGCGGAACCAATATCACTCTAGCACCAAAACCTGTTCTACACTTGGATCCATCAAAATATAATTCCCATGTAGAAAATTTTGTTGTCAACACACTATCATTAGGAAAAGAATCATTTCCAGGTAGTGCCAAAGGAGAAGGAGAATCAACTAAGTGGTCAATCAAGGCTTGACCTTTAATTACTTTTTGGTAAAACAAAATTAAGGTCAAACTCAGTCAACAACATAACCCATTTAGCTAAACATCTTGATAAGTTTGTTTTGTTAAAAATATTTTTGAGAGGATAAAATTTTGTCATGACTTGTATTTCTGCATTTAGTAAATAATGTCGCAACTTACTAGTAGCGAATACAAGAGCTAAACATTGTTTTTCATTTGGATTGTATCATGTTTCATAATCAATTAAAGTTCAACTAATGTAATAAACAAGATGTTATTTTCCACTGTCATCGTGTTAAGGCAACAATGTTGCAAGAGCATGGGCAGATGCAACTATGTAAAGGATGAATGGTTTGTTTGGCACAATAGGTTGTAAAATGGGAAGAGTTGCAAGGTACTCCTTTAAATTCTCAAAGGCCTATTTCCAATCCTCATTCTAGCCAAAAGGTGCATCCTTCTTGAGGAGATGAGTGAAAGGTAGCATTCAATCAGCTAAAGAAGTGACAAAATGATGGATGGCTTGAATTCTTCCTTGTAATGTGCGCAATTGAGAAATGTTCCTAGGAGGTGAAATGTTTATGATAGCATCAATTTTCTTTGTGTCCACCTCGATGCCTCTGTGAGATATGATAAACCCTAAAAATTTTCCACTATTTTCTCCAAAGACACTTTTTCGGATTGAGTCGCATGTTATATTTACGCATCCATTCAAATATTTGTCGAAGGACATTCACATTGTCTTTTCTTGTTAAATATTTAGCAAGGATGTCATCAACATAATCTTACAAGATTTTGTGTATTTAATCATGAATATCAATTTAATTTCTCTTTGAGAAGTTGCGCCTGCATTCTTTAATCCACAAGGCATCATAACCGAACAAAATTTCCCCAAACAGTTGTAAATGTTGTCTTGTATTGATCTTTTGGGTTGATGAAGATTTGATTATAGCCAGAAAATCCATCCATGAATGACAACAAAGCGTGTACCACAGTTGAATCCACAATCATGTTGATATTAGGAAGGGGAAAATCATCTTTTAAAGAGGCTTTATTCAAGTCATGAAAGTCTGTACATATCCTAATACGATTATTAGGTTTAGCAATTGCAACAATGTTTGAGATCCAAGGAGAATAATCAATAGGGCGAATGAAATGTGCATCAAGGAGTTTTTCAAGTTCTCCTCTAACATGCAAGGCTATCTTAGGATTCATTTTTCATATCTTTTTTCGAATAGGCTTAGCATTGTTTGCAAGAATAATGTTATGTGTTACTATCTTCAAGTCTATTCCTGGCATATCTAAATATTTCCAAGCAAAGATTTTAGGAAAATTATGAAGCAAGGTTGTAGTATCCTCTTGTTCTTCAATCAAGGCACTTCCCAATCTTAATGATCTTGTCTTTATCATTTATGTCCATTGGTATATTAATTGTATCTCCTAAGGGGAGTGCATTTGACTTAGGAGATTTAGGAGCATACGGTTCCATGTTGTACTTGTCTCATTAGTATCAATATCTTTTGGCTTGGTACTAATCATAGCACAGGTAACTTTTCTCTTGGAAGAAGATGACTTATCAGAAGCTCCTAACAGTTGTTTCAAGGCTTCATCACTTTCAACATACTCCCATGATGGTGGGAAGTCCATATATCAAGAAATTCAAGATGATTTAGCATAATATTGGTTCTTGTTTTACATGTGATGGTGTTGATATTGAGCAATGGTCGTTGAGTTTCTTTTGTTGTCTTAGAAAAGGAATATCCCAAACCAGTTTTTTTTCTTGTGTATTAGGTTCTATAGGAATTTGAATGCCTTGTTCATTATTTCCACATCCTTTACTGTTGTATCCCAATTGTTTCACTAATGCATAGCCTTTCCCATAAAGTCTTTCCATTTCCTTCGGGTTAGGAGGATGTTGATAATATATCTCATCAAAATTTGTTGTGTAGGTTGTATTTTCTTCCAAAGGGGATGAGGTAGATATTTGGGAAGATTCTTCTGAATTCTAAGTTGACATAACCATTGGTTGTTCTTTTTTTATCTTCTCTTCATGTGATTATGTATTCATCCATAAATGAAGGTGTGAATTCTAATGTATCCCAGTCATCATCTAGCAATTTAGACATGGGTTCTTCTTCTGGTTTGCTAGTCTCAAAGGGTGCTATATGAGATGTTGGAATTAATGTGTTTAGAGGACTTCTTGTTCCTTTTTCAAGTTGCAAGCAACTTTTAGGCTCAGGGTCTATTTCAACTTGATAAAATTTGTTGTTATAGATGTATTTCATTATTCGATGAAGGGTCAAAGGTACTGCACGCATCTCATGAATCCATGGCCTTCCCAAGAGAAGATTATATGCAAGATCATAGGGCATCACATGAATAAGAGTTTGCAAGGTAGCCACTCTGACCGTTATAGGAAAAGTGATTACACTAAGTGGTTTCTTTGTAGTATTGGAAAATACTCGAATAGATAAGGAATCAAATTTATCTACGCGTAATCGATCTAGGAGCTTTACACTACACATAATAAGGGAAGATCCATTGTCAACAAGGGTCTGTTTGATGCCTATTGTAGTGTATTGAGAAATTATTATAAAGGCCTCATTTTGCTTCCTTAATTCTAACAAAGGGAGCTCATGTTTATGAAAGGTAATGTCTACATTAACTGCATTCATTCCTTTTATAAGAGCTGCCACATCAGTTGCATTTGTACCAGGAGGAACCACTATTTGTTGTAATGTTGTTTGGAGCATTAAATGATAATTTGGTGAATTTTGAAGAAGATCCCAAAGGGATATCTTTGAAGGAGTATTCTTAAGTTTCTCAACAAGATCATACTCCCTAAGGTGTAAATTTAGGCGAGGAGCACTAGGAAAGATGGGGTTTGGAAAAGGTAAAGATGTTGGATTGGGTTGTTGTGGTTGTAGATTATTTCTAGTGTAATGGGTGTGTGCAACAACATCATGTTGAGGTGGGTAAAGGGTGAATTCAGGTTTAGGTGGAGGTTGAGGTTGACGTGAAGGTGGGTAAAGGACAAGTTAAGGTTGAATTGCATTGACATCTTTTGTTTTAGGTTGCTCACAACAAACCTTAGTCAATGGCATTGGTGAGATGAAGTCCATAAGGGCTTCATCTAACATATCAAGGTCATCACTACTAAAATGTTTGTGAGATAAGTTATCATTGGTTGGTTTGGGTAGTTCATCACAAGCCTTAGTGGATGAACTTAGTGAGAGGAAGCCCTATAGAGCTTCATCTAACTTATCCAAGTCATCACTACTAAAAGGTTTGGATGATATGGTTTTCCTAAGGTGAAGCATTTTTTTTATTGTTTGATTTGATGGTTGAACATTTTTATTTGCATTTTCTAATGAATAGGATATAAATGAACTAGGAACAAGTGTGGAAAAGGAAATTTGTAAAAATCTAATGCCATCTAGAATTGCCATTAAAGTAAATGATACTAATGCTAATGATTTGAATGTAACTGAAAATAATTGCACAAAAATAGAAAAGTAACTAAAACAAATAGTAATTGAAGAAACTAGAAAGAGAATGTTGAAAACACAGATGCAAAATGTACATATTGGGACTAAGTCATCCAAGGTGGCGAATTAGTCCAAGTAGCGTTATTTTTTATTTTATTTTGAATTTTTTGATGGATATTGATGTGTTATGTACTGTACCATGCAAATCTACAGTTTTAATGCAGAATTTCACTATTGTGGAATGAAATGGAATGCAATAATGCAAGCTTAAATGAGATTTTCACTAATGCATTTTTTAAAATCCTAGGATGCAAACTCAAACAATGCAACACCTAATGCAAAGCTAATGCAATTTAAACCTAGGATGCAAATGCACTTGAAATCAAAAAGAAAATTTCCAAAGGTTAGTTTCACCAAAATGTGGACATTGATTTTGGGTGTCCAAGATGCTCTTCCTCTTCTAGGGTTTTTAACCTAGGAGAGAAGTGGGCCCAAAATGCTAATGTCTACACTCAAGATTAATGTAACTAGGGATGCAATGTATCTAAATGTGATGTATAAATGCAATAAACTAGAAAGGAAAGCAATTATTGATGTTAAACCTCATAAATGCAAAGTTCTAGAAAACACATTGTGATATGCAAAATGGTAAAATGAATGCAGTAAAGAACAAAATAAAGATGCTAAACATAAACTATGCACCTGTAAATTGATGAAGAGCAGAATGGAGATTGTAGAGACCTCTGGAATTTTGGAAAAATTGATTTTTAAGCCAACTGGGACACTTACACCAAGTTGGGTGACTTAGTCCCATATCAGGGAAGCTGCCCAAAAAATTATTTCTGCCAGATGGGTACTATTGATCATGTTTTCTGCACAATAATAGCCAGAAAAAATATGATATCCTATCTCTCTTGAAAGGTAAACCTCTACCAGAAAGCCTCGAGAGATAACCCCAAGGTCTCTAATGTCAGGTCTTGACAGTGCATAAACAACTCAGTAATGAAATGTGAAAATGCTGGTAATCACAATGGGACCTTGCTACAAGAAAAATACTGAATTGATTTTATCAGATCTAACAATTTGATGGTGCTTCAATCCTAGATTTAACCCAATAATCAAAGAAATAGAAAAAGAGAAAGATTTCAAAGAGATTTCTAAACTTAATACTAGACCTAAGATTAACAATGAAAGTAACCAATACTCAAAATGGACCAATTCTTCAAAACTGATTTCTACTTGACCAAGATAAATCTACAATCTCATAGAAAATAGTGCAATCTTCTAAGGTGTTAAGATTTTCAAATTATGAACACTCATTCAACAACCTTATTATAGTTATAATGAACAAATCTTCACAATCGAACTAAGCACACTGAAATATGAAGTCCAAGCTAACTTTGCAAAGCAACTAATAATCAGTTGGTTGTGAAAAGTATGGACTAAAGGATTGCTACAACATTCAGGTATCGAATCAAATCTAACCTAAATATTAACCTTATCAAAGCAATTTTAAAGATGGAATAACTGGAACCATGCAAAACAAAAGAAACAAGTATGGCACCAAATCACAATGTCATTTCTTGTATTCAAATTGTTCACTGTAGAAACAATTCTAGCTTTATGTTACAATATTTGCTTGAGGGAAACTACCTGCTAACTTTCTCTAATTCTAACTATCTCTACTCTATATCAATCTCTATGTTCTAATTACAAATTCTAACTATCTAACCCCTTTACAAATGAGGCGACATGCCTAATATATAGAATTCCTTAGAAACCCGTAAGCCAGGCAAGGGTTTCACAGCATTAATGGCACAACAACTCGGCCAAGAGAGTCTTTGAAATGGGTCAAATAGGAATTAAATGCACATCACATCCAAGTCGGTCTGAGTTCCGCAGCTCAGACGATGCACTGGAAGATAATAGAGAAGTGTAAATCACGCCATAACCCATCATTCGCTCCCTTCCCTAATATCTGTGCTCAAAGCTAGCACTTCATGTACTTTCAAGAATGTCTCATCTAGGCCAGTGACTGGTGGCAGAGGAAAAACCCTAAGTCATCTTTCGATGGATACAATCTCATCCCTTGAGTGTTTGACCGACTTATCCCAGTCTACCTCATACGCTAGGTTTTTTCCAATAACTGCAAGGTAGGTGGCTGTATCATCTAGCTGGTGATCGAACAAAAAATCATCATTACTTGGTGCATAAACGCCCAGCCATCATCCTCTCAATTGCTCTAGGCTCAAATATTTGGGCACAATCTTCCTTCTTCCTATCATTATCTCAAAAAAAGCAATGGATCCATTGTATACACCACTCAGGGCATCATCAATCTGCTTTCTTTGTTTATAAATCCTCTTCAACACCCTCTGCCTAATCTGCAATGACTTTGTTCTCAAGGATCATGCTCTTGATGTCCAGCTTAATCTTCTCTGCATTAGACAATGGGGAACCCACTGCTGCTTTGCTTGATTCAGCCTACACTCAACATGAAAACCACAGTAAAAACTAGGGGAAAGCAAGGTTAATCCATCAAAACACCATTAGAATGCATCTCCTATAGTCAAGGTGTTATTAAAATTCATATAAAATGACCACAACAAATTTCAGGTTTCAAGACCATCCACGGAATCTGAGCCAAAGAGGAATTTTAGGAAATTCTAGACCAATTGGATTCCAACAGAATAACCAAGAAACACCTACTTTTCTATCAAATTTGATCATAATAAATTAATAAGTCACATGAAATAATCAATGAATGCATCATAAGCCACAAAAAATTCAATTATCTCTCGTTTTGTTATGTTTCATCAAATTTCGGGAAAATCCGCTAGAGACGGATTCCAGCGAAGAACAAGCTAAAGAGCAGTTTCAAGAAATCAGGGAGACGGCGGATTTCAGAGAAATATGGAATCGACGGAAATCCATAGTTAAGGCACAATTTCAGACTAAACAATGCAAAGGCAAGTACTTCGGCCAAACAACTTTCATTCGAGATGAGGTCATGCCGAGTGGGGCACATCTTGCCAACCGGCGATGAGGAAAGTCATGTCGATGAGAGATTTTCTTCGATATAAAGTCACAGTGAATCGCCCTTGTCTCACCAACCATCAGAGTTTAAGTAATCACTTCGACTAGACTAAAGTTTATCTATATGATGTCTCAGTGAACCTATAGAGTCTTGTCGAACGTCAATGAGGAACATCTCGATGTGACCAGCAGGTAGTCAGGGTAAGGTCTCAGCGACTTCTCTTGGTTTTGTTGACTAGCAATAGAACATGAGAGACCTTCGGTGTGAGAAAGAAACTGTCACAGTGAACAAGTGGACTTAGGAGGGCTTTCGGTGAAGCATTTGAGTTTGGCTAGAGGTTCTAGTGAATACATTATGTCTCACCGATGAAGAGTTCCATCGGCATAACCTCTTGTTGATGTTATGAAGTCACCCCGATAGAAGATCTGGACTCGCCAAGAGAAAGGTTTCGCTATGAAGTCCTGGTGATTGTTAGGAGTCTTTCCGAAAGTGAAGGTCTCGGCAAGAGTAGGGAGCTCATGGTAAGGTCTCAGCAAAGCATGAATGTCTCCCCGACAGAAGGTCACTCGACAAGAGCAGGATGTGTTCGGCGAAAGGTCTCGCCGAAAGGGGGAGGTCTCAGCAACAGAATGGAAGATCAGCAAGAAGAAATGAGCCCGCTATGAGCTCTTGGTGATGAGGTTTGTCTTTCTGACAAAAATACTTTGGCATGACAATTACAGTGTCCGAGCGATCAAATACAAACCCACGAAGGGCTTCGGTGAGACACAGAATGATCTACATGACATCTCGCCGACCTCGAAGGGTTACAGCGACTAAAAGAATAGAGCTCAATGAAAGCAAAAGGTGCTTGGTGGGAGGTCTCGCCAAAAGACGAATGTCTTGGCGAAGCAAAATGAATATCGGTAAGACCACTAGATCCCACTATGATCTCCTACCGACTAGGGCTAGTCTTGCCGAAAGTGAATATGAACAAGCATGTCGATGAGACATTTTCTTACGGGGTGAGGTCTCAGTGAATCCTCTTTGTCTCACCGATAGAATCAAGAAACTTTATCGGCAAAACACTTCGATGACTGGTATGATATCTCTCCACCTCTGAAGAGTCACATCGATAAAAATTTGGGAGGAACAGAGAGTCACGATTTCACCCAGACACAGAACCAATGCAAAATTTCAACAATTTAACTCAAGAAAAGTCAGGGACGGACCTTTCATGAATTTTCTTTGCATTCTAGGTCAATCTTAAGATGAGATCACCTGATATGGCACTGCCCTAGGTCCAAAACCTTATTCATCCACCATTAGCACACAGTCAAGCTCAGAATTTAATTGTTTCCACTATTAAGTCATCACTAGGATCTACTAATTACTCTCAGGCAAGATTCATCGAAATGCAAACAGACAAATGAGCTCAAAACTTGCCTGGGAGATGACAAATGATGCAATACTGAACAACCCTAGCATGAAACAATCCAAGAGACCCAGAAACCAAGTTAGATACACCCCTCAAAGCATGCACGAATCCAACAATGCAATCAATAGGACAGCTAGAGAAGGAATTCAGGAAGCCGACGATAGGGTAGAATCCGAAAAAATCCAGCCCATGCGAAAATTCGTGAATACTAAAAATCCCCGAAAAACAAGGGTCCAACTGGAGTTCAAGCAGGATCCAAGAAAATTTGACCAAAGCGGAAAATCCCAAATCCAAGCAAAAGCCTGAAATTCATCCATAACTCAAGATTTTCAATAAATAACCTAGGGGAAACACTTAGGCATTCAAAATAAACATTTTAAGCACATTCCTAGGTAAGATAAAACCTCAAAAGAAAGGGCCAAAACACCAAAACCGAAGCGAAAGAGGGTCCCTACTTTCAGCGAGGCGTGTGTGCAAATACTGCACAACAAGTATCTGAAACTGTAAAAATCTCTGAAAAATCAGTGCAGTGGGACTAAGTTACCACTATGGGTGACTTAGTCCACTTTTGGATTTTCTGCAAATCTAAAAGTGGAAATGGAAGCCCACGGTCTGTACTCTATTTTCTGACAGAGATTTGAATCCAAATCTACAAAATTACCTGCAAAACAAAATATAACTTGATTTCTAATAGGGGGTTTTCCTTGGTCAAACCCCTAGTTGGTATTTAAACCTTGAAAGAGATAAAATATGCATAAAAATCTAGCCCTAAGTGTGTCGAAGACTAGGAAAATCTGAAGTAAGACAAAACCCTATTCTAATGTGCTAGAATAATATGTTGAAATGGACCTTGAATGATGTAAGACTTCAATCCAAGAAACCTTACAACATTACAAATGAATATCAATGACATGCAAACCTTAAATCTGAGGATAGAGAGAAAATGGAAGATGTCCAGAATCACTTTGAAAACAAGTCTTTAGGTGTGATTTGATAGCTAGTTGCATCTCCTCAACCTAGATTTCTCCATGATTCTCCATAGGTATCCATGATCAACCCTTTGCAATGTGAGATCTTGAACAAAAACTGAGCTTGAAGACCTACAAAAACCCTAGTTTTCTGCCCTAAAGCTTCAACTTTGTTGTAGAAAGACTAAAGAATCTTCTTGTGAAAGATATTTGGCTATTGAGTTTTGATTTTGCTTTGTAAAAATGACTTAATGTTATAAAAAATGACCTAAAAACATGTATTTATAGGCATTAACACTGAATTATTCATTATTTTAACTTCACAAGCCAACATCTCATAAGTATTTGAATTAAGTCTATGATTTTCCTGCTCAAAAGTGGAAATTACCTCAAAAGGGACTAAGTCGCCACCCTAGGCGACTTAGTCCCACCAAAGATTTTTCAGGTGGGTTTCATGAAATTTGAGTGGTTTGAATGTTGCTTGTCGGGATTTGTATGATTTGTGAGTGGAATAGGCCTTAAATTCCAAAATATTGAGCATTAGGGGCCTATAAATGCAGTTTTTAAGGGGTGATTGATGCCAAGGTGTCTAAAATAGGACCAAATTAATCGCAAAATTGTCTCTTTCTTCAAGAGTATACAATTTTTGGCAACACACTTTGAGCCCCAAATTGGAGTTATAAGTTGTATTTGGTGAAATTCTTGCATTGTATTCAAAGGAGGATAACCTTGCCATGAGTCTAACTAGAAATCTTCCTTCTCTCCATTATTAATCTCCCAAGTTATGTACAGAATTATAAATTTTTCTTCTAGTTAACAAAAAGTTCCACATAAAAGAACCTTGTGGGGGATTAAGAATTAAAAATATGCGATCATGTTTACTAGAATCTAAATATTTTCTCTAAATGATTTTTCACCATTTGTCCTGAGGTTTGGAATACAAATGCCAAACTAACTTAGCACCTAATGAAATATTTCTTGTAGTTAAGTTGTGAATACCAACCCATCCTTTCAATTTTTCTCTGCATAAGTTATCTAATGAAACTAGAGGGATTTTCTTTTTATCATCCATGTTACCTTTCCAAAGAAAATTCATGATCAACTTTTCAATTTGCACAATAATAGTTCTAGGAGCTTTTAAAACTGCCATGTAGTAGTTTGGAATTGCAGATAGAACTGATTTAATCATTAAGATCCTACGTGAAATTTATAACCATTTGCCTCTCCATCCTGTAATTCTTGCTTGTAAGCTTTTTATGACCTTGTCCCAGTAGGAGACCCTATTTGCACCAACACAAAATGGAATTCCTAAGTACTTACATGGAAATTTTTCTTCTTGGAAACCCAGAATATTGACAATGTGCTCCTTTAAAACTGATGAGATACTAAAAAATATATCTTTGATTTGGTTGGATTGATCTTTTGACCAGAAGTAGAAGTATATTTATCAAGAGCATACTTGATTTGTTTGGCTTCTAAAATTGTAACCCTACCAAATAATATGGTATCATCTACAAACAAAGAATGTGTGGCCGTGACATTTGTACGAGGACTTAAGATTCCTTTCCAATTACCTTGATTATGGGACTTGTGGACAAACCTACTCAAAGCCTCAGCCAAAAAAATAAAAAGAAAAGGTGACAATGGATCTCCTTGTCTTACACCCTAAGTTGAACTAAAAAATCTTGTCGGTGATGCATTGACAAGAACTAAGAATTTTGCTCCATTCAAACAATTTTGGATGAAAGCCAAACTTCAATAAAACTTGCAAAAGGAAGGACCAATCCACCTTGTCATACACCTTCATCATGTCCAATTTGATTATCAATGATGGTATGACATTTGTTGTGATAGAATGTAAGACCTCATGATCTACTAATGCTCCTTCCACCATTTCCCTCCCCGAAAAAAAACCTCCTTGCTCCTCAGAAATTAAGTTAGGAATAATAGGCACAAGATGAAAATAAATTGCTTTTGTGAGATTTTTGTAAATCACATTACACAATGAGATTTTCCTGAATTTTGAAAAGGATTTCAAAGAGGATGCTTTAGGAAGGAGAGCTATATGGGTAACATTAAATTGCTTTAGCATCATTCTTGAACTTCGAGACTCTTCCAAAGCTTTTAGAAGATCATGACCAATGAAGTCCCAACATTTCTAGAAGAAGCATGCTGTAAACCCATCTAGACCTGAGGCTTTATCTAGAGGCATAGAGAACACAACAACCTTAAATTCCTCAAGCACGAATGGTTTAAGTAACATATCATTATCCATTTGTGATATAATCATTGGTATTGCCTCCAACAATTCCTCTATCTCCCTACCTACCTTCAAAGGTTCATGAGTGAGTGCAAAAAGTAGATTTGTGAAGAATTTGACACCCTCTGCTTGAATATCAACCTCTTTCATTTAAAAATTACCTGTGACACTATCTTGAATTGAAAAAATGGAACTTTTAGCCTTTTTTATTTGCACTGACATGTGAAAGAACTTAGTGTTCTTATCTCCCTCTTTTAGCCAAAGCTCTTGAGACTTTTGTCTCTAATAAATTTCCTCACTAGCAGCCAGTTCTTCCCATTCTGCTTGCAGCTATGATTGGTGATCAAATAGAGTCGGACTTAACCCATTAGCTATAATTTTTTGCATTTACTTCCTCAAGCTTCTTGTAAACTTCAGCTTTAGATTAGAAAACATTTTTAAAAATAGTTCAGAGTTCCAATGCTTAATTATGTCTTTAATGAACCTTAGTTTCATTCAAAATTTGTACATTAAATTACCTTCCATCATAGGGGACAACAACCACCAATCTTTTAGGAGGCATAAAAATTAAGGATGATGGAACCACATCCTTTCAAAGTTGAAAGATATTTAGAACAAGTTGCAATCTACTTACTTAGAATGTTCATAGAAATTGGAAAATGATCAAAGCCAATCCATGGTAAAATTACAAATTGCAATCCACAATTCTTAGACAACCAAGTAGGTGTGATGAGGAACCTATCAAGATGCTCAAATATTTTACATAAATTCTTCCTTTTATTTTTCCATGTAAACTTTCCATTTCCAGGAAGAATGTCAATAAGAGCATTATCTTGAATAAAAATACTAAAGTCCTCAATTGTTTTAGGTGGTAGAATGATACCTCCTTACTTTTCATCCAAAGAAAGTATGGCATTGAAATCACTAGCCAGAATGACCTTAACATCACCATATTTATCAAGTGCTTGTGGCAATGCATCCCACACCAACTTCTTACCAAAAGTAGAGTTGGGAGCATAAACATTAAATAGAACTACAAATTAAAATGTGTTACCTTTACCAGTTGCCAATTAGTTTCACTTGAAATGGGCTCTAGAATAACATATTTGGAATTCCATAATGCTATTAAACCTCTAGAAGCTCCTTGTTCCTTTGATTGACAAGATTTCCACCTTGACCATTTACTAATAACTAAGGTGAAGTTTTCCTGAAAAAAACATAGTTTCTTGTAAAAGAACAATATCAACCCCACAAGAATAAATTTTTTGTTTGATCTAGGCTCTCATGCTAGGAGCATTTAAGCCCCTAACATTCCAGGATAATATTTTCATGTTGTGGTCGGAGAGCAACATGCTCTCAATATTTTTTTAATATTACCATCTAAGGTGGATTGTTTACCCACTACTATCTCCTCTTGAAGCTTAACAATATTTGACTTATGACCTCTTTTACCAAGTGATTTGTGAGTCAAAGGAGACAGACAGGGTGACTAAGAAATGAATAAAGTAGTGGAAAAATCAAATTCCTCATAACCCTATTCCCCTTGCAAACTTGCATTGACAGCATCAGAAAGCTGTGAAACTAATGTTTTGTTGCCAACAATGGATTCCTTTAACTTAGAATTTGAAGACAACGAATCTGAAATTTTAGTCCCCATAGACTCCTCAACTGCCTCTACAATTTCATCAATTAACTTTTACCCAGCCATTGAATTTATCTTATTTTCTATACATTCTAAATTTCCTTCTTCTAACATGGATTGAAAGCCCATGAAATCAGCCCAATCAACACTTTGTTTTTAGCAAATGGTGTTGAGGAACCCATTGTTAACATAGAAGCACATTGATTTAGTTGATGAATAGTAGAAAACTTCAATTCAGGCACAAATAAGTTGAGAGTGTTTTGAAACAAGAAAATTGGAGATACAAAAATTAACTTTTCCCAACCTAGAGCCAATGAGATATTGAAAGGGTTGTAGTTTTGATGAATCGAGGAAATTACTACCTCATTGATTGGATGGAATTTGGATTTAAAATCCTAATTTTATTTTTGAATGAATTGGTGATGGGATGCCTCCTTGAGAGGATAGGTAGGTTTGAAGAACATAGGTGTACTCTAAAATGGATATTATCAAGGATGTCAAGGATGAAATTAAAAGACACAAATATTAATAACTTTGGAAGGGAAGGGATGGATGAAAGGATTGATTATTATTAATAGAGTTAAAGGATGGACTTTAAGAATGAATAGGAAATTGATTAAAAAATATGGATGTTACTAAACAAAAAATTGGATGAAGATGTGAACAATGGACATAGGGACAATGGTAATAATATCCAATATTATAAGGTACGAGTAATGATGGTTGGGATAATGGAAAATATTTATTATGGTCTAATATGGATGAGATTGGGGGATTTGTGGGTATAGGTACATGCTAGCAATTAATAAGGAAACTAATATGTCAGAGGAATATTTTGATATTGTATAGGAATTATGCATCATGATTTAATGCATCATAATGCTGATGTGTCATATGCATGATGGATTGAATCAAAATAAATTATTGCAAGAAATCATTTTCTATATGGTACCATGATATTGAGGACCATAGTGTTGTTATGGTAGTATGAGCTAGAAGGACCATTTCATATGCAAATAACATGATAAAACAAAAAAAAAATAAGAATACATTCACAAATGATACAAAGACGAATAATGATTTCTTCTAGTCAAGCTAAAAACCAAATATTGATTAATGATGACAAAAATTCATTGTTGATGTAGGAATGATATATCTTGATAATAATGTAAGGATTGTGAATGTATATCCTAATAATGATGGTTTGATTTGAGTTGATCAAAGCTAGGAACAAAACCAATGGATATTTTTGGATAATTTTCTTAGATTTCTTAGAAATATTTATTGAATTAAAAAAATTAGTATTAGATTGGACTACTTTGGATAAATAGGATTGTTGCATTGCATTGTATTTGGATATATTTTTTCTTGTAACCAATGACAAGGGAAAACCAAGTCTAGATACAAGAATAAAGGGAGGACTAGATGGAATGATTAAGTGATTTTACATAATATATGGGATGGATGGGGTTCAAGATTTGTGATCACCAAAGACAATGTCACATAGGAATAACATGCCTCACTCTATCTATATACCACTTATGAATTTGCACTATGATGATTGTGATGATACATTTTAGGATTGGTTGTAAAATATTAGGTATACAAAGAGGTATCCAAAGCATTTTTCAACATTGTACCCTATCCTTATCAATATATAAAGTGGGAAGGGAGGATGGAATAGGTATGATGAGAGAGATTTGTAGATGTGATGGAAGCTTTCCCCCTAGTTAAAGGTGTTCATAGATAGAGAATTAATACATGTTACCTAAGAAATAGTTTTCATCATGGTACTTGTCCATGGTTCCTTGAGAATTATTTTCACCATTGGATGAATTTATCTTGACCAGTTTATATTTTTATTTTTCTATTTTTTAAATTTTTTACATTCGGATTTTTAGAGTAGGATTGTGGGATGGGATGATTAAATTGGGATGAAATATTTTTGGACTCATGCATATGTTTCCATGGATGCGCATAATATTTTATGATTATACCTAATTTCTACACAAAAATCATGTAGTTGGCATTGTGTTCAATAAATGATGATGGAAACCTAGTTGATTGCTAAGTTGGCTTCTTCAACTATAAAAATGATAATGTCATTGCACCCACTATGTTAGAGGATGCTACTAAGGAAAATGGAATGGATCCAATATGTTGGATAAGGAATAGATAATTATTTATGTCAAATCTTGTATTAAGGGAATGTATGTTGGATAATGGATTTGGTTCTAAAAGATGGGTGGACGGAAGGATGAGATGATGGAGACATAAGGAAAAACCATCGAACCGAGGGTTACAATCAAGATAAAAAAAATTGCACACACCATGTTGCCTTTGGTGGTTAGGCTCTCATTGGATTGGATAATAGATTTTAAAGCTTGGGATTTGTATTTTGGATTTTGGTTGCTTGGGATTCGAGATTTATAGGGATGCTTAGATTTCATTGTTTGACACTTTGAGATTGAGATGGGGGTTTTTAATTTTCTAGTTTTGGGATTTAGGGACCCAAATGGATTTGAATTAAGGATTATTATGTGGTTGTTTGGATGTAGGGCTTAAACATTATATTTTGGATGGGGGATAGGGAATTTTTTATAGATGGATTGAAAATTTGGACATGTAAATTTAGATGATCCAATTTGATTGATTACTTCTCTTTTCTTTTTGGCCCACATTTATTTTTTATTTCCTTTTCTATTTGTGGGTCTATATGGATTTTTTTATTCATTTTTACTTTATGTTGCATGTCAATATTTTGCAACATGGTGACCCTTAACTTTTGTGGAGTATTTGCTACATATGACGATGCATCCAAATTGTCTCCAATTTCTATTTTATAGTCCCATGGAGAGAGATTATCTTAGAATACCATGGATTTGGAATTATCTTCATCAATTTAGAATAAGTCTAATGATTTGTGCATTTTTTAATCCTAACTAAGGATATTAGGTGATGGATGGTCAAAGTGGGTGAAAGGGATTATGGTGTTAATGAAAGAATTGGTGATAGAAAAATCTTTACAAGAGTGATAGGATGAGCCTATTTTGTTGTGGAAATAAGTTTCCTTAATACTTGTGAAAGTTTTATCAACATCTTTAGTTGATTCATTAGGAGACTTATAACCAATTCCCTAAAATCCTTGATTTAGTAAACATGAAATCATTTTCCTTGATACTTCATGATTTGACACATTACATTTGCAATAGGATATTTATCACTTTAGAAAAAATATGTGAATCCATATTTAGATAGGTGGAATCAATTAGATTTTTTATTTCCTCTTTAGTGAGAAGACCAAATTACAGGAGTTGAAGATTAACTCTATACCCAAGACCACCTGGAAAAATAATGAAAAGCTTTCACAAGAGAGTATGTGAGAAATGAGCTTGCTTGATATTAAGATCTTATCAAATATGATGATGATGTATATTACAAAAGTGTACAATGACCTTGCATATAGACAAGGTGTGATGAAGTACAAAATGAAAAAAAATAAATGGCTTGTGTGATTATTAAATGACCTAGGACTCTAGTATTAAATAAAAGCTAAAAAGATAAAATGTTATCTAAAAAACTAAAGCTTCTAGAAATATGGCTATGACCTAAGTGGAATTAACATGTAAATAGGACCCCACTAATAACTAGATAGGAAAATTACCTATTTGAAACCTAGAAAATAGTAGTTGTATGTTTTAGGACACACAACAACTAATTTTCTACAAGTTTCACTCAAGGAAACCATAGATATCTCAATCAAGGGATGAAAATGGGGGAAGGAGATCTACAATAAGGTGTCCTAGGGTGTGATTAAAGAATAAAAGGGGGTTCACCACCAAGCTAGGGCTTGGAAAGACAAGAAATGTAAATGATATGCAAAACTTAAACAAATGACCTAGGAATGAACTCAAATCAAAACAGTAAACTGAGAAAGTATGAGGTGCACCTGGAAATTGAAGAGGCTTGAATGAGGGCTTGAAATAATGGGAATTTTGAATTTTTATGTACACTGGGACTCATATTCCAGTAGGGGTTATTTAGTCCCAATTTAGGGTTTTAGACCAAAACCAAAATCTGGAACTACTAAGCTAGGATGTACAAAAAATACCTAAAAATAGGTATACTAGGAATCATATGCCACAAGTGGTGATTTATTCCCATTATTAGGGTTGATATGAAACTTTGGTATCCTTTAGTGTTCTCTTGTAGCTTCTCTCCTATCAAATTTTTGAGTTTGAAACACTGAATTGCAACCTGTCAGTGACTTTCCATGATCTTGCAAGTAAGGTGACAACTTTGACGATTTTAAAACCTTGACAACTTTTCTCCAACCTTTCTCATCAATGGATATTCATCCTAGATCTACAAATTACACGTCAAAGAGAGAGAAAATGTTGTTTTGTTAGTGGATAGGGGTTTTCCTTGGTCAAACCCTATTTTGGTAATCAAACCTTGAAATGAATAGAAATATAATGAAGGAATGATGAATAAACAAATATGCAATGTTACAACTCACCAAACCCTTGAAAAAAAGGTTGCAATCTTGTAAGTAATGTATAGCATGAATGTAGATCTTGATTCTTTCTTGAAAAATATGGATCTTGACTTGAATGCTTGCTTGAATCATAAAATCCTACATCACAAATGTTAGCTCAAAAACAAAAATGATGCATGATGACTTTGACATGATGCTTGAATCTTGAATAATGCTCCAAAATTATTGATAATCGGCTCTGGAAGGCTCTATTGGTAAAATTAAGGATAGACAACTGAGAGGGGGAGTGAATCAATTGTCACATAAATTTAAACTTTGCAAACTTAACTTAACTTTAATCTCAGATCTGATGAATAAACAATTAACAATAAGCAATTAACACATCAAAGAGACAAACAACACCAAGATTTTTTCGTGGAAACCCTGTTATGGGAAAAACCACGATGGATGTCAATCCACAATATTATACTCTATTAAAAGTATAAAGGAAAATAATAAGGAGAATGCACATGCATTCAGGCTCACTGCTTAGAGCTCACTACTCAATTACAAATAGAAGACTAACTTTCTTACAGAAAGATTCAAATTAAAACCATCTGGAAATTTGAAGTAAGAGAATGGCTTTTGTCCAAGCCTAATTATAGTTCCAATTAGGCACAATACTTCTACATACTTCGCTCAACCTTCTACAAACTTTCTCTTAAATGATATTTGCACTTATGCACACAATGCA
This sequence comes from Sequoia sempervirens, assembly GCA_007258455.2. Lineage (NCBI taxonomy): Eukaryota > Viridiplantae > Streptophyta > Pinopsida > Cupressales > Cupressaceae > Sequoia > Sequoia sempervirens. Next base: position 133,905,496 of record VDFB02000003.1, read on the forward strand.
TACTCAACACACTAACCAAACTTCACATCCTACTATACTATCCACACAATTTCTTCTTATATATCTGCCACAAATATTTCATCATAACAAAGTTGGCTAAAGGAAAAGAATATATTTTCAATGTCGGCTCAAATTCACAATTATATTTTCAATGCACACCCACCAAGGTCGGCCATAACATAGTGGGGACCCAAATTCACTTCTCCAAAATAAGAATACTCCAATTAATCATGCCTCGAACATCTGCACCACACTAGCATCAACATGTCGGCCAAGAACAAGAAAAATTGAACATGCACAAGAAAATATTTTCAATCACGAGCTTCACCGGATCATGTGGATGTACCACAAGGATAGAGGATGAACTAGAGACATCTGCAACAACAAAGATAACTAGGAACATACAATCTTTATTCAGAAACTCTGACATAGACTAGCAAAACACTGTTAGACCACAACCTGCACATGAATTCATGCGGACCTCTGAAACTTCTGGTAGATGATCTAGACATACTCAACATTAAACCCTTTTATCCACAACAACTAACCTTTTACGCACATAACATAATGCCTTCATGACCTACACAGTTTAGCATAGTTCCACTAGGAACCTAGAACACATTCACTTATAATTTTCTCAATATCCTTGACATATACAACACTTAGAACATCAAATGCTAATACTGTTGACATCAATGAAAACCACATATCAGCACCACATCACACCATCCAACAATTTCCCAACAATCTCCCCCTTTGGAATTGATGGCAACACATGATGTGAAAAATACCATCAACCCAACACACTGCACAATTGCTCTTCTCCTTGGAAAGATTTTTTATTCTACACTTCTCCCCCTTAGATATTTATATTTTTCACATTACACTTCTCCCCCTTTGACGTCAATGGCAAAGGTAACCATGAAATTTCCACACACATGCTCTGAACCATATCTCTGCACATCTAACTACTCCCCCTGAGTAGCAGCCATAGAAACATCAATCCGGATTAGAATATAGCAATGTGGCTCATGGATTGATGCAAATAAGTGCATCATTTAGTTCTTGTCAGGAGGGGTAACTACCCATAGCATTCCTCTGAGATACTCAAAAGTATCTTTCGGCAATGGCTTTGTAAAGATATTTGTAATCTGTTCTTTTGTAGGCACATATCCCTTAAGAAGTGAAACTTGATTGATATATGCTTAGTCTTCAAGTGCAATACTGGATTCCTTGATATATTTATTGCACTTGAGTTGTCACAGTATATTGCAATGGGTTCTTCATATATCACCTTAATATATTTTAGCATTTGTTACATCCATAGCACCTGAGTACAATTATTTGTAGCAGCAATATATTCTACTTCAACTATGGATAGAGAAATAGAGCTCTGCTTCTTTCTTAACTAGGATACCAGCTTCTTCCCTAGGAAGAAAGCACCACCACTAGTAATTATTCTGTCATCCACATCACTAGCCCAATCAGCATTTTTGTATGCACACAGTGTAAGATCATCATCCTTTGAATACCAAAGTCCAAAATCAGCAGTGCCCTTCAATTATCTAAAAATTATTTGACAGTAGTTACGTGTGATTCTTTCGGATCAGCTTGAAATCTTGCAACCATACATACAACATGCATAATATCTGGCCTTGTACGTGTCAAGTAGAGTAATCCTCCAATCATTTATTTGTATCTGGTTTGATTTTCCTTAAGAGAATCATCATTTTTTGTCAACTTACATCCGGTCACCATGGGTGTACCAACCGGTTTGGAATCATCCATTCCAAACTTATTTAACAATTATTTCACATACTTGGACTGAGATATGAAAATCCCTTGATCTAATTGTGAAACTTGCAATCCCAGAAAGAACTTCATTTCACCAATCATGCTCATCTCAAATTCATTCTTCATTTCATTAGAAAACTTCATGCATAAATTATCATCTCCACCAAAGATGATATCATCAACAAAAACTTCTATGATTAACTCCTTATCATGACCTATCTTGAAATATAAGTTATTGTCAATAGTACCTTTTGAGAATCCAAGCTTCAGTACATATTTTTCCAGTCTGGCATACTAGGCTCTGGGGGCTTGTTTGAGTCCATACAAGGATTTCTTCAATCTCCAAACCATGTCTTCCTCATCTGTTAGCTAAAATACATCCGGTTGCTCAATATACACTTCTTCTTCAAGTTCCCCATTTAGAAATGCAAACTTTACATCCATTTGGTAAACTTTGTAGTTCTTGTAAGTAGCATAAGCAAGAAATAGTCTTATTGCTTCAATTCTAGCAACAGGGGAAAAGGTCTCTTCAAAATCTATACCTTCCATTTGAGAGTAACCTTTACATACCAATCTTGCCTTATTCCGAACCACTTCACCATCTTTGCTCAGCTTGTTTCTAAATACCCATTTAGTGCCAATCACATTCTTGTCTTTGGGCCTAAGAACCAGTGTCCATGTGTCATTCTTTTCAATTTGTGATGGTTCTTCTTTGATAGCTTCTAGCTAGTGTACATCCTGACAGGCTTCAGTGAAATTCTTAGGTTCAATATTGGAAATCAGACAGTATTATTTAGCAATTTTCTTTCTAGTTTTCACTCCTTTGCTCTTATCTCCTATGATTTGACTTTCAAAATGATTCAACTTTACATACCTTGGAGTTTTAGGACTTTCTCAAACTTCTTTATTTTCTGAAATTTCTTGTGTAGTTGCACTTGACTGCGCTTCTTGACTGACTTGATTTACCGAAACAACTTGTGGTTGCTTCATCGGAACATATGGAATAATCTGAAGTAGATTTGGTGATTGTGAATTCTTCCCTTGGCACATGATATCTTCATCTTAATCATAGCTACATCTTCTGGATTATCTGACTAAATCCTCATCAACCTTGACATTTGCACTCTCAATTACTTTTCTCAGTCTTTTTTTGTAGCATCTATGTGCCTTGCTCTTTGTGGAGTAACATAGGAAGATTCCTTCATCACTTATAACATCAAACTTTCCTATGTCATCATCTCTTTTGATATAGAATTTTCTTCCAAATATTTTGAAGTATTTGATAGTAGGCTTATGACCAAACCATAGTTCATAAGAAGTCTTACCAGAATTACCATTCACATTTACTCTATTCAAGGTATATACAACAATACTTACCGCTTCACTCTAGTAATCTAAGGCACATTTCCTTCCACCATCATTGTTTTGGCAGCATCCAGAATTGTTCTATTCTTTCTTTCTACAACTCCATTCTATTGAGGGGTTTGGGGAGCATATAGCTATCTTTTAATTCCATGATCTTCACAATAAGTATTGAATTCTTTTGAAATAAATTCTCCACCTCTGTCAAATCTCAGGCATTTGATCTTCAAACCTTTTTCATTTTCTTCCATGGCCTTAAAGCTTTTGAACTTATCTAATGCTTCACTTTACTCTCTCAAAAAGGAAACCCAAATCATTCTAGAGTAGTCATCAATGACATGCATAAAGTATCTTTCTCCATGAATGCTCTTAACTCTAGAGGGACCACACAAATCAGTATGTAAAAGTTCTAAAACATTATTTGAGTGAAATTGCTTGCTTCGGAAGGAAACTCTAGTTTGTTTACCCATTTGACATTGTTGACAAATTACATTAGCAAGCTTCACTAATTTAGGAAGATCTCTTACTGCTTGAGTAGAATTTATCTTAATGATGTTGTCAAAGTTTACATGACACAATCTCCTATGCCATAACCAACTTTCATCTACTTGAGCAATTAAGCAACTACCATTAGCAGTATTCAAATGAAATATGTTACCTTTAGTCTGTACACTAGTGGCAATCATGTTTCCAAATTTTCCACGAATCTGGCATTTTCTATCCTTGAACTGTAGATCATATCCCTTGTGCACCATATGTCCAACACTTAACAAGTTATGCTTCAGGCCTTCAACATAGAGAACGTCATCAGTATTTTCTTTACCACCAAGGCTAATAGAGCCTCTACCAAAAATCACACAAGCATTATTGTCTCCAAATCTCACAACCCCACCATCATACTCTTCTAGATTCACAAACTTGCTTTTGTCACCGGTCATATGATGTGAGCATCCGCTATCAATGACCCATTCATCTTTCTCCTCAACACGGGTTGCAAGAGCTTTCTTTTCTTCAGTAGATTCAGTAGGTTCAGGCTTATTTTCAATAGTAGCAATAAAATCCCAATCATCCTCATTTCCAACATCTTTATCAGACTCATCATCTGTTACTGCTTCTTCAACAAAGTAGCATTTCTTCTGAAATCTAGGTTTTCTAGGTTTAGACCTAGGAACTCTTTCAGGACATCTTGATGCAAAGTGACCTATTTTAATGCATGAAAAACATTTAATAGGTAATACATCTTCATACTTATCTTTTCCTCTTCCTTCTTGTTTTGCAATGAGTGCTTCCATTTCTAGAACTTCTCTATCTTGGTCTTCGATCTATTTCATTTATTCATCATATTTGGATGCCCTTTTGGAGCTCTCTCTAGGACTGTAACTTCGCATGTAGCTTCCAGATATAGTAGCCTTGAATGTAGATTCAGTCTTCGGTGTGGATTCACCAAATTCACTTATTTCAAAAGTAGCAAGCTTTCCTATCAATGTGTCTATTTTCATCTTTTTTACAGATATAAACTCTTCAATAGTATGAACTTTCGACTTGTAGGAGGGAGGCAAGGATCTGAGTATCTTAGCCACAATTTCATCTTCACTTACTAAACCATCGACACATGTAATACCTAGCACTATCTCATTTACTCTTTGCATAAAAGAAGTAATATTTTCATCTTCGCCCATCTTCAGGTTTTCATACTTACCTTGCAGAATTTTTAACTTAGCCATCTTTACCTATGTATCTCCTTCATACAAAGTTTCTAGCTTTATCCAGATCTCATGAGTTGTCTGCAAGCCTACCACATTTTCCATCTCTAAATCTGTCAGAGCGCTCACCAATGCTTCAATGGCTCTAGTATTGCTTTCTACATCCTTGATCTCATCAGGAGTGGAGGGTGCATTCGTAGGAATAGTGTATTGATTCTTTGTAATCTTCCAGATAGCATCTCCAATGCACTGTAAATGAAATTGCATCCTAACTTTCCTTTGTGAGTAGTTGGTGCCATCAACTCTAGGGCTTTCCTTCTTGAATGTTGCCATCCTAGATCACCTCAAGTTGTTAGACTTTTCTTCTGAGGAATTGCTCTAATACCAATTGTTGGCAAAAGCAAGGACAAACAACTAAGAGGGGGGTGAATCAGTTGTCACAAAAATTTAAAATTTGCAAACTTAACTTAAATTTAATCTCAGATATGATGAATAAACAATTAACCATAAGAAATTAACACATCAGAGAGACAAACAACACCAAGATTTTTTTGTGGAAACCCTATTACGGGAAAAACCACGATGGATGTCAGTCCACAAGATTATACTCTGTTAAAAGTATAAAGGAAAATAATAAGGAGAATGCACATGCATTCAAGCTCACTACTCAATTACAAATAGAAGACTCATTGTCTCACAAAAAGATTCTAATTAAAACCATCTAGAAATTTGAACTAAGAGAATGGCTTATGTCCAAGCCTGATTACAGTTCCAATTAGGCACAATACTTCTGCATACTTCGCTCAACCTTCTACACACTTTCTCTTAAATGATATTCACACTTATACACACAAGAGCACACAACACATACTCAGCACACTAACCACACTTTGTATCCTACCATACTATCCACATAATTGCTTCTTATATATCTGCCACAAAGATTTCATCATAACAAAGTCGGCCAGAGGAAAAGAATATATTTTCAATGTCAACTCAAATTCACAATTAAATTTTCAATGCACACCCACCAAGGTCAGCCATAACATAGTGGGGACCCAAATTCATTTCTCCAAAAAAGAATACTCCAATTAATCATGCCTCAAACATCCGCAACATGCTAGCATCAACATGTCAGCCAAGAACAAGAAAAATCGAACATGCATAAGAAAAAAAATTCAATCACAAGCTTCACCAAATCATGTGGACGTACCACAAGGATAGAGGATGAACTAGAGACATCTAAAAACACCAAGAAATAGCAGAGAGACATCTGTGACAACCGAGATAACCAGGAACATACAATCTTTATTCAGAAACTTTGACAGAGACCAGCAAAACATTTTCATACCACAACTTGCACATGAATTCATGCAGACCTCTGAAACTTCTAGTAGATGATCTAGACATACTGAACATTAAACCCTTTGATCCACAACAACTGACCTTTTGCGTGCATAATGTAATGCCTTCATGACCTGGACAGTTTAGCATAGTTCCACTAGGAACTTGGAACACATTCACTTATAATTTTCTCAATATCCTCGACATATACAACACTTAGAACGTCAAATGGTAATAGTGTTGACATCAATGACAACCATGCATCAGCACCACATCACACCATCCAACAATTTCCCAACAGGATCTTGAATGCTCTTGTAATCACAAATTTTCTATATAATGTTTGAATACTTGAATTTTTAGGAGAAAATATGTAAAATAACCTTGTATTTATACTTGCTTATGCCAAATTTCCCAAAATTACAACACTACAAGTTGACATCAGATCTAGGAAAATAAAATCCCACCAAGAATTTGAATTTAAATTAGGTCTAATCTAAGTGGGACTCATACACCAGTTGGGGCATATGAGTCCCATTAGGCTAAGCTTGGGACACATTTTTCAAGAAATGCTTAGTTTAATGTGAAATTCAGATTCAGGCCCTGAAACTTAAGTGGGACCCATATTCCCAAGGTGTCATATGAGTCCCAGATCACTAAATCTAGGCCATACAATCCAAAATCATTTTTTTTAATTGGTCACTTGATATATGTTAGGATTATCCTCAAAAAGATGTATTAATTAAGGTTGTGAATGCAAAATAAGACCAAATAAGGAATAAAGAAGCCTAATTTTAGCAGGTTGGGCCCAAACAAGTGTGAAAATGTAAAGGGATATATTTTTCTACACTACATTTAGCCCCCACTTTACTGAGAGGATAAACTTGCTTCATACTCACACTAAAGTAGAAAAACTCACATCAAGAGGGGTCCAAGTGTACCAATGCTAGTGAGATAGGATGGCAATGATCAAGAGGGTTGCTCAAGCCCCCAGGATCGAGATCCTATGGAAAACCAACATAGGCACAAAAAAAAACACATGAAAATAATGTAAGGAGCAACAACAAGGCACAAGCATACACTCTCAAAGACAAAGACAAAGATATAGGAATCCAATTGTCTTGACTATCCCTTGTCATAGGAATCCTAGGATCTATCTCATCTATCTTTGGTCTTCACAAGATATAGTGTTCCTCATATCATACCACATCAACCCACCTGTCATCCTTATGGAAAAGGATATTTGAGATCTTTTATTATTTTCAGGGTGCTTTCAATTTTTTGTTTCTAAGCTTCTTACTATACCTACTTGAGGTCTCCATCATCCATCATATCATGGTGTGCTTTGACTGGTAGAAACAAGGGCATGTCTTAGTTTTTTGTGATCATTTTTTCCTAGTTGTCTAATGGTGTACCCACCAAGATTTAATCTTTTATTACATTGGGGAATCATCTTGTGATTATGATTTTCCAACATCAACCCCTCCAAATCCCTTGGTGACTTTGTAGGATGTTGGAATAACCTGTGTGTTTTTTGAGTCAATCATATGCATGTGATACATAGTCACCTTGGTTCCTCATACCCTAGTGCATAGTATCACATGCATTATCAATTTAAGTTCTATCTACATTGTAGTTAAATTATTGCATTCCAAATATACCTAATCCCATCTCATCCTTTATTTCTTGTCACCATCATTTTTCTCTTTCCTAATCATGGATTTTATGTGCAATTCATTCTCTATTTCTTCCATATGTATCTACACTCAATGTATTATGATAGTTTCCTAGTCTTCATCTCCATCTAACTCGTCTCATCATTGCATTTTCATCTTAAGCCTTTAGATTTGTTATTCTAAGCATCTTCTCATCATTTCATTTTCATCTTAAGTGTTTATATTTGTTATTCTAAGAATCTTATCATCATTGAATTTTTTTCTTAAGTGTTTATATTTGTTATTCAAAGCATCTTATCATCATTGCATTTTTATCTTAAGTGTTTATATTTATTATTTGAAGCATCTTATCATCATTGCATTTTTATCTTAAGTGTTTATATTTGTTATTCTAATAATCTTATCATAATTTCATTTTCACCCTTAAACTTGTTTATATGTGTTATTCTAAGCATCTTATCATCATTTCCTTAACTCTCAACTCTAAACCCTACACTCAACCCTAGGTCGTAAAGCCTATACACTCTACCCTAAACCTTATACCTTCGACCCTCAAGGTTCCTATACCCTCAAACCTAAACCTTATCACTCAATATTATACTCTCAACCCTAAACCATATACCCTATATAGTCAATGATAAACTCTACACCCTATGACCTAAACCTTAATACATAAAACTTATACCCTATATTTGAAACCCTAAAACCCAACATTAATAATTTAAAACTAAAATCTACATAATTAAATTTAATCCCTAAACCCATAAACCATAAACCCTACACCCTAAATAATGAATAATTTTTAGATATATTAAAGGGAGAGAGGAGAGAGAGAGACATGGGAGAGAGATAAATAGAGGTGAGATAGAGAGAAGAGAGGTAGAGAAAGAGAGATATGTGAGATGAAGAGAAGATATATCTACATAGGGAGGGAGGGAGAGGTAGATAAAGACGAATGAGGGGGGAGGTAGGAAGGGGAGCTAGAAAGATGAGATAGAGAGAACTAGATATATAGTGGAGAGAGAGAGAGAGAGGTTAGATAGAGAGAGGTAGATCTAGGGGAGAGAGAGAGAGAGAAGTGAGATAGAGAACAATAGAGATGGGGAAAAGAGTAGAGAGGGGAGATGTGAGACTCAACCATAAACTCCATACCCATAAACCCAAACCCTATACCCTATATTGTAAGTTCCCTAAACCTTATCCCTCAACCATAGGATATAAATCCAGTAGGTAAAACCCTAAACCATATACTCAACCCTATACCCAATACCCTCAACCCTAAACCCTATACCCTTAACCTTAAACCTTATACCCTATACCCTCAACCCTAAACCTTATCTCTCAACCCTAGGCCTTAAATCCTATAGGATAAACCCTCAACCCTCAACCCTATACCATATACCCTCTTGAACATAAACCCTATCCATCAACCTTGGACCCTAAGGCCTATATAATAAACCCTAAACCATGTCCCTCAACCCTAGGCCTTGAAGCCTATAGGCTAAACCCTCAACCCTTAACCCTATACCATATAGGTCCTCTTGAACCCAAACCCTATCCCTCAACCTTGGACCCAAAGGCCTATATAATAAACCCTCAACCATATACACTCAACCCTAAACCCTATATCATATACCCTCAACCCTAAACCATATCCCTCAACCCTAGGCCCTAAAATATATTGGATGAACCCTTGAACCTATACACTCCTAAATGATATACCCTCAACCATATACACTATATCATGTACCCTATACTCTAAGCCCTACACTTAGCCATAGGTTTTAAAACCTATACACTCTACCCTAAACCTTATACCTTCAACCCTCAAGGTTCCTATACCCTCAAACCTAAACCTTATAACTCAATCTTATACTCTCAACCCTAAACCCTAAACCCTATATCATCAATTGTAAACCCTACACCCTACAATATAAACCCTAATACATAAATCTTATACCCTATATGTTAAACCCTATAATATAATGTTAATAATTTAATGTGCTAAAACCTACATAATTAAGTTTAATCCCTAAACCCTCAGCTCTCAACTCTCCATCATAAACCATCAACCCTAAACCCATAAACCATAGGCCCTACACCCTAAATAATGAATTATTTAGATATATTAAAGGGAGAGAGGAGAGAGACATGGGAGAGATAGAGAGAGGTTAGATAGATAGAAGAGAGGCAAAGAAAGAGAGAGACATGAGATAGAGAGAAGAGAGATCTACATAGGGAGGGACGGAGAGGTAGATAAGGAAGGATGAGGGAAGAGGTAGGAAGGGGAGATAGATAGAAAGATGAGATAAAGAGGTAAATAGTGGAGAGAGAGAGGTTAGTAGAGAGGGGTAGATCTAGGGGAGAGAGAGAAGTGAGATAAAGAACAATAGAGATGGGGAGGAGAGAAGAGAGGGGGGAGATGTGAGATAATATATAAAGAGGTAGGTAGACCCTCAACCCTCTATCATCGACCATAAACCATACACCCTAAACCCTTAACACTAGGAGATGCATCTTGAACCCTATACACTAAACCTAAATATTCACATTAATAATTAACACTAAAACCTATACCCTCAACCTTAAATAATATGCTTTCAACCATCAACCCTAAACCTTCAACTATAAATTATTCATAGAAATGAGAGAAAATGAGAGAGAGAGTGAGATAGAGACAAAGATAGGGAGGGAAAGAAATATGGAGATAGATACAAAGAGCATTATATCTTTATAAGAACATGAGCACATTATAACAAACTTTCTCCTATTAAGATGAGTTTTTGAGCATGGGGGGTACATTTTCTTCCTAGAAACATGAGTGAATTATAACCTATATTATAGATACATATTGAGAGAGATAGAGAGGTAGAGAGAGTTGGGGAGAGAGGGAGGGAGAAATGGAGAGAGGGAGGGAGAGATGGAGATAGGGAGAAAGAAGAATTAGACATAGGTAGAGTTAGGTATAAAGAGACAAAGAGATACATGGGAGAAAATGAGTAAAAAGGGAGGGAAATAGGGAGAGAGAGATTTGAGAAAAAGAGTACAAAGGGGAGGGGGGAGGGAGGGAGAGGTATGGAGAGATACATATATTTGGAGGGAGAGAGAGGGATAGAGAGATTTTGGAGGCAAAGATGGAGGCACAAAAAGAGGAATATTGACAAAGAGAGATGCATAGAGAGATAGAGACTAAGGTGGAGGAAGAAAGAGTTGGATAGTTAGATTCAAGAACATGATGCTTTAGTTTTTTCTTTTACAAAACACGAGCGTGTTTTGTCTTTTACAAAACACGAGCGTGTTTTGGCTTTCAATAAACATGTACGTGTTTTGTCTTTTATAAAACACGTATAAATTTTAGCTTGCACAAAACATGTACATGTTTAGGCTTGTTCTTAGGCTTGGATGGTTCATTTGCCTCATTTCACGTGATTTTTTCCTCCATTCTCATTTTTCAACAAGTGCTCATCATCAGGTTTACACATTATAAATCAAATCTTAGTAAAATTACCACCATAATTTCACATGTCTTCTACGATTTATAACCATATAATTTTTTTAGATTTTAACTACATTAACATGTTAATTTTTAATTTCTTTCACTAATGTTTCCATAGTTATCAAAGACATGTATTGAATTTTTTTAATAACTTTTAACCTACTTGTCCAAATTTTTTTTAAAAAATTGTTCTACACTTCATTCTTTACACATTGGAAAAAAATTGCATTTTTGATTATTTTGGTGCAAGTTAACACTCAATGATGTGATTTTCAAGATGCATCCACTTTGAAAAATCATAAAAACAATACTTAATAAAAAACTATAAAAAAATATACAACTTCTAGTACTCACTCTTAACTATATTTCTACCAATGGGTTTTTGAAAATACTAAATGCAACTAAAAAAATTGAGGGGCACACCCTAGACACTATGTTATGTTTTGCTGAAAAATAAGGAACACTTTTGTGTGCACGAAGCATTTGATTCTCTTAATCTTATCTATTTTTGAAAAACTTTAGTAGTTTAGAAACTAGATTCATAATACTACAATTCTTGTTTTTTTGGTATCTTCAAATTTTGAGCACATACATTCAAATTACTCCTTCAAGTTCAAATTTAGTTGATTTCAGAAGAAAAAAAGTGGTCACTTTTGTCCCCCCTTTTTGTGCACCATCTTGGTGCACTTACCCATTTGTAACTTGTGTCATTTAAACTTTCTAATATATTGAATGCCTCCCATTTTATTAGCGAGTTATAATTATTCATTCACAGTCCATTTTTTGTTTCTATTTGGTTTAGAGTGATTCTTTTATTTTGGGTCTTTTGGTATCACTAATTACTAGGGTTTCCTCTTTAATACTTTAGATTTTTTAGTTCAATTATGGTCTCATGAGCATTGAACTAACTATTTTTCAATGAGTGGATTAGACCATAGTTAATGCCTTAGTGCGTTTATTGATCTACATGATATAATTTCATTAGAAAAATGTTTGTAGAGTTGATGTATTATTTGAGTGTTTTATATCATGCCAATGCAAAACTAAATTAAGAAACATGCTCGTAGAGTTTGTGCATAATATAGACATTATTACATCATGGTACTGCAAAACTAAACTAAGATACATGCTTGGGGAGTTCATGTACAATCTAAGCATTGTTATATTATGCCAATGCAAAACTAAACTAAGAAACATGTTTGTAGAGTTCATGTGTAATCTGAGTATTGTTATATCATGTCACTGCAAAACTAAACTGAAAATCATGTTTGTGGAGTTCATGTGTAATCAGAACATTGTTATATCATACCAATATAAAACTAAAATAAGAAACTTGCTTATAGAGTGCATGTATAATTTGAACATTGTTATATTATACCAATACACATCTAAACTAAAAACATTCTTTAAAATTTATCTGCAATCTCAATGTTATTATATCATCCCAATACAAAATTAAACAAACAATACATAATTTGAAAGAATGTCAATGCATATATCCATGCAATCAATCTCTATTAAAATCATTACGATCATGAGATTTCATAGGTGCTTTACCCTAACATGATTAACTCTAGTATGCATTTGCAAGTTTTGATGACTCATGGCCTTAGATCAGTGTGCATGTACTCTAGTAACTATATGATAAATGCATGCGCAAATTCTAGTTAATTGCTAGATATCTATTTTAAAGCTTGAGTGATGCAGGAGCATCCAGTGGTGTGAGGGAAATCTTGCATCACCCAAAAATATGCTTTCCATTTATGTTCCTTTTGTTAGCTTTTGTAGATGTTTTTGCATTTCTGGATACCCTTTTTGTCGAATAAGAGTTTCCAACTTTTAGAACTGCTTTTCTACTTTTTCTGCTCAACTGTTATTTTTAGCAGGTGTGAATTTGAAGGCATGGGGAGAAAAAAATTATGGAAAGCTTCAGGAAAGAAAAAAAATCACTTTGGCAAAAAAATCAGGTCAAGATCATTCGCGGTTTGAAAGTTATTCAAGTTTCAGTTTCTACTTTTTTCCCTGAAAAACCTTCTGAGCCCAGTTTGAGGCACTAAACAGTCCCGTAGGGGCCCGAAAATCATCAAAACTGGCAGAGTAGGGTCTTAGCGCATTCTTCACTCCGAGACCTTACCAACGGTTCAAATGGTTCAAAAAATGGAGTCCCAGATCAAAAGTTATGGCTTTCGAAAGTTGGTCAATTTTTGGAAAATTGCCAATTTTTGAATTTCAAATTGTAATTTTCAGTGCTAGACTACCAAAACTCATAATTGGAATGTTTTTTTTGGCTCCAAACTGAAAGGGGGGCTATTTATGGGCTAGTTTCTAATTTTTGGGTAGTCTTTTTTGGGAAAAGATCGCACACTGCGAAAAAGGAATTTTTGTAGTTTTTTATAATTTGCATGTACTGCAGAGCTCGAGGATTTGAGATCCTCTACATGTAAGAATTCCATATTTTTGAATAAAATATTATTCTCTATTTTGTGTCTCGGGTTAGCACCCTCGTCATTGAGTTAACTTATACAATGGCACTATGTGGATGATAGGTTGTTACAGTGCTAATATCTTCCCCATGCAAGATTGTGTTTGGTCCTCCACACATCGAAAGAAAACAAAAGCCAACCATCTCGATTTACTTGTAAATTTTGGGCAAGAAAAGAGGTAATTTCAAGTGTAACTATCAAAATCTATCTTTTTAAAATACTTTTCCAATGGGCACGTTTGAGAATGTGTTGTAATTCTACATACACTAGTTGGGGAAGCTCGCTAAGGGCTACTTTGAACATGGCAATCTGGAATCAAAGAGGGTTTGGGCTCTTGCATCTACACACTAATGGTGTTGACTTCCCCAGGTATCAAACTCAAGATCATCTCAAATACCATGCACATCTTGATCAAATTCTGCCACTTGACAGCCATAGGAGGGCCAAGATCTTTGTAAAAGTTGTCATAGTCGATTTTGATGAGCACAGTGATATTTTAATGGTTAATATTTGTCAATTAGTTAATAGTTGAAATTGGAGATTCAAATTTTGGTTAATAGTAGGAGTTATAAGGCAACCTAAATTACCACATATTTATAAAATTTTATTTTAGTCACAGTTAAATCGTCAAAGTATTAAATTTTTAAACTCAAAAAATTGTCACAATATTCAATACCCAATTAGATTAGATTCGCATAAATTTTATAAGGAAAATGAAACTTAATTTTCCAATAATATTATATAATTATTAGTTACTTAGGGCCATATCATGGATTTTTAATTACCACCATTGATTTTATTTATAATATAATAGTTGGGGTTATATTCCATGGGTTAAAATGTATCCACTACCCACAAAGCTCCAATGCCCATCAAACTCAAAATTATATTTGGATTGTTGAAGATGTATAATCTAATGCTTAGGGTTAAATTCCATGGGCCAAAATGTAACCATAAAGCTCTAATGTCTATTGGGCCTAAAATTGTATTTGGATCATGGAAGATTTATGATCTAACTAGGGTTATCATAATTTTTAATTTCATATGCTTTCTTTTAAGGGTTTAAAAGTGGTCATAAATTGTTAATTTTTACTTTATTTTATTGTTGTTAAAGTCTTAAGTCATGGGGTTAGACATTAGAAACATTTTGGGTTATATATTTTAATTTTTAACTAAGTTTTGAACCTTTTTCATATCCTTTTTGGGGGGGTGATAAAATTTTTAAATTCAAGAGGTGAGTGAGTGATGTTTCATCATCCCATTCCACCCTCCAAGATTTGGTTAAGGTTGTTTGAGATTTGGTTAATCTTCCATGACTCACTCAAAGGAGAGGACACTTGGGAGATCCTTTGGAAGGAAGGTGTCCATGTGATTAGCTCACACATGTATAGGAAAGATGATAGGGTTGGCCATGAGGATTGAATGTGGAAGTGACAAGTTTCACCTTCACATTAAAGGATTAGGTTTTCTATTTATTTCCTTCTTGTGAATTTGGCAAGGACTTTGAAGGGTCATTTTTTAATTTTGTTTGAGAGATTTAGAGAAAATTTAAGGAGTTTTTCTTGTGAAGGGAAGGCTTGGAGGAAGTTCCTGGGATTCTTCTTTAGTAACCTACATCAATTTCCTTTAGATTTTGAGAGGTAGGTTTCTATACCTTTAGATGTAGTTTTGTTTGTATGTTGAATAAATGAAAGTTATTATGAATCTTTGTGTATGTTTTGTCTATTTTTTTGTCCATCTTTCTGTATGTTTTGTGTGTTGTTTTGTCCATCTTGTATGTATTTATGTTATTGGGTATTGAATAAATTGTATGTTTTAGTATTTCTTGGGAAGGTTGGGAAATGTGGCTATATGTGGTTGTGAAATGGAATGAAGGGATGCAGAAAATTTTGGGAGTATGGTTATATTAAGAGAATAATAATAATGTGTGTCTTTGTTTAAAAAAAATACATTTGAGTGTGTCTACTAACTTCCCATAATATAATTCTTGTGAAAGTATCATTATGTTTTGTAAACCTTGGGATTGCAAGGGTGTAATCTTGTTCTTATTGTGTTGTGGATTGTTTGCTTTGGTTTGTGTGTTCAAATGTATTTGGCTTTACCAAGGGATCTCCTAGCTTGGGGGTGGTTATGTTCCCTATGGATGGGATGTGATCTCCCATTGGCACATCAAAAGGTTTTTTTGTTATTTGTATAGGTTGTAGCTTTACTTGGATTATTCATTTCCATAGAGATATAAGTCCTCTTTTACTATTTTGTTTTGTTTGGAAAGTAAATGTGTATAAATAATGCATGAAGGGTTCTAGTAAAAGTGTTAGTGTTAATTGTATTATATGTTGAAACATGTGAAACTTTTTCTTGTAAGAAACCTCTAAAAGTATATTTACATATAAGATAAAATTTTGTAAATTAGATGACTTACTTTTAGGTTTCCTTATGAATGCTATATAAATTATTATGGTGAAAAAAATATACAATTATTAAATTGAGCATGAAAGGATTGTAACATCAAACTTTTAATGGAGAAATATGTTCTTGTAAAGGAATGTTGTTGAAAATCAAGAAGGTGTTTATTTTATTTTATTTTTTATTGTGTAAATTTATATGAATAACATATTTATTTTCAAAGTGTAATTTAATAATCCTTATATTCCATTATATTTAATAGTTGTTTATCATTTGAAATTTTTATATAATCACATAGATAAATCTGAGTAAATTCCATTTACTATTATTTTGGTAAATTAAAAACAAATTTTATAATTGTTCCTTGATAAGTTTCAAAAAATAATAATGAGGTGTTATTCTATTGCAATTTAAAATGATAATGAGGTGTTATTCTATTACAAGATAAAATAAATGCATGTTTATGCTTTGACTGTTGAGAGTATTCATAAATTAAAATAACACAAACGAAGTATATGCTAATATTAAACTAGAATAGATTCGTTTACTATGCAAAAATATGTCTATCCTAACTTCCTTTAAAATTTATATACATCTTTTTGAATTGCAATATAAAAATAATCAAATATGATAGTTTACTTTTATAATAATAAATATATTAAAATATGTATTACTATATACATAAATTTTAAATTATTGTTGAGTAAAATGAAATAGAAATAAAAACACACACACATATAATTTGGAGCTTATCACTCTTAAATGTTTTAA
>VDFB02000003.1:133922630-133959288 GCA_007258455.2 Sequoia sempervirens
TGCTCTCAAAATATCCTACAAATATTTTGACATTATGGATGACTAATTACTGCAACTTTGGGATCTAGTTTCAGCACTAGAACTTCAATAGTATGGAAGCAAAAATAATGATGGAGAGATTTGAATTACTATTCAATGCGAAGGATCAAGTTGCAGCTCTCTAAAGTTGAAAAAATTCTTTGCATGCAACAAGGAGAAGTTACTAAAAAAATGAATTTTAAAGGCTCATTATGAGTTGCAAAGGGACTTGCAACATTTTAGGTGTGGGAGAGATGATGAGACAAAAAAATGTCTCATCTATTAGCCAAATAAAAACATGTATTTTGGTTAATTATGAAGTTTATCAAGACTGAACATGATGAGGAAAGTAAGAGATTTTCAATTGCAGCAGTAAAAAATTTCATCATATCTTGAAAATTATGATCTGGGTTCTTGAGATATTTTGCAGAAATTAGAAGACAAAAAGATGAAAAAACCCATTAAATTTCAGAAAAACTCAATTCATGGTTTGAGAGAAAACTTCACTAGTCTGATGCTTCAGAACTTTTCTTTCATGCTCTAGAATTTCTGAAGCTAAAAATCAGGTGCCCAAAAATTGTCAAAAACACAGTCTCAATAAAATAGCGATATCTCCCTCATTTCTCAATGAAACTTTAAAAATTAAAAATGATTTGGAAAGTATATTGGAAGGGGTAAAAACCATTTTACAAATTTGGCATGATTGGCATCAAGGAAGGAGTAGTACGTGATAAAAGATGACTGAGATAAAGGTGGCGAGATTAAAGACAACTGCTCCAGAATGTTCCAAGTTTAATGAACGACTCCTCCAAAATAGGACATTAGATCCACATTCTTAGTGGATTGGTTGGGTAGTTATGAAATATGAATTCTATAAATACAATGTATTAAGTTGATCAAAAGAGAGGGGATTAGAAAAGGCTTGTTTTGACATGAGGAAATAGGATAGTTTTAGTTTAATTTCCAACAATTTATTTCCAAGTTGAACTAGAGTAAATTTGAATTCAAGCAAGCTTTTTATTTCCATCAAAGTGTGAAGTAATTTAACGTTTTTCAATTCATGTAAGTGTGTCTTATCTTAGTTTCCTTTCATGCAACTTTCCTTTTATGCAAGTGTGCTCTAGAATAGGTTTTATTTCTGCAAGTTTGATTGTAGAATGGACTATCAAGCAAGTTTTCTCTATTCTCTTTTGCATACAACCATGGACACCGCCTTGGATTGATAAATTAAATGATGAGGATTACAACAACCCCATCATGATGGTTCTTCAATAATGTAGAAGTATTAGTAATTCACAAATAAACACTTTGGAATCAGTGAATGATCTATTGATTGAACTAGATCTCTTCTATGACTATGACTTTGATCCCACATATTTTATGAACTTAATTTTTTCTCACATAGATCTATCATATTACTATAGATATAATCTAGTGCTAAATTTTAGAGTGTCACTTCTATCTCACCTTGATGTCCTTATTTTTTTCTTGCATGAAAATTGGTTAGATTACACTTATTGGCATATACACAAAATGGATGATGCTCCTTCATGTTAAACCATGCAAGTATACCAATTCAAAAATTAGATAAATGGCTAACATTGATAATACTCTTAAACATGAAATATTTCTTAGATTCTTGTATAATACAAATGTCTAGTATGTTCTTGATGTTGCATGTAAGTAGTAAATGATAACTCTAGAATTCCACTAGGAGATGATTAGATCTAGCATGTCTAAAATCAACTAGGGTTGGTTGTTTAAATACTACACTGAGGGTAAAGTGGAATGCTTTTGAACCTTGAGTTGACACATTTAACAATCATAAGGATAGATGATGGCAACATCAAATTAAGATTTGAATCTTGAAAGAAAATAAATTATTTTTGTGAGTACAAAGGTGATTGGGAGATGTAATTGCAAAATTATTCCAAGATAGGAATGAGATAAAACTAAGGATTAGGATCAATCCTTGGGAATTACTATAAATAAGAATAAAAAAGGCTTGGGTTATATGCCCACTCTCAAGTAAAAACATGTCATTTATACACTTGTAATTGCATACAAATTATTCTAATCCAAATAAACATAATAAAAAAATTAAAAGGGCACGGATATAATTTTTTTATGATTATAGTTATAAAAGAAGAATATTGAATATATAGTCGGGCTCATATAAGAATGGCTCTAGGAATGGTGAAAAGTAACATTAACTTTTTGAAAAATATAGACTGCCAACAACAATTTCGAGTGGTCTAGGGATTTACCGGTCACCATCAATCTGACAAGCGGCCATTCAAAAAGTTAGTAGTTATTTCTCTCATTAATGGTTTGCTAAAAGCCAATGAAAAAGGCTATAGAGGAAAAAACAAGAAGTTTCTGACATCTATGAACCTAAAACAAATTGTTCTAGGAAAGAAATCTCGACTACTTTTTCTAATGATATTCTGATGACAATTTCTTTCTCAAATAATATCCCTCTAAATAAAGTAGCAACTCAACAAAACCATTGGAAGCTCTCACAATATGTACAGGCTCGAATAAATCAAGTTTCACATAAATGGGTACAAAAAGGGATGCAATATTGGACTCTTCCAAATTCTCAAGCAACAAAGGATGTTTCTTTTAAACATATACCTCCTCTTTATAGGAAGAATGGCCAGAAGGGTGTCATAGATGTTTCCTTTCCAAAGGAATTTCTAGATTTACAGATCCAAGACCTATGGGGGAAAGCTTTAATTTGTAAGTTTTGGAACTTTCTCCCTCATATAGAAATTTTAGGAGATTTGATTTTCCAAGAATGGGATGGGGAAAATCAAGTTTTTTACCTAGATTAGGGCAAAGGTTTTTTTATTGTGTTTTTTTCTACAGAGTTGCACAAAGATGCTGTTTATAAGGTTAAATCATGGGTCTTTAAGGGATCTGGTTTATTCATTTAGCCTTGGTCTCCAAATTTCAACCCTAAATCATCTGTGATCAAATTTGTTCCTTTATGGGTCCAACTATAGTCTCTCCCCTGGAATATAGAGAGACATTTAAATCATTGAGATTTTAGCAAACCAGATGGGGATTTTTTAAAGCATGATTATACCTTTTTTAGAAACCCTGGTAGGCCAGTTAGGGTTTGTGTCCTATTAGATACCACAAAGGAATTCCCTAATAAAATCCAAGTATGGAATGTGGGTATAGAGTATTTTTATAGAAACCCCTATTTGTTCAAAATGTCACCTATTGGGATATTTTTCTAGGGTTTGTTAGGAGGCAAAAATTCTAGGTCCATATGTTGCAAAAAATTATGCAAGAAATAGTTTCTCAATGGGAATGTCCAAAGACATTGTCGATGGAAAATTCAAAGAAAATATTGGAAAATGACAAGTTAGTTCCAATTCAGAGAAACTCTTGCAAATCAATGTTCACTATGGTGAAATCAAAATCTATTGTTGTCAAATTATCTACAAATCAAGGGCCCAAACAAATTTCAATCGCTTTACCAGAATATTGTTTGAAAATAATATCTTTTCCATTGATGGGATTTGGTTGTTCACTTCATTTATACTGTCCTAATTTTCCCTCTCTTACCATGCAACAATTGGAAAGAGTTGTTACATCACTTGTGTTTGAGAATGTGGATTCTTTAAAAGATGATACTGATGAATATAGTTATATATAAAGAATCAACAAGGTGATGGAACCCCTAAAAATGCTTTGTGTTCCATCTCAAAATTTTGTAGTATTTGGTTAATCCCATGTCTCTGGGCTTAGGGTTTCATCCGTTGTCATTGTTTTAGGGTTTGTGTTGCTAAAACCTTCTCTCAAAAACCCCTAAGTCTAATTCCTTTGGCAATCGTTTTAATTCATCATTGACCCTTTGTTTCCGGTTCCAGATCTTATAAGACATTTATTATTCCATCAAGTCCATTATTTTAACCAACCCTTGAGTCCTAGTGTCCCGTTGTTGCCCATTTCTTTATTACAAATATTACCTTAATGGTAGCATGTGTTATTTTTTTCCTCAAAATATGTGTCGGGTCCTAGGTTGGGATTTAATTTTTTCTATCAGTTGCCTAATTTTTTAACCTTAATCCTTGTGTCCTTGTTTGTCGTTTGCCTAGTGGTGGCCCCTTCTTAAGAAATAATACATTTCGCATGTGTAGATTTTATGGTTTTATGATGATCATTCGATCATTGCAGGTGGATCCTAGCCATTCCTCATGACCGTGCTCTATTCTATTTTTCATTTAAAAATTCCAATGGGTTGGCGAGCAAGCACCACATGCCTTCTGCAGTGGCGGGACCAACACTTTTGAAAGGTTAGCGGGCAGTGTTTCAATGAAATCAATGATGATTATTTGGCGATGTGGCTTCATCTAGGCTGCTCCTCACCACCCCGTCCATTTTTTTTTGTGCCTTAAAATAATGCCATAGGCTAGTAGGCTGTGGATATCCATCCCTTTGTCAAAGGGACCCACCTAGCTTTGGATGCAACAAATACTTTATCAAGTAGAAATCGATAGTTGATAGTGGGTGACATGGGTCAATCCGAACCACTCCCCACCATCCTGTGTAGGACCCATCCATGCTCTCCATCTCATAGTAGGGAAGTGGGCATGTGCCATGTGGAACAGTCTGAAGGGTGGAACTAACATTTCAAAGGGAAAATATTAAAGAAAAATCTCACCATAAAGTATATGGGATGAAGTGTGTGCCATTGAAATGATTTCTTTGGTACGTGTTTATGATATAATGAATTATTTTGATCTCAGCCATCAATTCTATTAGAGTTTTGTACACATAGGTTGGTGTGTTGAGTTAAGGAAAACACAAGTTAGCGGATTGAGATCAAATCTTGGTTGCTCCCTATCATCCAGTTGATAAAAGATGCAAGTGGGTTAATTCCCACGAGCGAGCAGGAAAATATGACATGATAGGATTTCTTTAATGCTAAGTGGATGATGGAGTGTGTCGATAGGGTGAATGTTTATCCACATGGGTTTTTTTGATTGGACAAAGGAAACAGATGCATGCAGTTATCCTTTTCAAAACTAATTTCTATGATTCAAACTATATGTCAATCTATCTTATGGTGTGGTCAATGATGGAGATTCAAAATTGAGTGGTTTCTTGTCAACTTGCTCGTGCGAGCCTTCTATGAGCATTAATGTTCGACACACTTCAATTGTTTGATATAATGCGAGTTGATAGCCATTTTCTTCACAATTGCAATCATCAGAAGCTGAGTAATTGAGCCTATGTCTGAGATGATGACATAAAGAGTTTTTGGTTCAACAAACGATATGGGTTTTATCTTTTGTACTTTCCCTCCTTTATGGAAGTGAAAATATAACTGTCTAGGGAATCTTTGAAATTAAGATGAAATTAAGTGTCAAATGTAAATGTGAGTGAAATGGTAATTTGGCTTGATTCTTGTTGCTCCCATGTTTTGTAAATGGGACTTCAGGGCTAGTTATAGGGATTTGAATTTTGGGTCTCAAGTGGTCTAGGTAGAAAACATGAGCTCATATGAGAGCAATTTGTAAATTCATGCATAGATGAATAGGATAGTATGAAGTCTAGGGTATAAGCTAACTTGTAATGAGCTTAATTAGTTTTACAGTAGTAGCAACATATGAATGAAAATGCAAGTTCGAAAGCACATTCTCTCCTATGTATTTTGTCTTCCAAATTATAAATGAAATGATTAAGGATCTTTTTATTTATCTTCAATTGTTTTGGTTGAATGAGTGATTTTGTTTTTGCTTTGGTTTAATGAACTAATTAAATGCTCAATTATGATCACAGGTTTGTGAGGGAAGATTCTAGGATTGCTAAGTAGTTTTGTTTTCGACACAATGAGTTGAATATTATAATGCAATATGTCAATAGTCCATAAATGCTGAGTTTGAATTGCTAATGTATTACAAAATGTTACAAGTGTGACTCCGTTACCTGAACATAAAGCACTGGTCTATTTGTTTTGTTATCTTGAATGTAAATGAGTCAATCTTGCACCTGACCAAGAGCACCAAATGAGAATGAAAATCATTCAAAAACCTTCAATTACAACATATCATTTATTCCTTGTTGTAGATAGTAATTTTCTTAAGGGTTAGCCAAATCCTTCATGAATTTTATCTATTAGCACCTAATAGGAATACATCTGTTTATTCAAATGTTCTTAATAAAATGGTAGAATAATATCATATAAACATAATAAGGACCACCCTCTTGGGTTTCATAGAGCCTAAAGAGTAGAAGTAAGGGCCTAGTAATCCTTACTGGTGTTGATCATTGAATTTTGGCAAGTTCATAGGAGTCTGGTGAGATTAAGTTTGGTTCTAAAAAAAAAACCAACACAAGGTTTTCAAGTTGATCAACATAATGAAAAATAATAATTTGAATCATTATCTGATAATCAAACAATTAATCTAGAACAAAGAAATTCTACTCATTTAGAGTTAATGAACTTTAAGACCATGGTAAAGGAGGGAAACCTAGAAGGACTAGCATGCAATATTATCACAATGGTACCTGAGCATAGTTAATTGATGGAATATTATACGAGGTAAATAGAGAAGAGGGAGATTTTAACTTTACTAGAAATTTTCCAATCTCGCAATCTCCAAGTACATTATCCATTGTAAAGAAAACACCAAGATAAAGAAGTAGGAAATCTCATGCTGTTAAAATTTAGGATATAGCTACAATAATTTAGTCAACCTTGGACTATAATATAAATGCAACTTAAAACATGAAAACAAGATTGAGGAGAGCTTGTTGCTCTCCTCGATCAAAATGAAAATAGTTTCTTGGAATGTTAGGGGAATTAACACCCCTAACAAAAGAGCCCAAATCAAGAAACAATTGGATGCTTGTGGGGTGGACATTATGATATTACAAGAGACTAGAACATCACATAACATGTTTCAATTAGTTATCAGTAAATGGCTGAAATGGAAATCATGTCACTCACAAGCTCAAGGAGCTTTGGGGGGTGTTCTTACTCTTTAGAATGAAAAATATGTTATGATTGAATCAGTTACAAATGAAATAAACTAAAAACTCATGAAGGTTACACATTTTTAGTTAAGTTTCTAGCTTGTAAATGTGTATGGGCCAAATTCCATATTTGGTAAGAAATTTTTATAGGACGATTCAAAGCACACTATGGATCAACTAGGGGAGGATAAAATTTTCCTTGTCAAAGATTTTAATGCCATAGTATCTCTTTAGGAAAAAAAGGGGGTATTTATCCTCCTCATAAGTCAATAGGACATTTCATTCTTTCATTCAAGATAATGCTCTTTTAGATATCCAAACAACTAATGGGAAATTCACTTGGACAAACAAAATAAAGAATTTTTTACAAATTGTGGAACGCCTTGATAGATTTATGTCCTCTTCAAATTGGATTTTAGGGAATTATTCATTAATATGAAAAATATTACCATTAGTAGGTTCAAACCATTTCCCAATCTCTTTATGCATCACAAAAAAGGCTACTCCACCAAAGTATAAGTCATCATTCAAATTTAAAACGATGTGGTTTCGACATCAGGAATTTCTTCCACTATTAAAATAATGGAGGATAAATGCTCCTTATGTTAAAGGATCAAGGATGTTTCAAGTTTGCAAAAACTTGTTGTACATTAAACAACAAATAAAATCATGGAATGTTCATGGGTGAAGCCACAATAGTGGTTTACAATTGAAGTGAGAAAGAAAAAATCACAAAAAACAAATGCATGGCAAAAAACTTGATTTTAAGGGTTCGTACGAACCTATTGGTTTGACCGAACCAATTAGGGGTTTGGTAGAACCTAGGTTCGACCGAACCCTCTTAATACTTTCCTGCCAAAAAAGCCATCAAAACCCCTTATAGAAGGGGAGTTCGAATGAACCTTGGTTCGAGCGAACCCCCTTTATTCCTCATCCCCCCCAGAGACAAAAAAACTTGAATTTTGGCACTTTGGAGATTGGTTTGAGGATGAAAATGGAGAAATATTCACAAACCCAACTAGAATCAGGTAGTCCTCAGAATGAGCTATCCAACAAATATAATTTTAAAATGTTTTGGTTTTATTATGTATTTGTTTTTTTAGTTTTATTAAACATAGGTTTTTCATTGAAAATGAAGGTCTATGTTCTGCACATGTGGAAAAATAGCAGATTATCAAAAAAAAAATTGAAAAATATGAGTGCACTAGATATTGAAGTCCTTGATCCAATAGAAAAACAAATTGAATTTTGATATATACAAAAAAAGTTGTGTTATACGGTCGCGCTATGTCTGAATTGTAATTGGTTTGACTTTGAAACTTGATTAAAGAAAAAGTATTCAATAAAAAACTATCTAACCAAGTGGAAGCACTAGATATCGGAGTTACGAATCTAAATTCGAAAGAATTAGAATTTTATCCTTCATGGAAAAAAAGTTATGTGTTATACGGTGTGCGTCACTTTTTAAAAATGTTGTTTTTTGAAAAAAACTAGTTTTCATGGGAGATGAAAAAAGAAGTGGAATCTGATTCCAAAAATTTTGAAAAAAATATTTTTAGAATCTATAGAAAAAATTTGACGAGACTCTAGTTTGCATCATCTTCAAATTCTTCACGGTTTAGTTTAAAAAAATAATTTCAGTGTCCAGTTTGGCCAAAAATTGTAAACCACTATTGTGGGATCACCCTCATCTTTTCAAGAATTTTTTTCAGCAAAATAAAGTGGTTTATGAGCATCTAGAAGATATTAATGAACATATCATCTCCTAGGGTTTAAATTTTGAAAATTTTGAGCAGTAGAAAAAACTACAGACGAAATGGGTAGAGTTGGTGTTAATAGAGGAAATTTATTGGAGACAAAAATATTGGGAGCTTTGGCTAAAAGAGGGAGATAGAAATATGAAATTCTTCCATATTTGTACTCAAATTAAAAATAGTTAAAAATATCTTCTCAATTCAAGACAATTTAACAGGGGATTGCTTACAAAGGAAGGAAATATTCAAAAGGAAGGGGTAAATTATTTCTCAAATTTATTAGCTACATCAATTGATCAAACATCACAGTCGGTAATGGAAAGGGAGGAATTACTAGAAGCTATACCTATGTTGATTTCTTAGGAGGATAATGTTCAAATTTTTAAGCCATTCACTTTAGAAGTTCTAAGTGAAATCAGTAGTGTTCTCCTTGTCATCAAATAAGGCTCCAGGACCAAAAAGGTTCACAATAATTTTTTTCTAAAAGTGTTAGGATTTTATAGGCATTGATTCACTCAAGGCAATGGAAGAATCTAGGAAATAAAAAACCATGTTAAAACAATTCATTGTAACCCATTTAGCTATAATCCCAAAGTTAAAGACACCCAAGTCTTTCTTTGATTTTAGGCCTATTTTTCTTTGTAACATAGTTTACAAAATCTTCACAAAAGTCATATATCTTAGACTACATCCTTTCATTCTTAGAATAATTTGAGAGGAGCAAGGGGATTTTATTCTAGGAAGAGAAACTACAGAAGGTGCTTTGGTAGCACATGAGGTCTTACACTCTATTAACTACAATAATTTGTCATCCCTTATTAAATTGGATATGATGAAGGCGTATGATAAAGTAGACTAGACCTTTCTGATTCAAGTATTAAAGAAATTTGGTTTTGATAATAAATGGTGCAAATGGAGTTTATCTTGCTTGTTAGGAGAAAAATTCTTTGTAATCATCAATGGTTCTCTAATAGGTTTCTTTAGTTCAACTCAAGGAGTTTAGAAAAGGGACCCATTGTCTCCTTTTCTATTCATAATTCTAGCAGAGGCCTTTCAGAGTGGATCTTTCCAAAAGGATCACACATAGGGTATATGGTGAAGAATTTCCCTCCCTTCCACTAACACATTCATTATTTTCTGATGACACTCCCTTATTTGGAAAAGCATCTTTGATAGAGACTAAACAAATCAAAGTCAGATTGGACAAATATTCTATAGCCTCAGGTCAAAAAGTCAATGCAAGTAAATCCATGATATATATTTTTAACACAAAAGCATGCATATAAAGAGACAAATAGTGAAACTTCTAGATTTTTAGTTTGTACCTAGTTTCCTTGTAAGTATCTTGGGATACCATTTTTTACAAGGTCTAATAGGGTGTCATTGTGAGAAAATTATTCTTAGCACCCAGTCTAGAATTGCATCTTGAAACGGGAGGTGGCTTTCGCTCTCAAGAAGGATCTTAATGATAAAAATAGTATTATCAACTATTCCCAACTACTACATGGTAGTCCTATAGGCTCTAAAATCTATCATTGCAAAAATTGAGAAGCTAATAAAACATTTTCTATGTAAAGGAAACATGGACAACAAAAATAAAATTCCATTAATCTCTCTAAAAAATATTTGTGTGGAAAAGCTTAAAGGGGGAGAAGAAATTCACAATATGTCAACAAGAAGTTAGTCTTTAGGAGCCAAATTAGTTTGGCACATGTATGCAAAACCATAGTCAAAATAGTGTAAAATCATGGAGGCCAAATACTTGGACAATTTATCCTCGACCAAAATTTTCACTATATCCAATCCTCCAATAGGATCGGTAATGTGGAAATTTCTCATAAAATGCAAAAAAGTGGTTATTCCTTACATTACCTGGGAGTTTCATAATGGAAAAAAATCCTCCTTTTGGAAGGATTCTTGGAATGGTCATCCACCATTGAACTCAATTCATAAATTTCAAGCAGCAGAAGATATTTTAACATTGAATTGGAGCACCAAAGTTAAGGGTTATTTTCACAAAGTAGATGAATATATAGGAAAATTTATCTAGAAAAAATTCTCAAATTTCCCAATACTAGATGACCAAAAAATAAGTTTAGAAAACATATTAAAGGATAGGACTATCTTTAAATCAGTTGAATTAGATAGGATATTATGGGTTCATTAAAAAATACATGTTTATGTAGTTAGGGAGGGTTACAAGGAAGTTACTAATAGTGGTCAATAAATAAAATCTCAAAGGGAATTTTCTTTCTATTGGAATGCAATGGTTCTACCCAAAGTAGGCTGCTTTACATGGTTAGCAATAAAGAATAAAATCTTAACAAGTGACAGACTTGTAAAACTTGGTATTTCTGATCATTTTGAATGTGTATTATGTGATGAAGTTTCTGAGGATGCCAATCACCTTTTTATTCACTGTCCATTTGGTCATGCTTGTTGGTCATTCATTAAAGTCAAATGAAGTTGGCTCTCTCCTTTGCCTAGGAACCTTTGGGAGCTATTTTCATGTTGGCTAGTATTATATAAGTCTTCCTTTTTTGCAAGCATCTGGAGAGTGATACTAGCAGTGGTTGTTTGGAGCATATGGTGGGAGAGAAATAGACTTAGCTTTAGGCAAGAAAAAGCAAGCATAGAGCAGATATTGGTAAATATAGTAAGATCAGTTTTCGAGGTAACAAATGCCTATGTACAGAAAACTAAAAATATTGGGTTCATATTTATAGACTAGGATAAAAATTTAATCACACATTGGAGTTATCTTTCTCTTCCTTTCAAAGGAAGTTTACACTAGGATGCAAATCAGAAAATTGACAGGAGTAAGATAGCTTGGATACCTCCTTTTCTAGGATATTTCAAATTAAATTTTGATGGGGCTATAAGGTAACCCAAGGATATCAGGTGTAGGGGTGGCAATTAGGGATTGTAAGGGTGTACTCATTATAGCCAAATCAATGCATCTTTCTTTTGGTACAAACAATACAACAAAAGCCCATACCCTACTTCATGGATTAAAGTTGGCGATAAAACTCAAACTTTCAAAATTGCAAATAGAAGGAGATTCACTTATATTAGTCAATGCATGTAAAGAAAGGTGTATTCAAAACTGGAAGCTAAATTATATCTTGCAGTAAGCCTGGGCTCTAATGAATAAGCTAGACAATTATCAAATCAATTATACCTGTAGGGAGGGGAATAAGCTTGTAGATAGTCTAGAAAATATTGGTTGTGAGCAACAAGAGTCTGAAATAATCTATGATAGCACAACCAATAATCTCCATGAGAAAATGTTAGTGATTCTTGTTTGTGAGGGTGCTGGTTAGTCTTGATAAGGCAATTGGCTATATAGTTGGTTTGACAATCAAAAGTATGTTCTACATCAAGTAATTGTTATTTACAAGGATTTAAGTGAGTTGGCAGTTTGAAGGCAAATCTTAATTTATCATAATGAAATCTAAAGCTCACACGGGAGGGGAAAAGTTCCACCTAATGGCTTATCAAAGCAAGGCATGTGAAGGTGTAAATATATAATTATATTAACAATCTAACTTGGTCTTCTTGTTGTAGGTTGATATTATCTCATTGTACCAAAGTTAATTTTTAATCATTTCAGTGATTAAACCAAGGCATTATGGTATGTCAAGCTTCGTGCCAACTTCAAGCATTTTAGTGTTTGAAATAACAAGATTCATAAATGCATGGCATTCTCTGTTTGCTGATTTGCTCCCAAGCGTGGCAACGGTGATTAAAAGGGGAAAACAAAGGCTATTTTCTCAAAAATTTCTAGAGATTTCTTGGCGAGTGCTGTTTTATCCAAGGTTCTGTGTTTGATAGTTCCAATAAGTGGTGGTCTTCAATGCGACATAGCGTGGAGTGGCGAAATATGGAATATTTCTCAATAAATTACAAGGCCCCTTTCCCTGTTTTCCCTTGGGAAAGGCCATTTTTAGGATTTCTTGGACGTGAAAAATTACAGCAAGTCTTTAAAGTTTAGTTCCCTAGTGTTTATAAAAGCATAAAATGCATAATTGGAGTTGAAATTCTCCATCTGTAGGCACAGAGGTTGATTTTTCCTTTCAATCTTGCTTCAATTTTTATCTCAAATCTGCTGGATATGCTTCAATGTTTTCATTCAATTGAAAAAATTGTAATGCAAGTGGTGAAAGAAGTTTTTTTTAGAGAGTAATGCATTGTTAAGAAGTGTACAAGCCTACGATGCAATAGAACTTTCTTTTGAGTTGAATAACCCCAGTTTTCTAAACATGGCTTTAAGTCAAAATTCTCATGAAATTAGGGGGGATTTAGTAGCGGGTTTCAAAGAGAAATTCCATGCAGTTTCTTTCCTGCTTGCTCATGATTGTCTCTAAGGTTCCACACCAGTGGTTTCTCCCCAGCCTTCAAGGGAGAATCGACTTCCGACTTCCGAGACACTTGTCAGTTCTGGATATAAATGTAACGACAAACTCTCAGGTGTCTCCAATGATTCAATAGGAAATTGAACCTGGCAAGAGCAACATGGTGAAAATTCAATCGACTTCTATTGAATGGAAGAGTAGGGTACCTTGCCACTGTTATCTCTGTGGTTTGTTTTAAAAATTGTCGATTATATCCATTTGGTTCCTCTTGGGTTTACACCGTTTTGCTCATT
This sequence comes from Sequoia sempervirens, assembly GCA_007258455.2. Lineage (NCBI taxonomy): Eukaryota > Viridiplantae > Streptophyta > Pinopsida > Cupressales > Cupressaceae > Sequoia > Sequoia sempervirens. Next base: position 133,936,047 of record VDFB02000003.1, read on the forward strand.
TAAATATGATCTATGTAAAAGGGGTTAGTTGGTTCAGTGCCTTGTAATTTTGATCAGCTATAAGCATGATACATCAACTGTTGATCGACATACTTCCCAGGTTTTGGTTGATGGCTGGCAGACATATGTAATTATCTAATTTAATATTATATATATATATATATATATATATATATATATATATATATATATATATATATATATATATATATATATATAGAGGCTTTACACCTTTTGTTAAAATAAATAATATTGAATATATATAGAGGCTTTACACCTTTTGTTAAAAATAATAATATTGAATATAAAATATAATTCAATTGTTATTTGATTTAAAAAAAATTGTGTTTAATGATATGAAATTTCAACTATTTGTGATAATTTAACTTGATAATTTCTGGATTTGACTATTTAACTATTTTTCATCATCAAATATTTAAAACTTTAAATAGTCAAATTTAAAATTATCAAATTAAATTAATTTATAGATTAACAAATATTTGAATTATAGAAAATATAAATATTATTTTTAATATTAACTAAACCTTTAATTATATATCACAACTTATAATAATATTAATTAATTTTTTAAAATTTATTTAAAAAAATGAAAATATAAAATATTATATTGTTAAGAATTAATTTCCAAAATATCAAATTCACCTTCAATAATTCATTGCCATGACAAATTCATCTCATTCACTGCTAACAACTCACCAACAATTCATGGTGGTGAATTTTCCATGACATGAATTTGTCATGGCAATGAATTGTTGAGATGAATTTATTGACGGTTTTGTCACGGCGATGAATTATTGAAAGTGAATTTATTGATGCGATAAATATCTCTCAAACCATTAACATAGATGTTCCTCACCGTATTTGGTAAAGAATAATTATATATTAAAAGAAAATTGTAATAATTCTCTTGTTAACAGATTTAAATTTACTTTTAAAGAGTTCACGAAAGAATCTCATACACAATTATTTTTAAAATAAAATTGTAGAAAACACGAGTACGTAATCAAAACTCCTACAGAATATATTCTACACTAAATATCAACTTACAAAAGCCTGTAAGAATTCTAGATAACGAAAACTTGCTAAGACGTTGTAGACTAAGAATTTAGATTGGCAAAATGTATTTAAGAAAGAAAAACAAAACCACTAACGTCATTGTTTAAAATTTTGAGTTTGTTACATTGTCATATATATATATGATCAACTAGGAGTGCGAAACCAAGGTACTCAGCTTCTTTTTAAAGAATTTTCAGTTCCCAAGATCGTACAAACATACTTGTAAATCCTAGAACAAGTATACAAATCCAAAATTTAGCAATGCGTCCGAGTTAGCCTACGCTTGTGAGGCTCCGACTCCACAAGGAATGAATAATCATGTTGAAGACGTCATACTGGAGAGGCGTTGCATGCCAGAGAAAATGCCTCCTTGCAAACTTGAGCCTCTTCTGAATGGATTCATAAACCTCTTGGGGAACATCCTGAAGAATCTGTTTCAGTCTGCTGACATCTTTCTCAGCGACACGAATGGCTAGCTTATCCCAGTCCAACACATCTGCGAAGGGCAAAACATAGTCGTCGGAAATAACAACGGGCACACAGTCGTAATAAATAGCCTCCACCAGGCGGGGACTGTTGACATCGAAGCCTCGCGGGCACAGGCAATATTTGCTCATCTTCATGTATTCAATGTATGTGATGTTGTCTGCAAGGAATGTTGGATGGGACTGAAACACGCCGAATATTTTCATGGAAAGATCGTTGGGATTTGACCAAAGTCTTACGATTTCAGGCCTCAAGTTACCATGCATTTGCCCAGCAAAGAATGCCAGGAATGGCCGCTCTGTGGGGCTCGGCCCGCCAAGCTCGTGGTTTGCTCCGCCCTTCGACACTAATCTGCATCTTCTTATGGCTATTTCTGGCATCGAAACGTCTCTCTCCGGGTCGAAACCGCTGGATTTGTCTGCGTTGCACACTACCTTTATCACATTCTTGGACAGCTCCGCGTGATCTCTAAGACTGTAGACAGCCTGCGAATATTCCAAACATTTCTCATGCTTGAGACGGATAATTTTAAACATATATTTTCTACAAGATTAAATACTTCTGCATTTCCAGTTTCAAGCTGATAACTCTGTTTCATTATTGAAATCTCAAAATTTTATATCTCTTCGGGATTTAAATTCAGAATTTTATTAAAAAATTGGTAAGTAAATTGAGTTTGCTTTTTTCTTTTAAAAAATTGACCATCTTTTAAATAAATATCAGCAAAAATAAGACATTGATAATGTTAATCACTAAAATTATTTCTATTTAAAATAATTTCAAAATTTTGAAACTGTTTGGAATCCATAGGAAGTTGGGAATGCTAACCGCTCAAATTATTGTGTGTTTAAAAAATAAATAAACAATGCAAATGCACAAGGAATAAACAGCCCTCAAACGAGTGGCTGTGAGATTGGGAAAATCCCAAACGGAAAAACAAAACCAGAAGACAGTTCTAACATGACCAAACAAATTATTGTTATTTGCAACGACTTGAAATTCGTTAATCTGTTAGAATTACACGTCTAATAAATTCGTTGAAAGCACAGTGCCCGATACTTTCTGACTTCAGAAATGGGTAAGAGGGGTTCAAGGATTAAAAGCTCATATATCCATTCCACCTTTTAAGTCTAAATTTTTCTACCAAGAGTTAGGCTAAAATAATTTTAAATGACACGTTATTGCATAGTGCCTGGGAAACATACTAATTGATAATAGTTATGGGAGTTTTTTCTTAAAACATTTTTCATCCAAACTTTGATAAAAATGTTTATTCAATTAAATCCATAAGCTTAAAGAAACTAATATTATAGATTTTTTTTTTTCTTTTAATAATGATGTCTTTATTAAGATTATTTGTAAATCTTAAAATGGTTCGGGGTTCGAAATTTCCGTACGCATTTAAAAAGGAAAGGGAGAAATAACTTGAATGAACTGACCCAATCGTGACAAGAAACGAAGAAGTGGTCTCTGCCTCTTGTTCTGTTCCAGTATGGATGTGTAACTGAGATGTTTCGCACATAGTTGCTGATAGTGCTTTTGATGGGCTTCATGCTTCGAGAATACGGATCGAACAAATAGGTGACCATTTGCCTAACGCTGTAAGGAAGAAAGAATATATTCGCTTTCGCTGGATCCTCTGTGATAAACTCATTGCCCTGTTCCATTGTGTCGATGAATAATCCTTCCGACGCATAAATTCCCGTCATAGGACCTTGGTGAACCAGCGGCTTTACTCCATCCTTATACACATAAATCTTGAATTTCTTTTCCATTTCAGCGTAGCTCCTACACACAATTTAAACAGTCTCCTCAAAGTTACGCATAAATATTTCTTACTTATGCTTAAGGGTTAAATGCTTATATGAAGTTGTCAAGGTATGGAAGTCTAGAGTTAGGATTTCCAAAAAATCTTTATGAATTTTCAAGAATTCACACATAGTGCATCGTTTGACAATTGATAAAGTACTTGTCAGGGATTTACCTTTGGAAAGCAGACGAATTGAGATATATATCATCACCATCTTTTCTTAGATTCAGAACCGACGGGCCATTAGCGATCATGTCTGAAGCTTCTTTTGAGAATATATTTTGAAATTCTGTTTGATTTTCCTCGGCTGGATTCCTAGTTTGGCTGCGCCTTTTCTGCAGTGCAGGGATTTGAGCGCGTTAAATGCCTTTAAAGGAAAATACAATTAGATAGCACATCGCCGAAATTTGCAGTATGATCCGTGGCAACTTCTCGTCTTTCAAGCATTTTATGCTTAAATGCACAAAATATAAAGATTTCCATGAATCATTCAATATTTTCTCGCTGTAACCCCAACAATCAGAAATTAAAAATTATTTTAAGATCATTGTGAGTTATTCATTTTAATTTGTCATATCCATCTATGCCTCCTTACTACCTTAAGAATTCTTCTGGCTTGGTTGAATTCCTTACAAATTACGTCAAATAATATTGGCAGATAAATACCTTTAAATAGTGAAAGTAATATTTCGAATAATCAAAGTGCAAATTTCACATCCATAAACCAGATTGATTAAAGTAACCTAAATTTCTGACAATTTCCGCAATTAAACTGAAGGCTTAACCATCACGACCTGAAAATTTCACTGGCAAAAAGAAATGTGAAAATATATTAAACTTATGTACAGATAGCCAAATTTTAGGATATAATACTTTGAAATTACTACTCATAATCCTTTAATGCTTAAACACAAAATTGTTTGAATATCTCAGTGATTTCTTCAATATTTTCCTGACGTGACATCGATGATTACTAAAAGCAAAGCCTATTTCTGCGTCAAATTTTAATTCGACAGAAACATCTAAGCCTCATGAAATACATCAAGAATTCATTACAATCTTCGCAAATTATCTCAAGATATATTTGTAGAACAAAAGCTTTAACCGTTTTTGAGAAATTAAGATATATCCGTCAAAACCTGGGAAGTTTAACGACAAAATAAAATGCAAAAAAACATTAAGTTGAAGGTTACCGTTGAAGAAAGGGGAAAGGTCTGTGGAAGATTTTCAGAGGTGCATTTGCCGTTAACATATGGAAGCCAGAAATGGCAGTCGGTTCTTCCTATATAGGATGAAAAGGCATGATACAGAAATACGACGACGAAAGCGAGCAGCCCGGTGGCAAGAGTAACGAAAATCAAAGACCTGATATATCGATTCCGGGCCGCAGAGCGTTTCGCACTCCGTGCTGCAAACATTTCCTTCATTTTACTTCCTGGTCTTCCTGTCATTAATTGTTTCAAATTTAATAGGATTTCAGAGATGGCAATTTGTTCAAACGTGTCGTTCTTGCCTCAAGCTGGCGTGATTAACGGCAGTATTGGAATTGTTTATGTCTTTGATATGTCCTTATCTACGTTAGTTGATAACGATATTTGTTATAATCTTCCCCCCACTCCGAAAACAATTTTTGGGTCTAATAAATGTTTCGACTATATCTATATATATATGAATGAAAAGTTTTGTTTTAATTTTTTTAATTTTTTTTTGATAAATAAGGGCCCGAAGCCGAGAAGGTTGTATTAAAATTAAAAGTATAAGAGTTTACAATACTAGAAGCCTCAATAGAAGATGAAACAAACAAAATCATGACTTAAACTTCTCCTGCTCTTAGTAACTCCACAAATGAGAATTCTTCAAGCCTCAATTTCATTTGAAGTGTGACCAAGCTATCTTGAACCTACAAAATCAGCTAAGCAAGCATGGATCCTGAAAAGAAGAAGAGGAGGAAGAACACAAGTATAGTTAATGTTGGATCACAACAGGTGACCTGCTCGTGAGATGATGGTGCATCACCTCATCCTCTGCCTTGCCATTGACCATTGAAGCCATCTTGTATCAGAGAAAGTATCACGATGCTAGGAATAATCAACTAACATTGTATACAGGGACCATGGACCATTTGAATCCACAAGATGGCAGCAGGGAAGGCATTTGTAAAGCAGCCAGTGTGAGTCAAGCAGATCATGGAATTGATTGAATTTCTACAACAACCTTCTAGCACCAGTTGACTATTTATCTGGCAACCTTCCAGCACTCTCTAACTATCTTTCTATGACAACCTTCCAACACACTTTGACTGTCTTTCCGTGGCATCCTCATAGCACTCCCTGACTGCAAACTACATGTAAAACAAGTAGAATATTCTACAGAAGATTACTATAAAACAAGCATTAAAGATTAGTAAGATATTGATGCATCAGTCCATCCAAAAGTGAAATACTTTTTGAAGAAATCTGGAACGTGGTCACCATTATAAAGCTAGATGAGGGCACCACGTGAGCAATACATTTTTCATTGAAATAATACATACAGAGTGAAACCAATACTGCAATGTGGATCTCTTTGCAAGTGGTGTTTGTAGAAGCCATTGTTTCCTTCGCTGCCTTCTTACTTGACTCTCCACTCTTAGAAACATAACTGTCACACTCCTCTTCCTCACGAATGTTCTTAGAAGCCTTAACCAAAAAAAGCCTTGCTCCTCATGGAGTTATCTGTTCAAGTGTTGTCCCATCAGCTCCCATATTTGCCAATGCATCTGCCATTGTATTGCCTTCTCTATAAATATGGTTAATCGTTACATTTTCAAACTTATCCATCAGGTTTATTGTTGAATCTAGTAAAGATTGTAATTTCTAGCTCAACACTTTCTTAGCTCTTATCGCATTTACCACAAAAGTCGAATCCCCTTCAATTTCTACCTTTGCCAAGTTCAATTCTATGCAAAGGGATAGCCCTAATACTAGAGCCTTAAATTCTGCCATGTTGTTTGTATCAATCTCCAATGGTTTTGAATATCTTGCAATAGTTTTTCCCTTCCAAGAGTGAATCACACAACCTGCTCCTGATGGACTTGGATTCCCTCTGGATGCTCCATCAAAATTCAGTTTGAACCATCCAATATTTGGAGGTCTCCATTTACAATTTGCTTTGTTTTGTTTGCTGACTTGACACCCTTTCCCAATAACTTGAGGAGTTTTTAAACCAAACCAGTTCTTGAACATACTGCCATCCCAACCTGTATAAGATTTTGTTTTTTTGCTTTGGGCATGAATTCTTGAGTTCATTGTTTCCACAATGACAGCTTCAATCTTTATCATAAGCATTTCTATCTCCATGGATTTCCCTTGGAATACTCCCCTATTTCTCTCCTTCCATAGTTCCCATAACAAAATTGAAGGATAAATTATCCAAAAATTTCCACACAAGTTGTCCCTAAAAAGAATTGGCCAAGATTTGAATAGTGTGAATATATCATTTGGCAATGCTGTTATCCAACCAAGTTTAGCACAAAGCCACTGCCAACATTCAAGGGAAAAGGGGCATGTTAGAAGCAAATGGTTGACATTTTCCTCACTATTGTAAGATAGTGAGCATCTTGAAGGGCCCTGATATCCAATTCTTTTAAACCAATCTGCTGTCAAAATTCTACCTTGCAAAGCCGCCCATGTGAAGATACCAGCCTTTGGCATGCATGCTTTGTTCTAGCATAATTGAATGTATATTTTCATTATAATGATAGATTGTAGAGTAAGAAATGTTGACGTAAAATATAATTATTGTAAAATATATTGAAAATTTAATTACATTTTATTTGAATATATATATATATGTGTGTGTGTGTGTGTGTGTGTGTGTGTGTGTGTGTGTGTGTGTGTGTGTGTGTGTGTGTGTGTGTGTGTGTGTGAATGTATTTGTATATGTATATATGTGTATGCATGTGTATATTTATTAAAATGTTGGGAAAAGTGGATCCTATGGTATTGTAGTCTAGGATTTCAATGTGCACTTGTTCTAATATTGTTTGTGTTTTTGTGGTAGCAGGGGTTTGATGGATTTGGACAAGGTATAAAATTGACTTGCAATCTGAAAGGTGATTCAACCTACCCTTGACCAAAATAAGAATGGGTGTTAGAATGAAATGCAATGATATGACTAGATAATGATGCAAATAAACTATTTTGATGTACAAAAATAGTAAATTAGAGTCATAGACAAATTCAAAGTTCAAAAACAGACTAAACAGAGTTTTGTGCACTTGTATAAATCTATAGTTGATTTTGGAGGAATAAGTTGCCCAAGGTGACTATGTCCTAGTGACTGAAATTGGAATATGATTTCACTATCATCTGGAGCTAGATCAAAGCCTTCTTCCTTCCATGCCTCATTATTATATCTCCATTGATTGCTGAGATAATTGATTTTTTTGTGTGTTGTCAAGTTGTAGGGTTTAAATGGGCGGGCGCAAAAAGATGGGGGGCCAATTTTTTTTTTTTTTTAAATTGAAAGCTCATATTGCTTGGTGTGTCGAGCCTAAGGCTTGGCCACAACGAGCCTATAACGCGAGCGCATTATAACATGCTTGCACTATGAAGTATTAAAAGCAAAAAAAAAAAGGAATTCAAAATCATTTTCATTGTGAATGTGTCTTTTTCAGCCTATGGCCAAAACCCTTCATTTTTGCACTAGTGTTCTGGGAGGAGCCATCTAGCAAGTTTTTTCATCAAATTGTTGCTATTTCATTGCTAGGATGCTACCACGTTGATGAGGAGGTCTGAGAGGTAAGGATTATTTATTTTTTGTTGTGAATTTGTTAGTTTTAGGTTGTTTTTGATTTTTTTTTTCAAATTTGTAGGAGATGTTAATGAACCTGCAAACCCTCCTCAAAATCCTCAACAAGCACATCAACAAAAAGAGTAAAAAAATCCTCAACAAGCACAACAAACAAAACATCAACAAAATCCTCAAGTTCAACAACCACAACAATAATCTCCTCCACCAATCCCTCAACATCTTCCTGACACTCAACAAAATTTAATAAGTGAAATTGAAAACAAAAAAAATAAAAAATTGAGGACTTAATCATGAGGTTGAATGATCCAAATGGTTCAACCATCGAAAGAAAGGCCCTTGCAACTTCTCTCAAATAAATGTTAAAACATGTGGATTGAATCAACAAACAATTAACTAGTTCGCAAGATAGGAGTCATGCGGCTAGGGATTATTACCGAGATAAATTATCATATAAAGATGTAAAAGATCTAAATATTACAAAATTAGATTTGTGCTCATTATTCACTGACCCACACACAAATGCAAGTCTTACCCTTAATGCGAAGAGGTTTCCTATCCATTGGTGCCACCTCCAACAAATTAGGACCTTTTTTTGTGATAGGTGATACATGGTTTTTGATTACCCACCATGCAACAATTGTGAAGTCCCACAATATTTCCTGAGGAAACTATACTGTGAGTTCATCTTGAACAAAATCTTGAATTATTTTGATATGAGGGACTTCTAGGGGAGAGGTGGGTGTCAACTCAAGATAGACTCGGTGCACATTAGGATCCTAGGCAGCAAGCGAGTTGACCTCTCGCTAGGCCACCTCATGAGCACATCGTTATCCCTTCCATCGTGAAGGAGAGTGCAGAGGTAGAAAATTTGTAGTCCATTAACTCTTTGACCCAGAGTATTATCCAACATGCCAACCCTATACTACAATGCCATCTAGGGGAGTCTTTGAGTGGTGGGCTTTGATCCCATTTATGTCAGGCTTGCGAGGTGACTTGTTCATATGACCTGAGCACTGACACTCAAGAGGCTGCTACATAGGATATGTCTGTAGCTATGGAGATGGTGAGGGCAACTGGCATTTTGAATGAGGCCTATGGCATCGATAGTCAGATAAATGTTAGCATGCTCATTGAATTTAATTTATTAAATTTCAATTTTGAAATGCAAGATTAACTAATTTAGTTTTATGATTTTAATAAAATTTTAGGGTCACAGTACTAATACTAGATACACCGGCCCTACACCCGCTTATTTCTCCATTGCATCTACTGTTGAGGTATGTAACTAGTAAACAATTATAAATTTATTACATGTTAATAGCATTTGTTTTATGAATGGTATTCTAATATGTGATTTTGGATGTTGAATAGGCTAATATTAGAGGTTTCGAGGGAACACCTCCTAGTGCCAGTGGATTTAGAAAAACCTACATGCAAGTAATAGAATAAAGAGTATAACTAATGAATTGAACTTAATAGATTTGTGTATTTTATATTCATATCATTGATTACATTGCATTGCACATCTTTCAAACTCAAAGCATTACTTCACATTCCATAACTAATAACTAGATGTTGATAGATGACTAAATTTCAGTTGACTACAATATAGTTGTTTAGAAAGTCAACATAAGTAGTGATGCAATTACTTCACATAGCATAGGTAATAAGTAGGAGTAGCTTCCAATTGCATTTGCCTGTCATGGCATTCCATGAGACCACTTTTTACTAGGGCATCTTTTCAAACAATTCACTGCCTTGTCTATGCTATGGATGCTTGGAAGAAATATATGAAAGAATAATAGTAAGCAATAACATAGACAAGGCAATGAGTTGTTTGAAAAAATGCCTCAAATAAATGTGGTCTTATGGTGATATCACCATGAGACCCAATTTCTTTGAGGCACTTTTTCAAACAGCTCATCGCCTTTTCTATGCTACCACATTTTCCATAGATACATCTACCAAAGAATTTTATCAAACAGTTCATTTCCTCGTTGCTATGGATAAAATCTTAAAAAAGGTGCTTTCCAAAAAACTATGGATGCTTGGAAAAAATCTATCAAAGAATAATAGTATGCAATAACATAGACGAGGCGGTGAGTAGTTTGAAAAAATGCCTCAAAGAAATGTGGTCTCATAAATGTGGTCTCATGGTGATGGAATGCCATTCCATCACCATGAGACCACATTTCTTTGAGGCATTTCTATAAACAACTCACCACCTTTTCTATGCTACCACATTTTCCATACATGTGTACCAAAGCATTTTATTAAACTACTCAGTTCCTTGCTACTATGACTAGAAGTCTAAAATAGGTGCTTTCGAACAAACTATGGATGATTGGAAAAAATCTACCAAAGCATAATAGTAAACAATATCATAGTCAAGGAAGTGAGTAGTATGAAAAATTCCTTGAAGAAATGTGGTCTCATGGTGATAGAATGTCATTCCATCACCATGAGACCACATTTCTCTGAGGCATTTTTTCAAACAACTCATTGCTTGAAGAATAAAAATCAACCCATTACCCAAAATTCCCCTCCAAATTCTTTTCAAGGTCATCATCCTCAATTTACCAATCCATGGAACCTTCCACCTTTTATTCCACTTGTTCATGTTGCCACCCCTCCCTCTTCATGTCATGATCACCCTCCATCTCATAACCAAGACCACACTATACAATCCACCCCATCCCAACATAATACAATAGAGAAGGCAATGAATAGTTTGAAAAAATGCCTCAAAGAAATGCAGTCTTATGGTGATGGAATTCCATGACACATTTGTTTGTAATGGCATTCCATCACCATGAGACCCCATTTCTTTGAGGAATTTTTTCAAACAATTCATTGCCTTCTCTATGCCACCACAATTATCATACATGTCTACAAAAGCATTTTATCAAATAGTTCACCACCTTGTTGGTATGGGTAAAAGCCTAAAAAAATGTGCCTTCAAACAAGATATGGATAGGGAAAATAGCAAGCATGATAGTAAAAAATATATAGTTTAATAAGTACTCAAAATTTTGTTCATTACCTAATACATTATAAGCCATGATGTGGATCACTATTGTAGTTTTTTGTGATTGAATAATTTGTTGTTTTATTTTTAGATGTTGCAAGAAGATACACCTCTGAATGTTCATAGGGAAAAAGAGCTTAGTGTTTCATCTTCTATAGACTCCTTGATGGCTCTAATAGGGGAGTGATAAGGAAAATGACTAAATTTCAATTTACATTTGTTGTTATAGATGTTAGTGAAAAATCAAACCATTATTGATTCGTAGTTTAATTTTTCTTTGGATGGTTTATATAGGGCTTCAACATGCATCAACATGGGAATTTTAATATTTCCCTTGTGGAGAGTGATCATTAGACGGTGGCAAGTGATTATTTTGTTAAATATATCATTTTTTATAATGTAATTTCTATATATTAATGTCTTTACTTCTTATTGTAATAGATAAGACTTGACTAAGAACTAAACCTTAGGAGGAGCACGAGGAGCACTCCTTGATCATAAAATAAATGAGTGATAGATGTATCACCATCTGATCGACAAGCAAAGGGCAAGATTTTATTTTGAGAGCATGGAGAGCAATGAATTTTGATTCTAGAGCCCTTTGTTGTATGCCTATATGGAATTTTTGTACATATTTCGTATTGGATATATTTGACATTGTATTCCTATATGGAATTTTTGTAAGCCTATATTGCTATTTTGTATATGTTTTATACTTATATTGACATATATTGATGTATTCCTATATGGCTATTTGGTTAATACAAATATTTTTTTATCGATGGTGTCCATATTTACATTATATATCCATGGTTAAATAGATATGAGTCACATGTATTCAAGTGTATACTTTACAACTGACATGTATACTTTGTGATTTACATGTATTTTAATGTATACTTTGCGACTTACATGTTTTCATGCGTATACCTTGTATTCATGCATATACTTTGTATTAAATTTTGTATACTATGTATTCATGTGTATACTTCAAGGCTTACGTGTTTTTGAATACTTGTGCTTCCCTTATTCACATGTATGCTTGACTTATTCACATGTATACTTATTAATTGGTTAGCGCTAGCATTGATCATTGCTATCCTTCATGGTTTGTCTTGAATATTAATTGATTGATGATAAAAAACCTTATTAGTTGATGCTAAACAAATTCACTATTTCTAGGAATACTAGTAGAGTTACAAATTTCACAATTGCACAAATTGAAAAGAAAAGATTAATTGTAAATAAATACACTGATTATTAACTTGATAATTGATTAAGAATAAGTATAATATATATCAAGAGATGAGCCTTCTAGAATGACAACTGCCAACTAGAAAATAGGCAAAGCATTCCCAATACTTTGAAAGCAATAATCCACCCAAAATTGCAATGGGAGAGAAGGATTATTTAAGATCCTTGAGCTCAATGCATTTCCTAATGCTCCCTTGTTCTTACATATCTCAATTCAGTTTAATCCAAAGAGTTTCATGAAATGCTTTATCTAAAAGAAAAAAACATGTTTTCAATTGGTATTCCATGAGAAGTTTCAAAAAAAGATTCTAGTATATTTAATCTTTTGATTTTAACAACTCAATTAAGCAAAGGATACATAATACTCACAACACTTGCAAAAAATAATATTCATAGTAGATGATGATTAATTAACTTCTTGACACATTATCATACAAACATTTATCTTGAATAGTCTTTAAACATTTTCACAACATAATCCTCATAGTACACAATAATAAATAAGAAATGGACTCAAGGGTGGAAACTTTATTTATCACACCAAATAATAAATGTAGATGAGAGCATCACTTGTTTTTCTTAGACTCCAATTTTAAAGCATAGAAAATCATTTCAAATGAAAATGACAAAATGCTTCACAACCAAAGTTGTTAATTGAGGAAAAATAAAATGTTTCCAAGTTCCATCATTGTACTCATTTACAATTGGTTGTATATTGTTGTAAGGGCAAGAAGGATAATTAAAAAACATCTTGTGCTTGCTAGACTTAAGGATGATGATATGCTTTTTGTGTGGAAAACTCAGACTTCTCAACTGTCGTGTGTATGTTTCTCTTTTCAATTGTTTTGCATGCCATCATAAGGGATTGAGTCAGTTGAATGTAGCTCGAAGTGATTCCACTAGCTCGAAGTGATTCCATGTGTTTGGGTGTGAAAGAGGACCATGCCTAGCATAAACGTACCCATCTGGATGCATTAGAATAGTTCATTTGGTCACGAGTTATAGAAAAAAAGTTGCACCACTTTGTAACTTTACACTGCTTGCATTTGACACTTTTTCCATCAACTGAAAACTAGACACTACGGGAAAACGGCTCCAAGATAACAAAAATAGAGAGAGGTTATTGTAGAGGGGCCTAATAAGATCTCAAAGGATCAAACAAAGAGTTCGTAAGTATCATGGTTTTCGAGTAATATCCCATGAAAGATTGCTTCCCTTTTGCACTTTGGACCCTTAAGAGATCAAGTTGGTTGAACATAGCTCAAAGTGATTCTGCGTGTTTGGATGTGAAAGAGGACCATGCCTAGCGTAAACGTACCTGTTCGAACGTGTTGGAATAGTTTGTTTGGTCACACGAGGTGTAGAATAAAATTTGCACCACTTTGCAACTTTACATTGTTTGCATTTGACACTTTTTCCATCAAGTGAAAACTAGACACTATGGGAAAACGACTCCGAGATAACAAAAACTAAGAGAGGTTATTGTAGAGGGTCTTGTGGACACAAAAATTGTACTCCTTTGTAGAAAGTACAATCTGTGACCTAATTAGGTCCTACTTTAAAGACACCTTGCATCAATCACCCCTTAAAAACTGCATTTATAGGCCCCTAATGCTCATGATTTTGGACTTTAAGACCTAATTCACTCACAAATCACTTAAATCCCAAAAAAACAACATTAAAACCAATCAAATTTTGTGAAACCCACCAAAAAAAATCCCTTGTGGGACTAAGTCACCCAAGGTGGTGACTTAGTCCCTTTTGGGGTATTTTCCACTTTTGAGTGGGAATTTCACCAATTCAATTTAATTTTTTAGTGGTTGTCAACCTCGTAGGTCTAAATAATGGGAAAATTAGGTGTTGATGCCTATAAATACACATTTTACGTCATTTTTCACATCTCTCCTAATCATTTTACAAAGCAAAAATTAAAAGTCAAGAGCAAAGCATCTTGCACAAGAAGTCTCATTAGTCTTTCTACAACAAAGTTGAAGCTTTAGGGAAGCAAACTAGGGTTTTTGTAGGTCTTCAAGCTAAATTTTTGTTGAAGATCTCACATTGCAAAGGATTGACCATGGATGCCTATGGTGAATCATGGAGAAATCTAGGTTGAGGAGATGCAACTAGCCATCAAATCACACCTAATGACTTGTTTTCAAAGTGATTCCATCTTCCATTTTCTCTCTATCTTCAAACTTAAGGTTTGCATAAAATTTGCATGTCATTTGTATTCATTTGTAATGTTGTAGGGTTTCGTGGATTGAAGTCTTGCATCATTCAAGTGCCATTTATTTATCTTATTCTAGCACATTAGAATAGGGTTTTCTCTCATTTCAACTTTTCCTAGTCTTGGACACACTTAAGGCTAGGGTTCTATGTAGATTTTCTCTTTCAAAAATTTTAAATACCAACTAGGGGTTTCACCAAGGAAAACCCTCTATTGGAAATCAAAATATTTTCTATTTTGTAGGGTTTTTCAAAGATTCAGATCTAAATTTTTATCAAAAAGTAGAGTGTAGGTTGTGGGATTCCGTTCCCACTTTCAGATTTGCAAAAAATCCAAAGTGGACTAAGTTGCCCATAGTGGCGACTTAGTCCCACTGTACTGCTTTTTCAAATTTTTTTGCAGTTTTAGATACCCTTTTGGCAGAAACAACTTTCTAGACAGTTTCCTTGATCTGGGACTAAGTCGCCCAACCTAGCGTAAGTGTCCCAGTTGGCTAAAAAATCATAATTTTTAGAATTTCAGAGGTCTCTACAATCCCTAGTCAGCGCTTCACCAGTTTTCAAGTGCATAGTTTTTGTTTTGTATCTTTATTTTTTATTTATTGCATTTATGTCGCCTTTCTACATCACACTATGTTTTCAAACAAGTTGCATTTCTTAGGTTTAGCATCATTAAATCATTTTCTTTTCAGATCAATGCATTAGTACCTCATAACTAGGCATAATACATCTCATTTACATTGACTTTGAGTGTAGACATTTGCATTTTTGACCCCATCCCTTTCTCCTTTTAGGTGAAAAACCCTAGGAGCTAAAGCAGTGTGGACAATCCAAAATCATTGTCCCAAGGTCCCAATGCAATCTTGTAGGCTTAGATAGAGAGTTACTAAGCATCACAATTTTTGAGTAATAGCCTACCAAAGATTGCTGCCCTTCTGCACTTTGGACCCTTAAGGGATCGAGCTAGTTGAACGTAGCTTGAAGCAATTCCGCGTGTTTGGGTGTGAAAAAGGACTATGCATAGTGTAAATGTACCCATCTAGACACACTAGAATAGTCTATTTAATTGCACAAGTTGCAGAATGAAAGTTGCACCACTTCACAACTTTACATTGCTTGCATTTGACAATTTTTCCATCAAGGAAAAACTAGACACCATGGGAAAATAACTTCGAGATAAAAAAAAACCAAGAGAGGTTATTGTAGAGGGGCCCAAAAAAATCCCATAGGCTCAGACAAAGAGTTAGTAAGCATCACAATTTCTAAGTAATATCCCATCAAAGATTGTTGCCATTTTGCACTTTGGACCCTTAAAGGATCTAGCCGGTTGAATGTAGCTTAGAGTGATTCCGCATGTTTGGATGTGAAAGAGGACCATGCCTAGTGTAAATGCACCCATCTAGATGTGTTGCAATAGTTTTTTTGATCACACGAGTTGCAAAATGAAAGTTGCACCAGTTTGCAACTTTACACTACTTGCATTTGACACATTTTCCATTAAGCAAAAATTGGACACCATGGGAAAATGACTCCGAGATAACAAAAAATGAGAGAGGTTATTGTAGAAGGGCCCAACATGATCTCGTAGGCTTAGAAAAAGAGCTCGTAAGAATTACAATTTCAGATTAATAGTTTTTCAAAGATTGCTGCCATTTTCCACTTTGAACTCTTAAGGGATCGAGCCGGTTGAACATAGCTTAGAGAGATTCTGCATGTTTGGGTGTGAAAGAGGACCATGCCTAGCCTAAACGTACCCATCTGAACATATTGGAATAGTTCATTTGGTCACATGAGTTGTAGAAAAAAAATTGTGCACCACTTTGCAACTTTACACTGCTTGTATTTGACACTTTCCATCAAGTCAAAATTGAACACCACGGAAAATGACATTGAGATAACAAAAACTGAGAGAGGTTATTGTAGAGGTTCCCTACATGATCCCAATGTCTCAGATGGAATTCCCATAACTGACATGGTATCCGGGTAACAAGTCATCAAAGATTGCTGCTCTTTTACAAATTGGACTATTAAGGGATTACGTTGCATGGATTACAAATGTTTGAGGGAAGCAATAAATTTCAAAATTTGAATAAATCTCATTACAAATGTTTATTTCAATAGATTTTATTCTATATTGATATTGATATATAATCATTAGGTTGATTTTTTTAATAAATGAAGTTTTTATAATAAGTTAGTCAATTGATGCTACTTATATTAGAGAGAGAATAAAAGAAGAAAAAGAATGATTAGTAACCATCAGTGGTTATTACACTCACTATATTAATAATATGATGTTTACAATAAAATGAGATTTATTTGGCTATCCTAATTCTTCTGTTTGTGCTACAATTGTTTAATATGCTTCATACACCATTCTGAAATCCAAGTGCTTGTACTTGTAGACACAATGCCTTAGGTACTCCGTTCTCACAAATCTTTTACAATTTCACTCATACATTCGAGATTCTCTTATAATGTCTATATCATAGGTGCTCATGATGAGGTTAACTTCAAATGAATAACTTGATATTCCCTCGCTAAGCTTCACACACTCTTTTATAATGGCTTCAAATCAGAATTGAGATTTGTCAAGATCATCAAAATAAGGATGTTGCATTGCTTTTTTGGCTGAAATTCTCTTGGATGGCTCATAATTCAACATTTTCTACAAGGAGACACCAATTAATTTTTAGTATTTTACTTACAAATAGGCAAAGTAAAAGAAGAAAAAGCATCCAAAATGGAAATGAAATGAATATAGATGAAAGGCACTTATAGACAAAAAATAAACATAGATTCATAGATGCTAGTCTCTCAACTTAGTCACTCCTAGCCATACATCTTCATTGGGAGTTCCAAGATACCTATTGCACACAACACCTCTCATGAATAGAATAACTTGAAATTTGAGATGCTCTTATAATGTCTACATCATAGGTGCTCATGATAAGGTTAACTTCAAATGAATAACTTGAAATTCCCTCACTAAGCTTCACACACTTTTATAATGGCTTAAATCATAATTGAGATTTTTCAAAATCATCAAAATAAGGATGTTGTATTGTTTTTTTGGTTGAGATTCTCTTGGATATCAATATTTTCTGCAAAGGAACACCAATCAATTTTTAGTAGGTTACTTACAAATAGGAAAAGTAAAAGAAGATGATATAAACATTAGATGATAGCATTGTAATCATACAAATTAATGTGCATACAAGTATAAATTAATAAGAACCAATGTGCATACTTACAAATTAATCTGGAACAAACCATTTAGGTCTGCTCTACTCTTTATTGTGTCAAGTATTGCCTCGTGGTCAAACTCACGAACCTTCCACAAGGTCTTGTTCAAAGGTCTACCCCCATATTTAGTCAAACGAACATTAGATGCCACGATAAAGTTCAAGTAATGAATAATTTTACAATGCATGTCAAAGTCTTGAAACAACCAATATTTAACACTCTTATGTGGGTACCTTCTAAGCCACGTTCTAGTAACAACAACTGAGCATGTAGGGTATTCAATGTTTTCTCCATTTATAACTAGGGCCTCCAATTTATTTTTGGCCTCAACACAATGACACAAGTAATAGTGTGTTCTCTCTTCGTTGTCTTCATCTGCAATAACTGCATAAACATGCCTTGCATTGATATGTGCAAGAAATCTCTTAAAATTAGTCAACATTACAAATAAACTACAAAGTAAGATAACAATTTAGGAATTTCAAAAACTAAGCAAGTAGATATATTACCTAGTTGAACTAGATTTGATATGTGGTCAAAGTCGGCCAGTGAATCCATTTGTGTTAGTTCCAATATTGTCAGAGGGCGATACGTGTGAAGTGGGCTAAGATAACTTGTCAACCATTTTTCAACCCACTCCTTTGAATCACAATCATTCCAGACTTGCATTGTATATGAAGAAAAAAAAATTTCTTCTTTCATGTATTGATACTCCATGAACCTACATCTAAGCTAAGGAAAGAGTGTAGCTCACTCAATCCTATTAGTGTACAACAATCCTCATATGGTGCAATGTTAGTTTCATCCATCAACCAAAAAAATATACGAACTAAAGACATACCTTCATTACCTAGACCTATTGAAGCATTATACCACTCAATGATTAATTTTGCATCTATCAACTTTGCATTGTCTTTATACTTTAACTCTTATCATGCTAATGCTCTTTTCACACATGCTCCTACACCATCATGCTCCCCTTTCCCATTCCTGACCTCACAAAAGTTACATATATGTTGAACACCTATAATGACATGCATCCTGCTCAACTAGTAGAACATGCATGAGTTCTTGAATTGTGCTACATAGTTATCTGACCAGATTATATGCCAACCATATGATATGCCCCTCTAAGCCAAATCACTATAGCACATCTGGAGGAAACCTTGCACAAACTCTAGAGAATTTGTATGATCATCACTAATATAAAAGTGATACTCCCTCAATACCTTCCTTTGGTCCTCTATACTATCAGCTACATGAATGAATGATATGTGCACAAATATTGAAACCTGTGTGGAGTTGTAATATTGTGATTGCACGTCACACTATGGATGTAGAGTGTAGTTCTTTGAAAAGTAAACCACTGATACTATGCTACCAATTGGAAAGGTGTCCTTGCATATCTTGAATTGTATGTCCAGACATCGGTCTCTATGGGTATGCCTTGCATACTCGTACACTATTTTATTGTGAAACATGGACATAAATTGATACAATGGAATCTTTTGAATAACCAAATCACACCTTTCTTCTTGATTACCATTTTTTGTAATGTATGCCACTATTTTATACTTCTCAAACTTTACTAGTTTCTTTCCCACCTCATTTGCGCTTTCCATATGTTGACATACTAGCATACATTGCAAGCCACCACAACGCTCACATGAACCATCCAAGCATAGTGTCTTATAGAATATTGAGCCATCCTCTATTTCACATAATTTTTTTGATAAGAAGTCTCTTGAAGATGTTGGTGGGGCTTTTATGCCACAATCCTGCAAAACATTATTAGTATGCAAATCTAAACATATAGAATGATAAAAATCATAATGGTTAGATAATTCAATATGTAGTCTACAACAACAAGTAGTGCATGTGTCATTTATCTTGACATAAAAAGGTTTAATCATTTAAAAATATCTTTGACAAATACTAATTTGAGGATGATTCTATTAAAATTTATGAAAAAATTGGGTTTGAGTCATATCCAAAAATGATTTGAATGTGGCTCACAGTTCTAACTATCAATTCTTCTTCTTACCACATCCCTTTGATTCAGAGATGGCCTTGTGTTATTCTTCCAATACTAGTAAATTAGTGTTCTCAATGGTTCAACAATTTTTTTTCTTTTCATGGCAGTCTCCCCAAGAATGCCCATAATTCATTTGAATTAGTTCTCTCAATTCTTTTCTGCCTTCAAATAGCTCTTGATAAAGTTTTTCTATTAATTCTCAATTGTTCACTCATCTCTCTAATGAGATGAGCTCTCTTTGTTTGAATACTTACCAAAGTTGATGTAATGACATGTTGGATGACATTACTATCCTTGGAGTGTGAGGTCTTACCCACACTCTCATAAGCATCCATTAGATTCTTCACAATAGTGTTTTCACTTAAAGCATTCGATGTTCTCAACCCAAAAGTTTTCATAATGTTTCTATAATTTATACCTAGTATCATTTCAACAAATAGTTGACATCTTGCGATCTCATTTAGCCTTTCAAAGAAGAATTTCCAAATCTTATTAGCATATCTTTTACAAGTGCATGCTGGAATCTTACTTTACATGTGCTACAAAATATCCTCATCAATATTAATCAAATACTTTGGCTTTCTACGCAAAATTTTAGGTGGTGTTCTCCTAGGTACATACATCTCAACATTAGGATACATTCATCTCAACATTAGGAATTTCATCAATATTTAATTGAGGTGGGTTAGATTGCATACATTCAATCGAGGGTGGGGTAGAAGACATACCTTGAGGTTCACATGGGGATGATGGCATACCTTCTTTGTCAAATCCGAGTGATGATGTACTCTCAACTTGAGATATAGTGGATGGTGTCCAACCATATTCACTTGTGGTAGATGGTGTCCCTCCATATTTGCTTGTGCCTAATGGCGACCCTTCGTATTCACTTGCGGTAGAGGGTGTGTCTCCAAATGTCGTATTTGAATCTATCTTACCATGATGCTTTTGCATTCGTTCCCTTTGTTTTCCTCGGCATGGCAAATAATTTTACTTGTAGCATGGTAATGAGATGAATATTAGTTCCTAAAAACTGAATCCGTACAAATAAATGAAATATATATCATTCAAGGCTTCATAAAAAATACTTACAAACATCTTGTAGAAGAGTATTTCTAGCATAGACAAAGGTCACATGAATTTTTCCATGGAATTCCTTACAAAAATGTGGTAATGTGGCATGCCATGATTGCAAGATAGGCTCAAAATGGAAGCATGGACAAGGCATGTGAATTCAAATGCCTTGTCAAACAATTCAAATGCCTTGGCAAGCTAGTGGTGCATTGGCAAGCTAGTGAGCTCACTAGCTTACCAATACGGTAGGATTGACAAGGTAGGGGCAACGTATGCCTCATAGAAATGAGGTCTCATGGTGATTAATGTGATAGGGTTGATAAGGTAGGGGTAGTGTATACTCATAGAAATGGGATCTCACAGCGAGACCCCATTTATATGAGGCATACGCTGCCCCTACCTTGTCAACCCTATTGCATTGGTAGGCTAGCGAGCTCACTCACTAGCCTGCTAATGTAGTGAAATTGGCAATGTAGTGGTCTGCATGAAAAATGGGTCCAAGAAATGGGGTCCCCCAGTGATTTACATCACTAGGACACCCCATTTCTTGGACCCATTTTTTCAAACAGGCGAAGTTAGGATGCCAATTTCACCCACTAGCTTACCAATTCAGTGAAATTGGCAATGTAGTGGCCTGTTTGAAAAAATGGGTCTAAGAAATGGGGTCTCCAGTGATGTAAATCACTGGGAGAACCCATTTTTTCAAACAAGCCAAGTTAGGTTGCTAATTTCACCCACTAGCTTGCCAACTCAGTGAAATTGGCAATATAGTGGTCTGTTTGAAAAAATGGGTCCAAGAAATAGGGTCTCCCAGTGATAAGATAGGTTGCCAATTTCACCCACTAGCTTGCCAATTTGGCAAAATTGGCAATGTAGTGGCCTGTTTGAAAAAATGGGTCAAATAAATGGGGTCTCCTGGTGATTTATATCACTGGTAGACCCCATTTCTTGGACCCATTTTTTCAAAGATCCCAAGTTAGGTTTCCAATTCCACCAAAATGGCAAGCTAGTGGGCCTAGTAGCTTGCCAATTCTGTGAAATTGGAAATGTAGTGGCCTATTTCCAATTTCACCAAAATGGCAAGCTAGTGGGCCTAGTAGCTTGCCAAATTCACCCATTAGCTTTCTAATTTGGTGAGATTGGCAATGTAGTGGCTTGTTTGAAAAAATGGGTCCAAGAAATGGGGTCTCCCGATGATTTACATCACCAGGAGACCCCATTTTTTGGACCTATTTTTTCAAAAAGGCCAAGGTAGGTTGCCAATTTCACCCTCAACCCTCAAACCCTCAACCCTTAAACCCTAAATCCTTAAACCCTCTAACCTATACCCTCAACCCTCAACCCTTAATCCCTCAACCCTCAACCCCTATACCCTCTACCCTATACATTGGACCCTCAACCCTAATCCTTCAACCATGTGCCCTCAAACCTATACCATAAACCCTAAACCCTAAACCCTCAACCCTAAACCATTAAACCCTCTACCCTCTACTCTAAACCCAATACCATAAACCATCAACCCTATAGGTAATCAACCATATACCCTCAATTCTCTCTCTCTCTCTCTCTCACTCATATCTCTCTCCCCTCTACCATTAATCCTCTACCATCTACACTTAAACCCTTAAACCCTTAAAACCTCTACCCTAAACCTTAAACCCTCTACCCTCTACCCTCTACCCTTAAACCCTCTACCCTCTACCCTCAACCCACAACCCTTAATCCCTCTACCCTTAAACCCTCAACCCTTTATCATCAACCCTAAAACCTAAAACCTATACCCTCAAACCCTAAACTCTCTACCCTAATCCCTCAACCCTCAATCCTTAAACCCTAATCCCCCAACCACTATACCCTCCATCTCTCTCTCAATACTCTCCCTCCTACCCCCTCCCTCTCTCAAGTCTCTCTTTCTCTCTCAGCCACTCACTCCTATCTCTCTCCCCTCTACCCTTAACACTTAAATCCTCCACCCTCTACCCTTAAACCCTTAAACCCTCTACCCTCTACCCTCTACCCTAAACCCTCTACCCTCAACCCTAAACCCTTAAACCCTCTACCCTCTACCCTCAAACCACAACCCTTAATCCCTCTGCCCTTAAACCCTCAACCCTCAACCCTCAACCCTAAACCCTAAAACCTATACCCTCAAACCCTAAACCCTCTACCCTCAACCCTAAAACCTTAAACCCAAAACCCTTAAACCTTCTAC